>OX030948.1:72890161-73490161 GCA_943735915.1 Pherbina coryleti
CGGGAAAATTAACCGATAAGGTAAAAAAATTATGTAGATATATACTGTTGGGCGAATCCCATACATATTATTTCAATTCGGGAAATTTACCGATTATGTAAAAAAAAAATACTTAGATAGGCATGAATAAAGATAAACATATTGGGCGCATCCCATATTTAAATCGGGTAAAATAACCGATATGGTTAAAAAAATTATTTAGATAGACATGTTGGGCAAATCCCATACATATTATTTCAGGTCGGGAAAATTAACCGATAATGTAAAAAAATTACTTAGATATGAATAGAGATAGACATATTGGACAAATCCCATATTATTACAAATCGAGAAAATTAACCGATTAGGTAAAAAACCTTATAGATAGATATGTTGTGCGAATGCCATTCATATAACAGCCAAACCTATTTTTTGTCGTGTTTTTTATGCGATTTGTTTTTATGTTTTTTGTTTTCACACGAATTTTCTTTAATATATTGTGAAAGATATATATTAAAATATATAGAAAATATAGTAATTTTTGGTATTTATGAAGTTTATAAATTTATTTTGTTCTGCGATTATTTTTCTTTTTTTTAACAAAAACAGGTTTGACTGTATTACAAATCGGGACATTGACTGATTGTGTGAAAATATTACGTGATAGGCATGAATAAAGATAGACATATTGGGCGCGTCCCATATTAAATCGGGAAAATTAACCGATTATTTAAAAAATTACGTAGATAGGCATGAGTAAGGTATTTTTGATATAATTAGGCTTCTCAATTCATTTTTTTCATTTTTTCGAATGAGCAAAGGGGATATTTGTATCTTATTGCTTATGATGTCGTTTTTGTTGTTGTGTAAATTCTTTTTAATAACACTTTGGATTTGAGGGCTCAGTTAATAATGGGATTTTGTTCATGTATTGAATTTCTTCTGCAAAGACATTCAAAGACAGTCAACAGCCAATTACGTGGATAATGTCTGCTAAGTCATCTCTACAAACTGCCATATAGGTGAACGATTAAATGACTGAAATATGAACTGACTTTTGAGACTAGTTCTCATAACGGTATCCCGACAAAGGACAAAGCGGCGTCCCAGGAGGGAATACCGAAAGTACAGCGTGCAGGTTTAGTGGGTTCAAGTCTGTTACGTGTCCCTAGCTATCGTACCTGGCCTGACCGCGCCGACCAGCTCAGAATTAACGGGCGCAGTTCTCAACCCGTCATGCCAGGTCGAGGGAGCAACAATAACTTCCGGGATACACCGGAAGCAAATAAAAACTCAAAAAAAAAATAATAAATTTGGGAACCAAAAGAAAAACTAAAAGCAAATATAAACAAATTACTCAACTATTAATAAAAAGCAAAACCGGAACCAAAACAAAATAAAATAGAACCAAAAAGAAATTTGAAGCAAAAAAAAAATTCTCTAAAATTAACTACTCAACTGACTCAAAAACAGAAAAAAACCGAATCGAACCGGGAGATGTTTATCCTGCTGCGTGCCCACCCAACCTTAGTTATCATCCATTTTAATTTTATTTAGATAACCCCATAAAAGAATCAGCGACGAGAAATCGCCTTTATATGTCCAGGTCACCTGATGATTACCCCCTTAGGAACGGCCCCCGTATTTACTCCCCACCACAAATTAATTTAGCAAACCATATTTTTTTTTTTTTACAATTACATATTTATTTAAAAATTAACCCTAATACTATCTCCCCTTCTTTTCAGAAAAATTTCAGTAACTATATATTTGGATTTACAATTTAAAATGAAAATTTAACCTTACGCGAAAACAAAAAAAAACCTGTTACATTAAGAACAATATAAAGTATAGATAAAGATTGTATAAAAAATTAAGAATTTAAATATAATTATGTAAAAACTATAGCCTAAGAAATTCATAAGTTTTTGTATATATGTAGGATTAAAGATGCATTGGTTTTTGTATTTTCTATTCAAATTTTGTTTTTTTTCAAATTTTATAATTTTTTTACAATATTTTATTTTTCAAACTACATTTCTTTTCGACAAATTTTCCAAAGTAAATTTATTTTATACATTTTTTGTTCACAAATATTTTGAGGTTTTATTAACAACATTGATCATAAATTTGTTCGGTTGATACAGTACATTTCAATAAAGTGTATCATATAGTAGTAAGTAAGTGATTTCCCTGTCAGTCAGCGTTAGTATTGACGTCCATTCCTTGTCTTCCGTCCATGTCCGTCTGACTCCCTTCCCACATTCGGCCCTCCTGACAATTCATTCGTCCCGAATGAAGGATTCCATTTTTTCATATTTTCCGCAACAGTCAAAGTTCGCCTTGGACCTTCATGATCTCCAATTTTTTCGACCGCATAACGACCATGGTTGCTACGTTCTACCACTTTATAAGGTCCCAAGAATTTTCCTTGAAGCTTCAGACCTGAGCCAAATTGCGTTCGTTTGATAGCAACCAAATCATTTATGGCGTATTTGGTTTCAGATTTCCTCTTTTGGTTATAACTTTTTCGATTCTCTCCCTGAATTTTGAGTATACTCTGACGAGCCTCTTCACGTATTAAATCTCGTTCCTCGTTAAGTTCTTGCAACGCAGCTTCATTTAACATTAACCTTATGTCCTCATTGTTCACTGTTCGCATCTCTAATCCAGTCAAAATTTTGAAAGGTGCTTGCTTTGTACTTCGCGAAGGCGTACTATTTATGGTTTGTTGTACTCTATTAATGTATTTGTACCAGTTTTGTGGGTGTTCGACACACAGCTTCGTTAACAATGGAACAATAATCTTGTGCATCCTCTCGACTTGTCCATTTCCGCGAGGTACTCCTGTTGTTATCAGTAAATGCTGTATGTTTTCTTTGTTGCAGTAGTCCTCGAATTCATGTGAAGTAAATGCTGAGCCACGATCGGATATTATGCGCTCTGGGTTTCCAAAAACTGCTGCCTGCTTTTCTAATCTATCTATAACTTCTTTAGCTCCTGTACTCTTCGTCGGATAAATCCATACAAATTTCGAAAATGCATCGACTACAACAAGGATGTGATTGTAAAGCTTATGCGTGTTATGTTCCATTGGCCCAAGGTGGTCAATATGATAAGTTCCAAGTGGCCTATCTGCTTTACAAATCGGATTAAGAAAACCTTCTTTTTTGCCGGTCTTTGCTTCTGTGACAATACACTCAACGCAACTTTTGACGATATTTATGACTTTTTTGCTTAAATTGGGGATGAAATATGATTTTTCTATACAATCTTGAGTTCGCATAGCTGAGAAATGACCTTGTCTGTGTGCTATTTGTATAATCTCTTCCTCCATAAGTGTCGGAACTACTAAAAGCTCCTTATCGGGATCTTTATACAGAATGTCGTGATACAAGAAGAAGTCCTCATATTCACCATTTTCCAAAACTTTCCTTACTGCCTTAATCCACTCGTCTTTCATTTGTGCTTCCTTTAACCGATGTCGCAATGAATCCTCAATCATAAAACATGAAATTCGGCTTAGAGCGTCAACGAAAATTTTTTGCAAATTTTAACAGAAAAGTTGAATTTTTCCAGTTCAAATAAAAAAAAACTGAACCATTTTTTTTTCGTTAAACTCTCTAAGGTCAAAGTTGACACTACATTAAAGCATATCTATAGACTTTGATCAAAAGTTATTTAACTTTGTAGAATTTGTGGTACTGACAGTTTGGTCAATTTTTTGCAAATTTTAACAGAAAAGTTGAATTTTTCCAGTTCAAATAAAAAAAAACTGAACCATTTTTTTTTCGTTAAACTCTCTAAGGTCAAAGTTGACACTACATTAAAGCATATCTATAGACTTTGATCAAAAGTTATTTAACTTTGTAGAATTTGTGGTACTGACAGTTTGGTCAATTTTTTGCAAATTTTAACAGAAAAGTTGAATTTTTCCAGTTCAAATAAAAAAAAAACTGAACCATTTTTTTTTCGTTAAACTCTCTAAGGTCAAAGTTGACACTACATTAAAGCATATCTATAGACTTTGATCAAAAGTTATTTTACTTTGTAGAATTTGTGGTACTGACAGTTTGGTCAATTTTTTGCAAATTTTAACAGAAAAGTTGAATTTTTCCAGTTCAAATAAAAAAAAACTGAACCATTTTTTTTTCGTTAAACTCTCTAAGGTCAAAGTTGACACTATATTAAAGCATATCTATAGACTTTGATCAAAAGTTATTTAACTTTGTAGAATTTGTGGTACTGACAGTTTGGTCAATTTTTTGCAAATATTAACAGAAAAGTTGAATTTTTTCAGTTCAAATAAAAAAAAACTGAACCATTTTTTTTCGTTAAACTCTCTAAGGTCAAAGTTGACACTACATTAAAGCATATCTATAGACTTTGATCAAAAGTTATTTAACTTTGTAGAATTTGTGGTACTGAGAGTTTAGTCAATTTTTTGCAAATTTTAACAGAAAAGTTAAATTTTTCGAGTTCAAATAAAAAAAAACTGAACCATTTTTTTTTCGGTAAACTCTCTAAGGTCAAAGTTGACACTACATTAAAGCATATCTATAGACTTTGATCAAAAGTTATTTAACTTTGTAGAATTTGTGGTACTGACAGTTTGGTCAATTTTTTGCAAATTTTAACAGAAAAGTTGAATTTTTCCAGTTCAAATAAAAAAAAACTGAACCATTTTTTTTTCGTTAAACTCTCTAAGGTCAAAGTTGACACTACATTAAAGCATATCTATAGACTTTGATCAAAAGTTATTTAACTTTGTAGAATTTGTGGTACTGACAGTTTGGTCAATTTTTTGCAAATTTTAACAGAAAAGTTGAATTTTTCCAGTTCAAATAAAAAAAAACTGAACCATTTTTTTTTCGTTAAACTCTCTAAGGTCAAAGTTGACACTACATTAAAGCATATCTATAGACTTTGATCAAAAGTTATTTAACTTTGTAGAATTTGTGGTACTGACAGTTTGGTCAATTTTTTGCAAATTTTAACAGAAAAGTTGAATTTTTCCAGTTCAAATAAAAAAAAACTGAACCATTTTTTTTTCGTTAAACTCTCTAAGGTCAAAGTTGACACTACATTAAAGCATATCTATAGACTTTGATCAAAAGTTATTTAACTTTGTAGAATTTGTGGTACTGACAGTTTGGTCAATTTTTTGCAAATTTTAACAGAAAAGTTGAATTTTTCCAGTTCAAATAAAAAAAAACTGAACCATTTTTTTTTCGTTAACCTCTCTAAGGTCAAAGTTGACACTACATTAAAGCATATCTATAGACTTTGATCAAAAGTTTTTTAACTTTGTAGAATTTGTGGTACTGACAGTTTGGTCAATTTTTTGCAAATTTTAACAGAAAAGTTGAATTTTTCCAGTTCAAATAAAAAAAAACTGAACCATTTTTTTTTCGTTAAACTCTCTAAGGTCAAAGTTGACACTGCATTAAAGCATATCTATAGACTTTGATCAAAAGTTATTAAACTTTGTAGAATTTGTGGTACTGACAGTTTGGTCAATTTTTTGCAAATTTTAACAGAAAAGTTGAATTTTTCCAGTTCAAATAAAAACAAACTGAACCATTTTTTTTTCGTTAAACTCTCTAAGGTCAAAGTTGACACTGCATTTAAGAATATATATATAGACCTTGATCAAAAGTTATTAAACTTTGTAGAATTTGTGGTACTGTTTTGCAATTTGACAAAAGTTACTTTTTTTGATTTTCGAGTTGAATTTTTTGTAGAATGCGATTGCTTTGTAAGAATAATATTTTATTTATGAAAAGTGTACTCCATACAAATTTATTTCTCTTTCGAAAACTCATCGACTTTTAAACATAAATATATCTTGTTGTTAGAAAACTTTTGGTTTTCCTGTTTAGGTATTATGTTAATATATTTCTTTTTTAAATTATTGTGTAGAATCTCTTCGCGATTGATTTGTTATTTCTTTGAAATTTTTGGATATAAAATCTATGCGATAGGGTTTATAATAATGTAAAATATTCGTTTTTGTTTATAATTATCTCCACTCTTTATATGAAGTAACATAAAAAGAGCTTTTTTTAAGCTTTCCTGTTAGAAAAAAATGTTATTAACTGAGTTATTACATTTTTCTCTGTTAACATAATGTTAACATAATGTTAACATAATGTTAACATAATGTTAAATTCTTAACAGAGCTCTGTTAAGTTTTTTTTCGCCGGATGCTGCATTTCGCCGCATGCTAACTTCACACAAGTTGCTGAATGTCATTCCTAAACAATATTTCAGTGCAAGAAGTGCAATGTATCTTTGCATCCAAAATGTTTTGCTGAATACCATGCTAAAAACTAAAAGTAATTGTGTAAATTAATTAACAACATAAAGTTTATTACAAATTAATTCAGAATTATCAAAAGTATTCATTAAATAACACATTCGTTATGTTTTACAAACCAAAATATATTGTATGTTTTCTTCGTGTTCTATAAATTGATATGCATGCAATCAGCCATCGTTGCGTTTTCGCAACAGTCTGTTCTGGACAGAGGAAGTGTTTTGGAATTTTCTTAATTGGCAAAAAGTAATCAGTGGGACCTTAATAGACACCAAATAAAGAATCATGAGTTTTACTCAACGATTTCGATGATTCGTCGATAATGGGTTAAAGCTTATCGGTGATTTAAAAACTTATTAAAACGTTAGTTATATTTAAATAATATTAATTATGTATTATTTTCTTGCCTATTTGTGTCATTATAACGTTATTTTTATACCCCCCATTTAAAAAACGTAAAAGGGCTATATCAATTTTGTCACTCCGTTTGTAACGCCCATAAGGAGGCGTGGTAGGTATAAAAAGTATATATATTCTTGATCAGCATCACCACCCGGGTCGATTAAGCCATGTCTGCCTGACTGTCCGTCTGTATGTCTGTCTGTTCGTCAGTCTGTCTTCCCGTCTGTCTGTCTGTGATCACGATTACAGCCGTAATTTTTAAGCTATCATCACGAAATTCAATATTTAAGCTTTTATCTAAAAAGTAAAGGTCAAGTTCGAAAATGAGTCAAATCGGATGAAAACCACGCTTACTTCCCATACAAAGTGACTTTATCAAAAAACAAAAGCGAATATTTTCTGTTAAAACTATAAAGAAAATATTTTTACAAATAAACATTTTATTGATTACTTAAGACTTTGAATAGCCTTTGATCCAGCCGTGGGGGTATTTTAACTTCGGCCCAGCCAAAGATAATTTCTTACTTGTTTTTTTTTTATTTTTTAAAATATGAATCTGATAATTTTGAACATAATTGTTCAAGTTCGAAAAGAAAACAACTTTAACAAAAAAGAAATATGCACCTCAAATGTTTATATTCTTAGAAGCATAGCCTATATTAGTTTAAAAATTACAAAACATTTTTCAAATAAAATTAACAAAAACATAATACGAAATTATATTGTTAATTGTGATACATTAATAAATAATTATTTATTTATTTATTTCATATACGGGTCAATTGCATACAAAATGCTCTTTTTTTATCCCCGCTCTTTTGACTGTGTTTTTAGGTAAAAACAAAAAGAAAAAAACAAATAAAACATGAGAAAGTGATCACTGAAGAATATTTATTGACAAATATGTATATTTTTCAGAATCCTAAAATTGTTTGCATATTTTTTTTTTTTTTTTTAGATTAAACCAACGCTCAGGGGATGCCCCATATAAATGCGAAAGCATTGTGTTGATTCGGAAGAAGGTTAATAGTTAGTTGGACGGTGGAAAGATGGAGTAGTGTCGGTGAAGATTAGTTTTAAATTTACATAGTTCAAAATTGCCGAGGAACACGCTCGCAGGGAGATTGTTCCACAATTTTATTGTACGACCGAAGAACGAATTATCTCTGTAATGCGAGGTTCTATTGGGCATCAAGGCAATGTTATAGGGATGGGCTTAGTGCGCTGTCCGAGTGGACCTGGGAAACACACGAGCTGATGGCGTCAGGTCATGTATCTCCCTTGAACACTTTCCATGGTAATACCTGTACAAAAGGCTTAAGCAACCAATATTACGTCGATGTCCACGAGAGTTGAGAGAAGATGAAATGTTTTCATCTCCTATCAGATATATCGCACGTCGTTGAATTCGGTCCAGAAGCTCCAAATAAGATCTTGAAGCTCCTGCGCAAATGTGCGAATTGTACTCCATTTTCGGCCTAATATATGAGGTATAGATCACGCGTAGATCAGTTGGAGTGAAGTATTTTTTACACCGTTTTAAAGAACCTAGGCACTTGGCCGCTTCTTTCGACACATCAAAAATGTGATCGTTCCAGCGAAGAACAGATCTGATTGATATGCCCAGAACGTCAAGAACATCTGACTCCGCGAGATCCACACCGTTCATATTGAGGGGTACTAAGGGGCAATTCACTCGTTTGTGAGTTAACAAACAGCACTGGGTCTTGCTAGCATTAAACTCAACTCTATTAGCAAGCCCCCACTCGAAGATTTTTTGCAAGTCATTAAGCAGTGTGTCATTCATATTAAGCCTCTTTCTCTCAATCTCCAAAGAGCTCGAGCGTTTTTTGAAAGAATATGAATGACAAATGCTGTTGTCATCCGCAAACGAGTGAATTGGGTTATGAGTCAACGACAGAAGCTCGTTGATAAAAACCAAAAACAAATTTGGCGATAGGACTGAACCCTGCGGCACTCCAGCTACGATGGCGTGTTCACTGGACGAAATGCCGTCGACCAACACGAATCACGACACCTGTCCTTAAGAAAACATGTGATTCATCGAGCAAAGGTGCTTTTGTTGCTATTCTGAAAACATTGTCATCGCGAATTTGTCTTTCGATTTACATTCAGTCCCCGCGCATTGTATTGAACGTCACTTTTTTTACGCTTCGTTAGTTTTAATTTAGGTGTGGTATAGATGACAAGAAAGTTATATTAAGAAAGTGCAGAGATTAGTTCTCACGAAATTCTAGAAATTCAGATGCTAAAATAATATTAAAGTAATTTTTTTTGTGTTTTCTCAGTTGATATATTGCAAAACTCCGCGTAAAAATGTATTGCACGTCACGCGGAGTTTTATTAAAGCAAAAATAATAAATCAAAAAATCCAAGTTTAAAATCATTGTTTCATAGGTTTTGATTAATTTCTTTGTTTTCGTATATTTGCAAAATAAAATTCCTAAGAAAAAAAAACTAAAAAGTGGCAAATGTATTGAACGCCACTTTTAAGATATGTCACACCAACGTCTGAAGTATTAATTTTGTATTTCGTTTTTGTATATTAAAGAGTACAATAGCAAAGTTAACGCCTTGTAGTGTACTCTTAAAGTCACTATAAACATTGTTAAATTAACACAATTGTTTTTCCCACATTCTTTTTTTTGTTAACAAATTTAAGGCAAAAACAATAAAATCAATGTTATTTATAATCGAGCCAAAGATCCCAAAAATATTCATGAAAATTTAACGTAAACATTTTTACCATATTTACAAGCAATTGTATCAAATTCATAAATGCATTTTCTCACCCCTTCGCTTGTACAGCCAGACACCGCATAAGCGTGAAGCCACCAGTGTTAGCATAACTGCGAGCATCAGCTTATAATAGCAATGTACAAATAAGTACAACAATATTAATTTACTTTTTTTTTGTAAAAGAATAAACCTGTTTTTTGTTAAACTCCCAATTTGATTTAAATTATTTGGTTAAGCGCAACAAAATGTATTGAACGTCACAAAGTGTATTGAACGTCACTCTGTTGTTTTTTATGAAATTGTTTATTATTTAACAGTTTTTTATTATTTATTGCTGCAAGTCTACTACTTTGAAAATAACCTCTATTTTGATGTCTTTTTGGAGACAAATTTTAATTTTTTCCCGTTAAAATTGTAAAAAATGTAGGTATTTTTTGGTAAAAAATTATTATTTCTGTAACTGAAATGGCGATTTTTGCAAATTTAACTGATTAAATAACTCAACAAACATCACAGTAAGCTTTAATTTACAACATTTTTAAAATGTTGAGTGATTTTTCCCGTATATCTGCTGTGTGACGTTCCATACAAAAATCGTATAAAAACCATAGAAAAAATGATTTTTTGCAGGGCCTAAAAACAACCTCGAATTCTCCATTAATTTTCACTTAATTTGACTACTCTAACGGGAAAATTTAAAAAATTTTAAAAACAAAAGATGAAAACCTCTTTGTGTACGTTTTTTTTGCAATTGACGCATATATATAAACAAAGCCAATATGATTACAAATATTAGGTTAACAAGTAAACCAAAATTTATATTTATACCCCCACGTTTAAAAAACGTAAATGGGGGTATATTAATTTTGTCACTCCGTTTGTAACGCCCATAAGGAGGCGTGGTAAGCATATATATTCTTGATCAGCATCACCACCCGAGTCGATTTAACCATGTCCGTCTGTCTGTCTGTCTGCCTGTGGTCACGATTATGGCCGTAATTTTCAAGCTTTTATTACGAATAATACTAATAATACTTGTATATAACTGTAGAAGTAAACCTAAATTTATTTTTTATATTAAAAACGTTTATGTAACAGTTTTATACTCTATATGATGTAATAAGTTTAGTTTTCTATTGTCATGCAAATAAAGTTGTGGTAATTACCTTAAACTTAATTTTATAATTCTTGAATTATGAGCTTTATGCCAAATAATTCATGAAGCAACAGGTTGCTACAACTACAAAAGTTCTTTGCAGAACAAACCGAAGCAGACTAGACCATGGTTTCGTTGGACGCTACTCCGACTCATCAGTAGTCTCTGTGGTTTCAGCAGTCCACTAACTTTGACAAGCTAATAAGCGGCAGCCTCGGTAGTCGAGTAGGTAGCGTGCTCGACTGCTACCCCAGTGGTCCCGGGTTCGATTCCCGATCAGGCCATGGTCCTACGCTTTAAAACCTTTCGCATTTGCAATTTTCTATCCTCTTTTCTAATCAACTGAAATTAAAAATTCATCAATATTTACAACTTGAAGTTGTAGTTGATGGTAGAGAAGTGTGTGGATGAGATTGCCTTATAACTTGAATTGACTGAGGTAAAGGCATAACACTTGCCTCTGATTCAAATTCACATGTTTCTTTGGCTTTCCACCACACTTAGAACATCCTACACGTGTTTCACCTGATTGATCTATCCTTCCCAGTAATCTATCACCCCATTTCGAACCAAGGCAGACTTGACTGAATAGGTATTCCACCTGAAATCCTTGGTTCAAATCTAAAAAAAAAAAAATCAAAGCAGTCTTTTTCTACTCTTTTGCTAGTCGCAAAATTTCAAATTTTAGTGGTGGACGCTCCATTTTGTTTAATTTTGTTGATATGTATATAAAAAAATGAATTTGACGTTTGCATGAAATTTCCTAAGGATTTTTCAGAGCTCATTCACAATAGAGCAGTTGTTTTACTTTTCAACACTGCACATTAAGTCGAATTTTAGTTTACCGAGTTGGCTGAACTCGTACAAATAACCGAGTTTGTGTTGTTGTTTTGCATGTATTTAGTTATCCTACCTAGTGTTCTTTTGTTAGTCGGTAGCAAAAGAATGGGGCTATTATATGCTCTTTGGTTGTACATAAGAACTCTGTAACTTAGCAGCAGTCAATGTTTGTCTTTTTGTTTAAGGTTGATGTTTTCAGTATGAATATCAAAGACATGCTCCATATGCTTCGAATTTTTTTTTGCCAATATTGAATTTACTCGGTGTATGAACCATGCAGTTGAAAAGCTACTGTGTTCCAGAGCTGTAAAAGATTGAATCATTTTCAGTTTTCTTTCTCTTGTTTAAAAATTCAAAAGCTGAACTCTTTTTTTGTAGCATTCAAAGTGTGAACTCTTTAGGCTTAAGTCTTTAGGCTGATTAAAATTGTTTTCAAGTCATGAATTGCAAAACGTAAAGAATGCACACTGAATTGAAATTTTAACGAGTGCAGCCACCGATGGCTTCAGCCACGATGTCTGCAACCATCGATAGTTGCAGCCGAATTGAAATTTTAGTGAATGCAGACGGCGATGGCTTCAGCCACGGATTTGTTGTTGTCTGAAGTTGTTTTGTGTGTATTTGTGTATGCGTGTGTGACTGTTGGGCATGACTGTGATGGGTTGCCATTGGCTTGATATAATGTATAGAAAAAGTATTATATACAACAAATTGTAGAAGTTAATTTTTATACATTTTGTTAATAATATTTATTGTTAATAAGCACTTTATTATTCCAGAAAATGTCAAAGGAAAGACAAAAGCATGTCACTAAGATCGGCCGTCGAAAACAAATGACAACAAAAATGCAAAATGCTTCTTTATATTTAGTAGTATTTCATGGTAGTAAATAAAATGTCCAGTGTTTCAGAGTTGAAAAGAATGATAAAACTGAGTGCATTCATCGTATTTCTTGAGCCTACAAGAATGGGATTGATATTCTTCATAAGTCCCATTCCTTATAAAGCATTGGGTGTGCATTCTTTTATCTTCAAAGAATGATGAATTGTGCATTTGTAATTCATTTACTCTACAGAAGCATAAGATTGCAATTTGGTTGATGCAGCTTTTGAATGATTTAAGAGTGTGTGCATTCCGAAATGATTCAATCTTTTACAGCTGTGTTCATACCAGAGATTTACACAAGCCCAATCGTCATTTTTTGCCACTCGAATAACAATCGTCGTCAGCCACAATCGTACACAAAAATTAATGCTCGCATACAGCTCGAGTTCGTAAACAACGATTGGTGCTAAGCACAGTTTGTAACGATTGCGAATACATACAAAGGCACCATCCAAATAATGCAGACAATCGGATGCTTCGCTAAACTCTCGAGTGTCTCGAGTGTTGCTGCATGAATTTTTTTTTTTTGCTTTCGTTCTTTCCAACAAATACGCATTCTCCCGTTACTTTGAGAATGAATGTTAGAAGAGATAGGCATTTTTTTGTTCGCTGTTGTACTGCTTAATCTAAAAAACATTGCAAAAGGCTTGCGGCAGCTCCAAAATATATTTTTTTTCTATTGTTTATAACAGTGCTTGTCATGCCATAGCCATGCCTGTACGGCAGAAATCGTTTTTTTTCGCATGAAATTTATTCGTATACAAAAAAATCAGAGCTGCAGACTGCGGTTAACATTTTTTCCTTGGTGCGAATGGACATAAAAGCATGAATTTTCCTTGCTTTTGGCGAATGTTGCTCATGTCTCGCTTCGTTGGGTATTCTTGATTCGCATGCAATCGTAATCGCGACCACTCTTACTCTATGGTATTCGTATCCTCAGCGATTGGTGCATGTATTCGCGCATTAATATTAATGCAGAAGGCACATTCGGTGCTCGTATGTTGAGGATACATTCGAAACGCCATTTGAATGCAATCAAGTTGTTCTCTGGCTCATACTATATTATAATTATTTAATTTTGCGTAGCACTATGTTAAAAACACGCCGAAGCGTTTCACGGCGAAGTGTTTCATCGGCGAATTGATTCATCGGTTGTACTCCCCATCGCGGCTAAAGAAGTTTCACTTCAAAAACAAAAGCCAATATTTTCTGTTAAAATTATGACGAAAATGTTTTTATAAATAAACAATTTATTGATTTTGAATATACTTTGGTTCGGCCGTGGGGGTATTTTAACTTCGGTCCAGTCCAAGATCATTTCTTACTAGTCCAATCTAATGATGGAGAAGATCTTCCAAGCTGCAGATCTGATGCGTAGTGGCGCGATATTCTACAAGATTATTATGCTCTTAGTGTATATTGATGATATCGGTATTGTTTATTCGGAGATGTAAATAAAAACCTCTTCTTTGGAAATAATATAATTATAAACTGGCCATTTCAGCCCTTCTTATATTGAAAAAATCCTTAGGGTTATGTGTATATACCATTAAAATATATTTTATTTTTATTAAGCGCAATGGTTACAGGCGTTTTTTTGTTTTCTAACTGATTAAATTTTGATTCGGTTGGCTCATCGCTGTAGATTGCAGTCATTATATAAATCCAATTAATTTGCTGGCATATTGATATCTCTAATATAACAAAAAAAAATTCCATTTTTCATACGTATTTCGATGAATTTTGCAGGGGCCCGACAACGTTAATAATAACGTGATGCCTAACTCACAGCGTGGTATAATCTCACGATCTTTTGACCATATCTTCGAAGCAATATCCGTGGCCAGTGGAGTACGCTATTTGGCTATTGTCAGTTATTTGGAGATATACAACGAAAATATTCGAGACCTCTTAAACCCCAACGAGAATACAAACCACTCGCTCAAAGAGTTGCCTGGTGAAGGTGTCATTGTACCAACTCTGAGCACACATGCTGTGCACAATGCCCAAGAATGCGAGCAGCTTCTTAGTCTTGGAGGAAGTAATCGGGTCGTCGGCAGTACGCTAATGAATGCCGGAAGTTCACGATCTCATTCGATCTTTACAATCAGCTTAGAACATATTGAGGAATGTGATGATGATGCTGCCACACATGGCGGTATAAAGAAGGGAAAACTGAACTTGGTTGATCTCGCAGGATCAGAGCGGCAAAATAAGACTGGAGCTGCTGGTGAGCGCTTAAAAGAGGCTACAAAAATTAATCTTTCTCTCTCCGCTTTGGGAAATGTAATATCAGCGTTGGTGGATGGCAAAACAAAGCACATACCTTACCGAGACTCAAAGTTAACCCGACTCTTACAAGTAAGTAAACAGAGCAATTTATGTATTTAAAACATTAATGATATCGTAAACAGGACTCCTTAGGTGGAAACACAAAGACGCTTATGATCGCATGTATATCTCCAGCGGACTATAACTACGATGAGACCATTTCAACACTTCGGTATGCATCGCGTGCCAAGAACATCTCGAATAAACCAAAAATCAATGAGGATCCAAAAGATGCTATGTTGCGTGAATATCAGGAAGAAATATTGAAACTCAAGAAAATGTTGAACGAAACACATGCCAATCTCGAGCAACCGATAATCATTGAGAATGGAACGATGAATGAAACTATGAAGCAGAATTGGATAGAAAATGAAAAAATAAAGTTGCAACAAGAAATGGAACAGGAAATTTCTTTGCTTAAGGAGGATCATTTGGAACAACAAAAGCAAAAAGAGGAGCTGGTGCGCGACATGGAGTATCTACGGAATAATTATGAACAGCAATTAAAATGTTTGACTCCTCAAACACAAGCAACAACAGATCGATCGCTAAATAAATCAGGATCAGAAAAAACTCAGCATATTGTCGAAAGTATCCCAACTGAAAATGAAGGTTCGTTAGCAATTAAGGGGGAGTTAGGTTTGATAATTTTTTATTTTTTTTTCATTTTTTTTTTATTTTTGTTTCTGAAAGTACAACATCTGAAGAATATTGTATTAAATTTTTAGGTCATTCGGAGCAAAACTAACGAAGTTACAGTAGGTTGAATGACCGTACCTCCAACTAGTGTTGCTTGCTGTACAAAACTTTAAATCGATTTTCCCAAACATGTCATTTTTACAGTCGGTGACCAGCCTACAGAAAAAACTACAGAACCGATCGTTTTGAAATTTTTACCACATATTCTACATATAAGTAGCTCTCAAGTAACATCGATTTTTTTTTAATTTTTTAATTGCTAACAATTTTACAATAACAAAGAGGAAGATTTTTTCGTCAAAAATCGTAATTTTGGCTTCAAAATGGTGCCAAAAATTGAAAAATTAAAAAAAACTCGACGTCACTGGAGAGATAAAGTAATAAACTAAAGAAATCATTTTGATTTTTCGGTTTCAGATGATTCAGTGATGCTGTAGGCTGGTCACCGCGCAAAGACTTTTTTTCGAGGCACCTGCGGAAATCTTCAATAAATCCGTTATTTCTCTCTATTTTTTAACAAACATTTTTTAAATATTCTTAAAATGTTGTACTTTTATATAATAATATGTACTTTTATATAAAAAATTCATGAAAAAAGGTATTTTTTAGACGAAACAAACCTTACCCCCCTCCCCCCCCCCCCTTAAGCATGGTTTTCACTAATTTTTCTTTTTATTTTTTATATATTTTTTTTTGTGCAGTTCAGCAGCTGGCAGCCCGAAAGCGAATTGAGCTTATAAAAAATGCTCTAATCGGTGGTGAACGTGCCAATGATACACAACTGAAGGAGCGCCGCCAAAAGAAAAAACTTGCTGCTCAGCGACGCCTAAGCGCTTTAGCTCATGTTCTTAGTCGTGTGGAGCAAAGCGAAGATCGTGACTTATTGCAAGGCCATTACACAAATATACAACATGAGCTCAATGCTAGGAATGAGTCTCTAAAGACGTGTCGTCAAAAAGTAAAGGCTCTGGAGAGGGAAGTGTCTGACCTGCAAGCAGAATTTCAATTAGATCGGGCGGACTATTTAGAATCAATACGTCGCTTGGAGCGAAGCTTGAAATTCTATCAGCAACTACTAGAGAAAGCATTGCCTATACTACGTAAGGATGGAAAATACTGGTGAGCATCCAAGAGACACTATATTATACTGCTTTCGGGTAGCGTGATAAAAGAAAGAGGAGAAAAAACAAGATTCGCATTAAATCATTTTAAACAGACATTACCTTCGCTTCCACACAGAGTTAACTCGATGTTAGAACGGGTTTAACTATGCTTGATAAAGCGAGTTGAGTTGAGTCTTGTTAAACCTAAGAAAACTCCAAGAACTTTTGGAATTAGTCTTAGTTCTATCTATCAAAGAGATTTTTTTAATAAACCATTTAAGTCATAGTGGAAAGCATACATCCCATCTTTTCAATTATCAATTTTAATCATTCAGAGTTGACCAAATTGGTTGTAAATAAGTTAATGCAATGTTTTGAGGGCCGCTGATTACGAATCTGAAGCCAAATTATTAAAATTCAAAACTGGCTGTTCCAATACGACGGCCGTATAATGAAAAACAGCGCGATTTTTATTATCATAAAATTTTATTGTCAGAAATTCAAAAAAGGACTCTTGTGAGTTTTATTTTATCAGTTCCTACTCTCATTATATCTCAGCTTATTTAATCAATGTATTTTTTTCAGGGCTACTTATTTTATATTCATAGTAATGAACCGCAATACTTGATCTATGATCTTGGATGGAAGAATTTCCGAGTTGCACTTCCAATTCATGAATGAAAGATATTTCACGTCCACAAAAAGCCCATAGTAACAAAATGCAGGCCAAAATATTAAATAAAAAATGTGTGACTCAAACGGGTGTTCCTCATATAAACATCATTCAGAAATAAAATTATGTACAGACTAAAGAGCTGAACAAAACCTTCTATTTACAGTACCTGACTAGTGTACGCTATCTGAGTGCAGTGTACTTCAGTGTAGCCCAACAAAACAAGCATTGCATATTTTGAAAGCTTTTGGTTGGTATCGAAAAATACTTGAGTTTTAATGGGTTTCCCAAAGGGAACATAAACTCAAGACGCACAGGTGGAGGGTCGGTCAACATAACCTAAAAAAAAAGTCATATTGAAAACTGTTATGTAAAACTGTCAAAATACTTTGTAACGAACAAAATAAGCAAACATTAAGGGTTTTCACTTCAATGCTGAAATTTAAAAAATCGGAAATTTCTGACGAGTTGAAGTGAGCGACTTCTATTTAAATTTTTTTTTCCGAAACATCTGTCAAACTGACAAAGCATTGAAATTTTAATAAAATTTAATTGGAATAAATTGACCAAAACGAGAAAGTTATGTATCTAGAAATAAAAACACGTCTATTAATTGTGATAAATGCGGAAAACAAGTGAAAAACGAATAGAATACGAATTAGAATATTTATTAGAGAAGACAATGCAAGATGCTATACTCGTAGAAGCCACTGGTAAGTTAAGCTTGGACCAAAGATTAGCGAAATTTAATCAGTTTTTACTTTAAAAGACTGTGCAGATGAAATTGATGATGTGATGGGCGAGTTTTGCACCTCCTTGATAGCAATGAATGCCTACCGATATGCCGGGCTATATAATATAGGATTCGTCGCTAAAAGCTTACACGTGACACGTTATCCCCAATCTTGACGAGCAGTGGTTCCGGTAAACCGTCTGAATGAATTGAAACACGTTCGACTATATTGCAATTTAGTTAAAAATTATCCAGTGTTTAATGGCCAAAACTCCTGGAAGCAATTTCCAGTTTAAATGCAGCTAGCTATTGTTTTGTATCGACTTGGATCTAGCGGAGAGTTTGCTTCAATTTGCAGTTTCATAACTATTCGGTGTTGGTGATGGAGGTACTCTTGCTACGATTACTAAAAGAAGGCTATGTACCAATGCAAAATTTTTCTTAAATTGGTCCGACTCTCACCGTTGAAAGGAAATATACATACATATATATGAGCTCAATAATAATTTTATGACTTCTTATATTTTGGTATTTACTATATAAATATGCACATTTATTTATTTTGTAATAAATATACACAACCATATGAATGAACTCAATAAGTTTATATTTTAGTTCTAATTCAAATTTTCTTAACCTTCGTATACTCGCGTCAAATAGTTTAATTCGTATATCCGCGTATGATTTGTGAGACCGAGATTTCTAGGTCCAATTTAGCATGTTTTTAGTAACATATCATTATTAGTTAATTACATAATATTGGCTAATAACAGTCTTTTAACGTCATTTGTTATGAAAATAATGAGTCAAACGTAAATTGTCGGTCTGAGAGACCAATGCGCGAGTATAAGAAGGTTAAACGTCATTTCCTGTTGCTTGCATCGCACATAATGTTGCTTTAGTAAAAATAGCAGCTATATTTTGTAATCCTCCTTCTTTTTGGCAAATTGTTAAATAAAATTTTTGTGCCATTAGTTTCTGAAATTGGATAAATTATGGAAAGTATTGATTTTTGCAACTTTATATACTTGCTTCAAATCCTTCCTGGTTCGCTTTAACTCTCGCTGCAATGGGTGAAAGTAAACAAAGAGTCTCCTTATCTGACCAACGGTGGTTACACTCGCTCTTGATTTTCTAGAAGTAAAATATTTCAAAATTGTCAATTTAATTCCTTATTTGCATACAATCCAATCAGAAACTTAAGCTGGATTCACTGATCACCTTCAGCATGTTTTTTGCGCAAGCTCTATTGCTCTCAACAAGAGAATGTGGCAATTTTGATTCACTGACATGTAAAACATTCTGCAAGTTTGTTGTTTTTTCAATGTCATTCAGCATTGCCAGATACAATGTTCCTTCATTATAAAGACATGAAAAATAAAATATGCCTATTTCAACTTGACAAACTTCATTCTGGCAGTTCCGCTCAAAAACATTCAGCAAGAAAATTAAAATAAAGTTCATCAAGTTCAAGAGATGCAGCAAGTTTTTGTTACTCTCTCATTGAGTGTGGAAAAAAATAGAGCGCATAAACTCCGTATAAAAAAAACTTGAAAACATGCTAAAGGTGATCAGTGAATCCAGCTTTACTTTCTGAGTTGCTCCATCTTAAATATTTGAACGGTTTTTTTTGAATTGCTTGTTTTGAATGGCTTTTTTTTAATTTATTGAATTTGACAGAATGCTCTTCATCTTATCCAAATTTTCATATTCAGAATGATTCACACTCATTAAACAGTTTTGCTTATGCTTAGTAAACACATCTTTTCTTCGCAAATTTCCGACGATTATTTTTCATCAACTCAATAGATGATTAAATTTAAGCAAACTTCGGAAAACAAAACAACAACAATTGTACTGAAGTTTTCGTAAATTTCAACGAATACCCTAATTGTTTATTGTATTGAAGTCGAAAAATTTTCAAATAACTTTTTCGTTCGTTCGCTTGATTTCTATAATTAAACTGGTTTCCCAATTTTTCTCTGCTAAAGTACTATGGGCCCAGAGCTCACCTGATTTTTACTTTCGGTTTATTCGCATATAAGGAAGTTTGAAATGACTTCTTTGGCAACAGTTCAACACATGGCGAAACTAGTCGGCTCCGAAAACTGGTCGACTTGGAGTTTTGCCATGAGAACGCAATTGGAGCTGGAAGATGCTTGGAAGTGCATTGAACCTATTGCAGGAGACGCATTAGATGTTGCTAAACACAGGACAGCACGGTGCAAGATGATTTTAGCCATCGACAACAGCTTGTATGTGCACGTTAAGGACGCAAATACTTCAAAGGCGGTTTGGATGGCTTTGCATAGCCTTTTCCATGAATCAGGTTTGGACAGGCGCATTGGATTGCTACAAAAACTATGTTCTATCGTGTTGGTGGAGTGTTATTATGTGGAAGATTATGTGAATCAAGTTATATCAACTGCTCAAAAACTGAATGAGATCGGGTTTTCAGTAAACAAAAAATGGAATGGTAGCTTGTTATTGAAGGGATTACCAGATGAATACAAGCCGAAAAGGTGATTACTGCAGACAATATTAAAATTAAGTTGTTGCAGGATGTTAAATTTGAGTCAACATCATCGAATAGTGTCTTATGTCCAAAAGGGTAGCTATTCTCAAGGCCGAAAGAAATTCTCTAAACCAAATAAGAAAGAGAAATCTCGTTGCTTCAACTGTAATGGAATTGGACATTTTGCCTCGGAGTGTCCTTCGAAGACAATGCACAAGAATTCTAAATCAGATAAAAGCACCTCGATGCTCGCAGCCTTCCATGATGTGTCTTCAGAATGTGAATGGTACATTGATAGTCGTGCAACTGACCACATGATAGCACAACGACGAAATTTTCAAAAAATTAAGAGTTTTGAAGGTCAAATCAAGACAGCAAACAACTCAGCGATGAATGCAGTTGGTAAAGGTGACATTCAATTGGCTGTTACGACTCCAGTAGGAATTGAGAGCATTGCAGTTCACGACGTTCTTCATGTTCCTACAACAACAGTGTGAGTTTTGACAAAAGCTGCTGTCAAGTACTTTATTCATCAAACGGAGTTATAGCAACTGCAAGTTTGGCTAATGGCTTATACAAATTGAATGTTGCAGATAATCAGAGTAAATGTTTTGTGAAAGGCAAAATGAGTGAAATTTGGCATCGACGATTTGATCATTTGGGTTCTGAAAATATGAAGTTACTCGCTCAAAGATATGTCAATGGAGTAAAGTTCAGAAATGACCCTTTAAGCACATGTGTGTCGTGCTGTGCTAGAGTGCTTCCGCGTTTAAAAAGCAGAAGTTCAAAATCAGCGGGATACTCGCATTAAAATTGTATGTACTGACAATGGAAAGGAGTGTGTTAATCGGGCTATGGAGCTTGAGTTAAAGAAGCATGGAATAGTACACCAGACTACTGTTGCTTACACTCCAGAGCAGAACGGTGAAGCTGAAAGGATGAATAGAAATTTGCTAGAAAAAGCACGCACGATGTTAAGTGATACCAGTATGCCGAAATTTTTTTGGGCAGAAGCTGTTAATTGCGCAAGTTACTTTATTAATCGTTCACCTCATAAGAAAATCGAACAGACTCCCAAGGAATTGTGGTCCAGGCGAAAACCAGACGTTAGCTACTTTCGAATATTTGGTTGCACAGTTATGTCCCTCATTCCGAAACAGAAACGACAAAAATTGGACTCAAAATCTGAAAAGTGCGTATTCGTGGATATTCCAGTACATCGAATGGTTTTCGTGTTTACAGTTTGCAAAAAAGGAATGTTTTTATCAGTCGTAATGTTGTTTTACACGAAGATGATTTTCATTATACTGGCAAGAAAAATGAAAAAAATTAAACTGTTCCTATGTATGACGTTGTAGTGGGGGCAACATCAACAAACTCTCAAGATATTACGATGATTTTGAATCGTGTTCATCTTTGCTAGGAAATTATCACGAAGTGGGGGATAATGAAAATGTTTGTGCTCAAAACGAAAATCCAGAAGCTATCACTACTGCAAGAGTGCAAGAAGCTGAGAAAGATTAAACTGGTATGAGTTTTCAATCATGGTATAATAATTACAAAGTAGCGTACAAACGAAAAAACTTAAAAGTTAATTTATAAAATAAACAACATTAAAAATAATGTTTATGCCAAAACATAAACTAGGATGCTAGACCTGATGGCAACCCTAACTGCTGCCGGATTAAGTTCCACAGATGTATACAGATTTATGTATATATGTATTTTTAACATTAAGTTAAGATTATTGAGGTTCCCTCGCTCTGAGCGATTAAAAGACTTCTCTGTCACAGCTGCACGAGTGAAGGTAAGAACACCATCGTACCCAAATAAAAATTTATTATTAATTCCATCCAACGCCTTTTATTCCTATTAACACGCGAGGAAAATTTTCGACATTTTCATTTGGTCCTGATTCGAACCGGATTCCTAAACAGCATTTACACAGCATTCCTTACCACAGCATTTACACAGCATTTACACAGCATTTCCATTTCCAAGACAGAAAGGCAGATTTTTAATTCCTGGAGAGTCAAGGTTCATCATTTTAGTTCTGTGATAGATCTATTTCTGCTTAAAGTTGTTTCACCTTTCATTTGGCTCCTTTCTAAAACAAATTCTGATCCAACGGTGCACCACTACAGTCCTTTATTTTGACAATGGCTTCTCTCGCTGTCTTTATTCGATTAACGGATGCGCTCGTCGAGTTCGAAACAGAATTCAGCTCACAACCAATAGCTACTTTCTCTAAACATTCTTTAGAAGTACATCGCGAGGAGATGAAATCTATTTGGATCAAGGTCAAGACGGCATACGAAAGTTGCATCAAGGAAATCATTAACGACAACAGCGCTGACGAATCAGCAGATCTTGAAACGGTGAAAGCTCGCTATCGGAAGTCCTACGAAACGTATGTGCGCTGTGTCGCGAAGATCGGAGAACTTTCCGAACAGCTGACACAACGTCCAGATCTACAATCCATTAGTTCAAGAACTAATGATGTTCCCAGCAGCAACTTTCATCTTCCACCTTGCGACACTGAAGTTTTCAGCGGAGATTATTTGTCCTGGCCATCCTTCCGGGATATGTTTCAGGCGATCTACATCAACAATTCCCGATTAAGTCCCGTGGAAAAATTATTCCATTTAAACCAGAAAACGCGAGGTGAAGGGCGCGACATTGTCAAAAAGACTCCGTTAACAAATGATGGGTTTGCCTTAGCATGGAAAAATCTGAAGGATCGATTTGAAAACAAGCGAATCCTAGTTAATAGTCAATTACGCATTTTATTTAATCTTCCTGTTGTATCCTCTGAATCTGGTTCCGGGTTAAAACGACTACAAAGGGACATTAATAGTTGTATTTCTGCTCTCGAATTATACGACATTAATATCGACAACTGGGATGCTATTTTCGTGTTCTTGTGTTCCTCCCGTCTTCCCGATGCTACTCTTGCTCTTTGGGAGCAATCAATACAAAATAAAACCGATATTCCGGTTTGGGAGAATCTTGACTCCTTCCTTACTAATCGATATCAGACACTTGAAACCGTAGCTGATATCAGATCTTCTACCAGTGTCAAGACCCAGGCTTCAAAAAAAATTCCTTTAAATGCATCTAGTCCTGTACCTAGGAAATTCAACACCTATCACACAAATGTAGCAACTCCAACTTGTAAATTATGCCCAAACCAACAACACACAATCAGACAATGTAAACGATTCCTTCAAATGAGACCTTCAGAAAGAATGGCGTTTGCCAAAAAACAAGGACTTTGCCTAAACTGCCTGGCTCGCGCTCATTCAATAAAAAACTGCAAGAGTACTCATAATTGCTATACGTGTAATCAAAGACATAATACGTTACTTCATATCGACGAATCCTCTTTCAACTCCGGATCCTTTCCACAATTTGCATCTAATTTACCCTCATATTCTGCGAATGAACAACCAAACACAAGCAAGAATTACCCAATGCAAAGATCTCACACACCTCAAATACAGTCCACTGACAATCCAAGTCATCTCAGAAATATTCAATCCTGCTTTGCATCCAATTCAAAAGGTATTCTACTGGGTACCGCCATGGTGCATATCTGCCATCTGGGCACCACTTACACTGCAAGGGCCCTCCTGGATTCCGGATCAGAAGCGACATTCATATCTGATCGCATATTCAAACTTCTTAAACTTCCATGTTCTTCTATCAATGCTCAAGTTTCTGGACTGAATCATGTTATTTCTGGTAAAATCCAGAAATCATGTTCTTTTATCCTAAGTTCTCCTATTAACCCTGAAATGAAAATAGAGACAACAGCTCTTGTTTTACCGCACCTCACAGGAAGTCTGCCAACGTGTTCGATAGATTCCTCCATCTTATCACAACTTCCAAATCTACGTTTAGCTGATGCGAACTTTTTCAAAAGTTCACATGTCGATATGTTAATTGGCTGTGATCTCTTTCCATCCATTATTCTTGACGGAGTTCAGAATCGAATTTGGGGATCCTTGTTAGCACAAGAAACTATTTTTGGGTGGATATTGTCGGGTCCCATATCTGAAAAAGTTATTGCTACTCCATCCACAGTCGTTTCATATTATAGTGAAGTCGCACTCGATAAGCAAATTTCCCGATTTTGGGAGGTGGAGGATCTTCCACAAAAACACTTCATGACAGAATCTGATCGTTTTTGCGAAGAAAATTATATTCGAACTACAAAAATAAGTGACGATGGTAGATATATTGTATCCCTACCTTTCAAGAGCGGGGTCCATAACTGTTCTAAGCTGGGGTACTCCAGACCCATCGCTAACTCACAATTTTTCCGAAACGAAGCGCGTCTTTGTAAAAATTTACAGTTCAAAACTGAATACGACAATGTTCTTCGTGAGTATTTGAACTTGAATCATATGAAGAAGGTTTCTTCTCCACAGAATTCCTACATTCCGAACCACTACTATCTTCCGCACCACGCTGTTATAAAACCTGAAAGCACAACTACTAAAGTTCGTGTTGTTTTTAACGCTTCCAATCCATCATCAAACGGTATAAGTTTAAATGATATTCTACATTCCGGTCCAGTTCTCCAATCTGACCTAACTCTACTGATTCTTAAATGGCGTTTTTATCGTTTTGTCTTCAATGGGGATATTGAGAAAATGTATCGACAAATCCTCGTCGATCCCTCCCAAACGCCCTTTCAGCGAATTTTATATCGAGATAATCCAATCAACAAAATTGAAGATTATGAGTTACAAACGGTAACATTTGGAGTAAATTGTGCTCCTTATCTTGCTATTCGCACACTTTTGCAGTTGGCAGATGATGTCCAACAGCAATATCCACTAGCAAGTACAATCCTTAAGCAAAACATGTACGTTGATGATGCTCTCGCAGGGGCTCATGATCTTCAAACAGCAATTCAAGCTCGAGATGAGCTCATAGCAGCATTGAAGTCTGCTGGATTCTCCTTAAGAAAATGGACTTCAAATTCCAGACATCTACTCAAGGGGCTATCTCCCGATGACCTTCTGAAAGAAGATTTTCTCCAATTTGATGACACGAGTCACGTCAAAACTTTAGGAATACGTTGGAATGCCCTTTCAGACTCCTTTTACTTTATTACTAAAACCATTTCTTACAATACGTCCTTTACCAAACGTGAAGTATTATCCGAAATTGCTAAGTTATTTGATCCAGCCGGCTGGTTAGCTCCATGTATCGTTTATGCTAAGATGCTAATGCAGCAGATATGGCTTGAGCAAATTGATTGGGATGAGAAGATACCTGATAACTGCTTGAAGAAATGGCATTCTTTTATCGCTAATTACAAATTCATTAATCATATCCAAGTTCCAAGATGGATAGAATATTCTCCCGAATGTGAAATCCAATTCCATTCCTTTTGTGACGCCTCGGAAAAAGCCTACGCGGCTGCCATTTATGTTCGTATAATTCGAAGTACAGTCGTTTCCACTCATTTATTGGCCGCGAAGACCAAAGTGGCACCCGTCAAAACCATTTCGTTGCCAAGACTCGAATTGTGCGGTGCCGCCCTTTTATCAGATATGGTGGAAAACCTTTTACCAAAACTGGAAGTTCAAAAGTCTAACATGTTCTTTTGGACAGATTCCACAATTGTTTTAGCTTGGCTCCGAAAGCCACCCTGTCATTGGTCAACATTCGTTGCGAATAGAGTCTCCAAAATTGTTCAAGGCGTTGGTCCAAGTAACTGGTTTCACGTTGATTCAGCTTCTAATCCAGCTGACCTAGCAAGCCGTGGGGTACTTCCACAGGAGCTCGTAAGCAACAACCTGTGGTGGTTTGGGCCAGAATGGCTCACACTTTCATCTGCGCACTGGCCAAGTACGAATCAAGACGATCCCTCAGAAACTCAGCTGGAAAAGAAACCAATCAAGTCGCATTTTGCCTTTTACCAAAATTTCCAAGACATTACTGAACGTTTTTCCACTTTTCCAAGAGCACTAAGAGTGATTGCCTACATATTTCGATTTTTCTATCGTACCCATCCAAATCATTCCTCTAATATTGAAAAAAGATCTTTACTTGTTACATCCCAAGAGATTAATCAAGTGAAAACTCGACTCATGATCCTTTGCCAGCAAAATGCTTATCCTGAAGAATATCTAAATCTTTCCAATAAAAAGCCTCTAGCAGCTTCCAGCAGTATTTTGAATCTTAACCCATTTTTGGATGAATTGGGTCTATTAAGAGTTTGCGGTCGACTTGCTTCCTCCCCCGCACTATCATACAATGAACGACACCCAATCATACTTCCATATAACTGTCATATATCTCGCCTTCTAGTTCAATTCACTCATCAAATCTCCCTTCACGGAGGTAATCAGCTAGTTTTACGACTTATTCGACTACAATATTGGATTCCAAAGATTAAAAATCTCATAAAGACGGTAATTCATAGATGTAAAGTATGCGTGGTCCACAAGAAAAAGGTTCAAGGTCAACTTATGGGTTCCTTACCTCCAGAACGAACAGTATTTTCCCGTCCATTTGCACATACCGGGATGGATTTTGCTGGACCATTTGATGTTAAAAATTATACTGGCCGTGCGTGTCTTATTACTAAAGGATACGTTTGTGTCTTCGTATGCTTTTCCACCAAGGCAATACATCTTGAAGCGACATCAAGTTTGTCTACTCCAGCATTCCTAGCTGCCTTTGCTAGATTCGTATCTAGACGTGGCTGTCCACTCCACGTCTATTCCGACAATGGAACAAATTTTGTCGGCGCCTCAAAAATACTGATGACTGAATTCAGCAGGGCTTCTCGCGAAGCTCTTGTATCCAACTATAGCGGTCAAAATCTGTCATGGCATTTCATCCCTCCTGGTAGCCCCCACATGGGTGGTTTGTGGGAGGCTGGCGTTAAAAGTTTCAAAACGCATTTCCGAAAAATAGCAAGTTCCTTTAAATATACCTTTGAGGAGTTCTCCACACTCCTTTCCAAAATTGAAGCATGCCTAAACTCTCGACCTTTATCACCGATGTCAGAAAATCCAACTGACCTTTCCTCACTGACCCCAGGGCATTTCCTAATCGGCACTCCAATTCTAGCTCCACTAGAACCAGAAATCCAAGAACAGCCCATTTCCATTATCAATCGATGGCAACGACTCAAAGCTCTTCATCAGAATTTGTGCTCTCGATGGAAACACGAATATCTGAAGGAGCTTCAAAAACGAAATAAATGGAAAAGGCCTGAACCAAATTTAGATGAAAACGTCATGGTAGTCATAAAAGACGAAAATCTACCTCCGAACGAATGGCGACTTGGACGTGTTACAAAAACGTATTATGGTAACGACAAACGAGTCCGAGTTGCGGATATCTTAACAGAACGTGGTATAGTCACACGCCCTGTAGTAAAACTTGTCATCCTTCCAGTGAACTGACATGTCATGCCCGTTCCTTTTTCTATATCAGTGTCCATTCCTAGTTTTTTTTTTTACGTTTTATAATTTTTTCTTCTACTTTTATATTATAGACAATATGAGTCGTGAATCCCGAGTCGTGCAGTACCGTGGTCGTAGTTCCAGGACCCATCATGCAAAACATCCAAAATTGGTCCGGCGCTCCAACAGAAAGGTCTTCCCGTGCCGAATCTGTGAAGAAGATCATGCCCTCCGTTTCTGTTCGGTCTTCCTCTCAATGAACACGGAGAAGAGGATGCGAATTGTACTTCTCCACAAGTACTGTTCCAATTGCTTGGCTCTTAAGCACTCGAATGGAACATGTCGTAGCAACACCGGATGCCACTACTGCAGAGGAGATCATCACACACTGCTACATATGCACGATCGCCTCCGAAATCCGCGATCTGTTGTACTCAAGGATGGTACTCCTCCAAGGCCTTCGATGACATCACTTCTTTCTCAACATATCGTCACCTTGCTTCCATCAGCAATAGTACACCTCGAGGTCAAGGGAAAACGGCATTTCGTGCGATCTTTGTTAGATCCTTGTCGGCCACTGAGTCGCATATCTTCCGAGCTTGTCCGAAAGCTGCGATTATCCGCTTCGATTGTTGGCGACCAAACAATGGTCTCTATTTTAATTCGATCGCCACACAACTCCAGCATTAAAATCGAGGCGAATGCTAGCGTAGACAATCGCATAACAATGCGTACTCCATCGAAATCCATTGATGAGTCTATCCAGGACAAATTTACCAATGTGGTCCTGGCTGATCCAAAATTCTTCAAATCAGCACCCGTGGCATTAATTTTGGGTGCTGATCTCTATCCGAAAATGATCCTACCTGGGATGCTGCCTAGCACCAGTGGACTTCCAGTGGCCCAAAATACGGTATTCGGATGGATACTGTCAGGATCATGTGCGCTGTAAATTATGCAGTAACTTCCATATGTTCATGTTTTAAACAACAAAAAATTTATCGATTTATATACTTATATTTATATATATATAGTTTTTCATATGTTCATATTTCAAACAACAAAAATTTATCGAATCATCTTATCTAAAGAATCTCTTGAATTGTATTGCTTCTAAATTAACTACGTATATTATTATAAAATGAAATATTCTTGAAATGTAAATTTTTTTTTTTGCTATGAATTTTTTTATCATAATTTTTCTAATTCCTTACGAAGCAGGAGCAACGAAACTCATTCTTTGCAGCCATACTGCAAGGCGGGCGGCGATGTTTATGCCAAAACATAAACTAGGATGCTAGACCTGATGGCAACCCTAACTGCTGCCGGATTAAGTTCCACAGATGTATACAGATTTATGTATATATGTATTTTTAACATTAAGTTAAGATTATTGAGGTTCCCTCGCTCGTGCTTCTGAGCGATTAAAAGACTTCTCTGTCACAGCTGCACGAGTGAAGGTAAGAACACCATCGTACCCAAATAAAAATTTTTTATTAATTCCATCCAACGCCTTTTATTCCTATTAACACGCGAGGAAAATTTTCGACATTTTCAAATAAGTTTTAAATAAAACACAATAATTAAATATTTGTTAAGAAATAAAAAAGTTTATATCTATACTAGTATATAAAAGACTAGCAAATACCCGCTGCTTCGCCGGCGATAAAAATATTAAATATCATTAAAAACTTTAAATCTTAAAATTTAACAGCCGTATTCATATTGAAGTGGGAAGAGTGTAAATAATGGTTTGTGTATTAGATAAATTCAGTGACTTGTTATTTATTTCTCGCAATTTCGTCAAGAATTTGATATTTAAAAATCAATAGTTTTTCTAAGCCATCTGCACTGAAATAATTGTCATTTTATTATTTTTTTTTTTTATAAATATTTTGAAACCTTTGACAAATTTTCTTGCTTTTATTTTCTTTTTTTGGAAATTTTTTATATATTTTGAATTTTCTTGACATATTTTCCAAATGTTTGAAATATTTTGAAGTATTTTAATTATTTTTGACAATATTTGTGCTCAAATGAGAGCAAATAATTTAAAAACTGCTTTATGAGAGGTGTGTTATAAACCTTGAAAAAAAAATTTTAAATTTCAACCATATTTAAAAATCCTGTAATTTATAAACAAACATTTTCAAACACTTTTTGACATTTTGTTTGTTTTTGATACATTTTGAAATAATTTGATACATTTTTGACAATATTTTTTATGCTTAGATGAGAGAGAACAAACAAATTTTGAAAATGCTTTATCGAGGGTTTATTGAAGGTTTCAACCATTTTTAAAATTCTCTTATTTATCAAGCATTTAAAAGAGCTTTTGAAAGCATGTTGAAACGTTCAACATGAAAAATGTTTTTAAATTATTTTTCGATTTTTTTCTTATGAAGGCTTTGTAAGAGGCTCATAATTTTTTATGAATACAGCTGTTTGAATTTCGGTAAAATTGTATATTTGTGTTGGAGCGACTAAGTAGTTCCATCCGAATAAAGTAACCAGCTAACTAATGTAATAAAAAATAACTAAAGTAATAAACTTTCTGTATCTTCCTGATCATTTTTTTTCATGCATTGGTTCACTTTTCCTAGCGCTGTGACTATTGGGGTACTCACAGTTTTGTTTTATCTGGTGTGTTAACTACGCCGTCTGTTAACTCTAAAACATTTTGCCATGTGGTAACTATTTTTGATTTTGTTTTGCATGTAAAAAAGAGATAACACAAACTGGTAAAATTGCCTTGCTTTCCAACATGTTTGTTTTTCGTAGCAAACTGGCATTTCTGAAAGGCATTTTTATTTTATTGAAAAATCAATAAATCAAAGAAAGCTTATCTTGTTATTTTTATTTTATTGAAAAATCAATAAATTAAAGAAAGCTTCTCTTTTCAAAAGGCGTGTCAATTTTAGAATGAACTACGTGTAGGGGTTCTCACAATTTGATTGAAGTATCGTTTTAAAGTTATTATATATCAACTTTAGAAGGGATCTGTAAATACCCTATATATAAAAATCTCGTTTATACGTAAAAATATCAGCTCAGAGGTAAGAAAAATATATGACGGCCTTAGAGAATTGTTATTTTAAAATAAAATATATCTTTCGTTAAGCTGATAAATTTCATCAAAACATTTCAACAAAACATCGACACGGAATTTTTGTCGATGCTTTTATAAAAGTGGCAGTATTTTTACATTCAAAAAGGTGGCAGCATTGGTACCGCACTCAATACATGTTGCTGTCTTTTTTTTTCTTTTTTGTGAACCTTCCCACCGGGAAAAAAGAATCAATTCTCTTCTCCAATATAGATTCTAGAATTGATTATTTTTAACACCCCATCGGGAAAAAGATGCAATTTTATATAAAAAAAGAATCAATTCTCTTCTCCAGTATAGATTCTAGAATTGATTATTTTTAACATGCTGATGTCCTACAAAGAATAGTACATTATTTTCTCGCTTCAAGTGGAATCGCTACAGAATCGTTTTTTTCACTTTTTAAATAGATTCTTTTCATATATGTAATCATGGTTGAATAAATTAGGTTGTCTCGTGGCTGATCGTACTCTCTTCTCAGTACACATAATTGTAAAAATCAATGAAAAGCTACAACAACAACTTCATCGGCTTTGCTTGTTATCAATTTACGCATTCAGATTTTGTATGAGTTGTAAACTTCGATTTGACATTTATTGGAACTCGCTCTCACCCATGCGACAACCTTATTTATTAAACCATGTATGTAATACTTCAATATTGGCAGCAAACAAAATTTTTAATGAGTTTCAACTACGAAATCAAAGAGAGATAGCCTACATAAGATTTTGTTGTTTGTATTAGTATATTTGAATATACTACTACTATACGTCAACGGGCGGTTGTTTAGAAAAATGTCTACCCAAACATAAAACAAAACAAAGCATACATATTTGTTTTGCATAAATCATAGGTACGCACCATTATAAAACAATTATAAGACCAACGCGTAAAATATGATAAAAATTTAAAAAGAAAAATTCAAGCAAACAAAATTTAAACCATAAAAATTGAAACAGAAATTTTAAATGAAATTTTTGACAATGAAAGCACCGCTCCTGAGTTTTTGTGTTATAAAATTAAATTTCGAGTACATAAAAAAAAACAAAAATAAATAAATAACTGGTCATTATAGCCATTGAAAGGACTTTGACCTAGCTTCTTATGATCAATTGTGTTGTGCGTGTTATTAAGTTTGTACACAATTGACCGAGAACCGGACCTACAGGCTTAACGCCGACTCCGAACGGCGATGAACGGAATGTTCTTATTCTCAATTAGCTTTACATGGCATTTTGATTACTCTCTGAGGTTTGCCATTGTCTGCAGAGAGGTGACGGCCGTACAGAAAAATCATTTTAATTCAAATAATTTTTTGTCGCTGCTGGGATTCGAACCTGGGTCTCCAGGTTCATTTACATAGAGGCCACGGACTTTTAACCAACTACGCCACGGACGCCACAATTTCGGGTACATTCACAGTACAGTGCACTGCCAATATAGAAGGATTACATATATGATTAATTTAAATAAAATGTATTAACTTTCGGAAATAAGAAAACAAATCAAAACAGACTGATGCTTTTCTCACTTATACCAGAATTTGTTTTAGAATCAGTTCGTTTTTCACTTATCAAAAAAGCAAGCAAGGAATCTAAAAACATTTTATATATTAGAAATAATTATATGGGTCGTAATCGATTATGGCTGGAATAAAAACGAATCAGTAAACTTTTGCTTGGTAGATTCCAATTCATAGGTTTTGCTATAAATGTATATATTCTTTGGAATACATTCTAAAATGTTAGCAATAGAATTCATTCTATTTACGATTTTTGTTTCTAGAATCCATTTTCATTTTGCCGGTGGGACGCTGACGTCCTACAAATAGTAGTACATTCTTTTCTCGCTTCCATATGAATGGCTACAGAAATCGATTCTTTTATTCACTTTTTAAATGCATTCTTTTAAATAAAAAGTATTCATTTTCGGAAATGAGAAAACAAATCAAAACAGACTGTTGCTTTTCTCACTTATGCCAAAATTTGTTTGGTTGATATATTCGTTGATATATTGGTTGATATAAACTTTTGATTGATATATTCCAATTCATAGGTTTTGCTTTAATTTAATATATTCTTTCGAATACGTTCTAAAATATAAGCAAACGAATCTATTCCATTTAAGATTTTTTTAGAATCAATTCTCATTTTCCCGCTGGGTTGTTGAATTTTATTTATGATGCTCAAAAAGAGTTTGAAAGTACAGCTTTTGTCTCACAGCGATTTTGACATATTGTTCTATCTCATATATTCGCTAACATTAGAGTGCTGAATATTGTTATATGAGCGAGAAAATATATAGAGGAAATTAAATTTCAAAATAAAAATACTCAGGAGCGGTGTTTTCATTGTCAATAATTTAAGTTAAAATTTTTATTGTTGGAATTTTTTGATTAAAATTTAGTTTGTTTAAATTTAATCATATTTCAGGCGTTCTTATAATTGTTTTATAATGGTGCGTACCTGTGATTTAGGAAAAACAAATATGATTTGTTTTCTTATATGTTTGGGGCAAACGTTTTCATAACAACCGCCCCTGTGACGGTTTGACTTTTTATTTTTTGTGTAGTAATTTTCATATATTCAAATATACTAACACAAACAGCAACATCTTATGTTGTTATGGCTGTCTCTCTTCGATTTCAGAGTTGGAATACAGAAGTATTACATATACATATGTTCTACCTTATTAGCTTTGGGTACAACCCATGGTATAATAATATAAGGTAGTATTGACAGTTGCTTGGGCATCGACCATCTGTCAAAAAAAATGTCTAGAAAGAGAGCGTTCAGTTATTTCTTATGTTTTCGCCATTGTTTATGTTTCAGCGCTTGCAAATAACCAAACATTTTCTAACAAAATATTGCCTATTTTATTTAATCAATAGTGAATTATTATTACTACAACGAAGATAACTTGTGAACTTTGTGATATTAAGTGCAAACATAAGAAAAAATGTTGAAAACGTTCAAATGTAGCAACCTCAGCAGCTGCAGATGCATATGGACGAAATTAAAGAAGTTTCCAATTATTATTAAAACACCACGGCTGGAAAACGTTAAACACATATCACACATAATTTTTTCACAACTTTCATTATTATAATTGTGTATTTAACGCACATATTTTGCGGAATTTATTTATTTTTACATTCGTTTAATTCTTGTTGCACGAACAACTGTTTTTGACAAATGGTCGTTGCCTTGTTGCTGAGAAAATCTATACTTGTCAATGCTACCTGTATAATTGTATCATGGGTACAACCTTTTTTTGAGATGCACAGAGCTTTAATGAGAAAATTTTTTCTCTCTGAGAATAAGAATAAAGAAATTGTATGGTTATTCTCTTTGAATTTTAATTAATTATTTAAACAATGGTTATTAAATTTATATATCCCATGTCCCAACTGGGCACCATAGCTATCCTAGAGAAAAATAATTTTTGAAATAGCGCCTGCCATTCTCAAGCTTTTCCCAGCCGAACATACGTGAGTCTTCTATACTATTATATAAAAGAAGACTCACGTATGTTCGGCTGGGAAAAGCTTGAGAATGACAGGCGCTATTTCAAAAATTATTTTTCTCTAGGATAGCTATGGTGCCCAGTTGGGACATGGGATATATAAATTTAATAACCATTGTTTAAATAATTAATTAAAATTCAAAGAGAATAACCATACAATTTCTTTATTCTTATTCTCAGAGAGAAAAAATTTTCTCATTAAAGCTCTGTGCATCTCAAAAAAAGGTTGTACCCAAAGCTAATAAGGTAGAACATATGTATATGTAATACTTCTGTATTCCAACTCTGAAATCGAAGAGAGACAGCCATAACAACATAAGATGTTGCTGTTTGTGTTAGTATATTTGAATATATGAAAATTACTACACAAAAAATAAAAAGTCAAACCGTCACAGGGGCGGTTGTTATGAAAACGTTTGCCCCAAACATATAAGAAAACAAATCATATTTGTTTTTCCTAAATCACAGGTACGCACCATTATAAAACAATTATAAGAACGCCTGAAATATGATTAAATTTAAACAAACTAAATTTTAATCAAAAAATTCCAACAATAAAAATTTTAACTTAAATTATTGACAATGAAAACACCGCTCCTGAGTATTTTTATTTTGAAATTTAATTTCCTCTATATATTTTCTCGCTCATATAACAATATTCAGCACTCTAATGTTAGCGAATATATGAGATAGAACAATATGTCAAAATCGCTGTGAGACAAAAGCTGTACTTTCAAACTCTTTTTGAGCATCATAAATAAAATTCAACAACCCAGCGGGAAAATGAGAATTGATTCTAAAAAAATCGTAAATGGAATAGATTCGTTTGCTTATTTTTTAGAACGTATTCGAAAGAATATATTAAATTAAAGCAAAACCTATGAATTGGAATATATCAATCAAAAGTTTATATCAACCAATATATCAACGAATATATCAACCAAACAAATTTTGGCATAAGTGAGAAAAGCAACAGTCTGTTTTGATTTGTTTTCTCATTTCCGAAAATGAATACTTTTTATTTAAAAGAATGCATTTAAAAAGTGAATAAAAGAATCGATTTCTGTAGCCATTCATATGGAAGCGAGAAAAGAATGTACTACTATTTGTAGGACGTCAGCGTCCCACCGGCAAAATGAAAATGGATTCTAGAAACAAAAATCGTAAATAGAATGAATTCTATTGCTAACATTTTAGAATGTATTCCAAAGAATATATACATTTATAGCAAAACCTATGAATTGGAATCTACCAAGCAAAAGTTTACTGATTCGTTTTTATTCCAGCCATAATCGATTACGACCCATATAATTATTTCTAATATATAAAATGTTTTTAGATTCCTTGCTTGCTTTTTTGATAAGTGAAAAACGAACTGATTCTAAAACAAATTCTGGTATAAGTGAGAAAAGCATCAGTCTGTTTTGATTTGTTTTCTTATTTCCGAAAGTTAATACATTTTATTTAAAATAATCATATATGTAATCCTTCTATATTGGCAGTGCACTGTACTGTGAATGTACCCGAAATTGTGGCGTCCGTGGCGTAGTTGGTTAAAAGTCCGTGGCCTCTATGTAAATGAACCTGGAGACCCAGGTTCGAATCCCAGCAGCGACAAAAAATTATTTGAATTAAAATGATTTTTCTGTACGGCCGTCACCTCTCTGCAGACAATGGCAAACCTCAGAGAGTAATCAAAATGCCATGTAAAGCTAATTGAGAATAAGAACATTCCGTTCATCGCCGTTCGGAGTCGGCGTTAAGCCTGTAGGTCCGGTTCTCGGTCAATTGTGTACAAACTTAATAACACGCACAACACAATTGATCATAAGAAGCTAGGTCAAAGTCCTTTCAATGGCTATAATGACCAGTTATTTATTTATTTTTGTTTTTTTTTATGTACTCGAAATTTAATTTTATAACACAAAAACTCAGGAGCGGTGCTTTCATTGTCAAAAATTTCATTTAAAATTTCTGTTTCAATTTTTATGGTTTAAATTTTGTTTGCTTGAATTTTTCTTTTTAAATTTTTATCATATTTTACGCGTTGGTCTTATAATTGTTTTATAATGGTGCGTACCTATGATTTATGCAAAACAAATATGTATGCTTTGTTTTGTTTTATGTTTGGGTAGACATTTTTCTAAACAACCGCCCGTTGACGTATAGTAGTAGTATATTCAAATATACTAATACAAACAACAAAATCTTATGTAGGCTATCTCTCTTTGATTTCGTAGTTGAAACTCATTAAAAATTTTGTTTGCTGCCAATATTGAAGTATTACATACATGGTTTAATAAATAAGGTTGTCGCATGGGTGAGAGCGAGTTCCAATAAATGTCAAATCGAAGTTTACAACTCATACAAAATCTGAATGCGTAAATTGATAACAAGCAAAGCCGATGAAGTTGTTGTTGTAGCTTTTCATTGATTTTTACAATTATGTGTACTGAGAAGAGAGTACGATCAGCCACGAGACAACCTAATTTATTCAACCATGATTACATATATGAAAAGAATCTATTTAAAAAGTGAAAAAAACGATTCTGTAGCGATTCCACTTGAAGCGAGAAAATAATGTACTATTCTTTGTAGGACATCAGCATGTTAAAAATAATCAATTCTAGAATCTATACTGGAGAAGAGAATTGATTCTTTTTTTATATAAAATTGCATCTTTTTCCCGATGGGGTGTTAAAAATAATCAATTCTAGAATCTATATTGGAGAAGAGAATTGATTCTTTTTTCCCGGTGGGAAGGTTCACAAAAAAGAAAAAAAAAGACAGCAACATGTATTGAGTGCGGTACCAATGCTGCCACCTTTTTGAATGTAAAAATACTGCCACTTTTATAAAAGCATCGACAAAAATTCCGTGTCGATGTTTTGTTGAAATGTTTTGATGAAATTTATCAGCTTAACGAAAGATATATTTTATTTTAAAATAACAATTCTCTAAGGCCGTCATATATTTTTCTTACCTCTGAGCTGATATTTTTACGTATAAACGAGATTTTTATATATAGGGTATTTACAGATCCCTTCTAAAGTTGATATATAATAACTTTAAAACGATACTTCAATCAAATTGTGAGAACCCCTACACGTAGTTCATTCTAAAATTGACACGCCTTTTGAAAAGAGAAGCTTTCTTTAATTTATTGATTTTTCAATAAAATAAAAATAACAAGATAAGCTTTCTTTGATTTATTGATTTTTCAATAAAATAAAAATGCCTTTCAGAAATGCCAGTTTGCTACGAAAAACAAACATGTTGGAAAGCAAGGCAATTTTACCAGTTTGTGTTATCTCTTTTTTACATGCAAAACAAAATCAAAAATAGTTACCACATGGCAAAATGTTTTAGAGTTAACAGACGGCGTAGTTAACACACCAGATAAAACAAAACTGTGAGTACCCCAATAGTCACAGCGCTAGGAAAAGTGAACCAATGCATGAAAAAAAATGATCAGGAAGATACAGAAAGTTTATTACTTTAGTTATTTTTTATTACATTAGTTAGCTGGTTACTTTATTCGGATGGAACTACTTAGTCGCTCCAACACAAATATACAATTTTACCGAAATTCAAACAGCTGTATTCATAAAAAATTATGAGCCTCTTACAAAGCCTTCATAAGAAAAAAATCGAAAAATAATTTAAAAACATTTTTCATGTTGAACGTTTCAACATGCTTTCAAAAGCTCTTTTAAATGCTTGATAAATAAGAGAATTTTAAAAATGGTTGAAACCTTCAATAAACCCTCGATAAAGCATTTTCAAAATTTGTTTGTTCTCTCTCATCTAAGCATAAAAAATATTGTCAAAAATGTATCAAATTATTTCAAAATGTATCAAAAACAAACAAAATGTCAAAAAGTGTTTGAAAATGTTTGTTTATAAATTACAGGATTTTTAAATATGGTTGAAATTTAAAATTTTTTTTTCAAGGTTTATAACACACCTCTCATAAAGCAGTTTTTAAATTATTTGCTCTCATTTGAGCACAAATATTGTCAAAAATAATTAAAATACTTCAAAATATTTCAAACATTTGGAAAATATGTCAAGAAAATTCAAAATATATAAAAAATTTCCAAAAAAAGAAAATAAAAGCAAGAAAATTTGTCAAAGGTTTCAAAATATTTATAAAAAAAAAAAATAATAAAATGACAATTATTTCAGTGCAGATGGCTTAGAAAAACTATTGATTTTTAAATATCAAATTCTTGACGAAATTGCGAGAAATAAATAACAAGTCACTGAATTTATCTAATACACAAACCATTATTTACACTCTTCCCACTTCAATATGAATACGGCTGTTAAATTTTAAGATTTAAAGTTTTTAATGATATTTAATATTTTTATCGCCGGCGAAGCAGCGGGTATTTGCTAGTATAATATAAATAACAAATAAAAAAATTAATCTAACAAAATTATGAGAAAATTAAACGAAAATGAAATGAAAGTCCTAAAATAAATCAATTAAAATCTATATATATAAAAAGAAGTGTACGTTTGGTTGAAATCGCATCACTTCAGAACGGCTGGACCGATTTGGATAATTTTTTTTTTTAAATGTTCGTTTTAGTCCAAGTTAGGTTTTTAAAAAGAAAAATTGACCACGCCCACTTTTGCGCCCACTTTTTTCGATTTATCTAAAATCGGAAAACGGCTGGACCGATTTGGATAATTTTTTTTTCAAATGTTCGTAGTAATCCAATTTAAGTGTTTACTGAAAGAAAAATTGACCACGCCCACTTTTGCGCCCACTGTTTTGATATATATATCTAAAATCGCAGAACGCCTGCGCTGATTTTTTTTTAAAAGTTTGTACTCTATATATATAAAAACAAGTTGCATTGTGTATGAAATTGATGTTCTCGGTAATGCGTGAACCTATTTTGTTTCTGGAAAGAACCTATTTCCCATGAAAGGTGACGTCAATACGAAGGTTCTTTTGTATAAATGGTCTTTGTATGTGTATTGGTTCATGAATTATAGGCATTTTAGTGAACTTATCAACAATACAGATGTGAAAAAATACAGTTGCGCACATATGGTGTATATGGGGAAATATTTGCAAGGGAAATTGGAAATAAATGGAATATTGGAATAATTTGGCAAGTCTCACTTTAGTTTGCATTTGCGCGAAAAATATAGGCATAGTAAAAATTTTCCATACCCTTTTCTTTCCATATCCCCTTTACCGCCAACAAATCAATAAAAATGCTATATTTAAGACTTTTTTGGGCGTATTAGACTAAAATTTGGTAAATAAGTTCGTATGGTTACTTTCGGCAACTATACTAAGAGTGGGCGTGGTCTAAATATATATACGCCCACTTTTTAGAAATCATTATTATTCCTGAGTTGTACATGTTTTGATAGTAGAACTTGATATGTAGACGTTATGGGCTCAAGTTATTATTTATTTGAGCGAACATTAGACAAGGGGGAATTTGGCCACACAGGCCAAATTTATGATATCGAATTGCTTTGGAACTAAATGTCGTATGTAACTATGCAATAGACTCCTAAAATACTCATCCAATTAGCATGAACATTTGTGTATAGAAGTTTTTTGGTACGGTGCGTGTTTGTGGGCTATCAATTTTTATCCACCTTGAACACCAGAGGGCGCTGTAGTACAAATTTTTTACAAAACTGCCTAAAACTCAAACCGCTTATGTGATTAGAATGAAAAGTGGTATACAGTGGTTTTCATGTAAGTTGAGTGTTTTGCTGCAATCTTTTTTGGCCTATCTTGAACACCAGAGGGCGCTGTAGTACAAATTTTTGCAAAACCACCTAAAACTCCCAAACCGCTCATGCGATTTGAATAAAAATTGGTATTTAGTAGTTGAGTTTTTGACAGAGTCTTCTTTGAACCACCTTGGACACTAGATTGGTCTGTAGTACAAATTTTTTCCAATTCGCATATTTTTAGTTGTTACAAATGCAAATATTTACAAAATATAAAATATTTCTTAAATTTAGTAAAATTAAAAAATTTCCGTTATTTTGACATCAAAAACATGAACATATCTTGAAAACTATGAAAAATTTTACTACAACGATATATTTAATGCAACATTGTGCTCAAAAATGAGAAAAACACAATCAGAAATTTAATTTTGTGACTTTCGATTCAAATATTTCCGCTGCTTTTTTATACACTTTGTTAAATTTTTTTTTGTCTTAAAGTTTCATCAAAGTACTATAAAAACCTTATTGTAAAAAAACCGTTAGTTGAGTATATAATTTAAATTTTTTTTTCAAAAAAGGCCTGATATTTTGGAGTTTTCCTCAAAAAAAGGCTCAAAATTTGTTTATGTTGTAAAAAAAATTTAAATTCAAATTCGCAAATTTTCAACTCTATTTTAAAGCTTTAACATTTATAAGCAAAAGCTATTTCCATTTTACGCAAAAATTAAAAACTATTTTTGTGATTAAAAAAACAAGGCCTACCCCTTGATTTTTTCGAGCAAAATTTGTTTTTTCCAATATTGTGTTTTTATATTTTTGAAAAATATACAAGCTAAAAAATTAATTTTTTAGAAAAAATTATCTTAGTGTCTCTTACCAATCAATAGTTATATCCAATAATCTATATATACAAAAAGCAAAACGCTGTCTGTGTGATGGCTGGAAACTTCAAAATTACTGAGCCGATAGAGCTGAAATTTTGGCAGAACATTTTTTCAAGTACGAAATGGTTTATATTTCTGTCACACCCCCTTTTACCGCCCACAAATCAATAAAAACCTTATATTTCCTACGGTTTTCGTCGATTTGGCTACATTTTGATAATTTAGTTTGTATGCTCACTGTCGGCAACTGTACTAAAACTGGGTAATGTCCATCTACTAGAAAACTGGGATGGGCATTATATAAGTGGGTGTGGCTCCTCCCATATAATTAATATTTGTATTATCGAATAGCTTTGAAAGTAAAAGTAGCAGTACTTACATACAAACTCAAAATGGAGTTACTATTTGGTGATCTCCTGCTACTAGGAAACTGTAACGGGCAGTGGAAAATGACAGTGGTGTCAAACTATTAGTCTAAGAAAAGTTTTAAATACACCTGTTATGTTCCCTTATAGTTGCAGGGTGCAGCAACGTGCGCCGGGAAAAGGCTAGTAAAATATAAAAATTAAAAAGAGTCAAAAGTCAAAATAAAAAATTTAAATTATATATTAAATAAAATATATAAATACATTAAATAAAAACATAAAAACTATATAAATTCAAAAAATAATTTTTTTTCCTTATTTTATTGATCGATTATTTATTATGATTATTACGATTAATACGTTTATTATTTATAAAATTATATATGAATTTAAAAATAATTTTTGTATTTCATTTGATTTTATTGATTGATTATTATTTTACGATTTATAGTCTGACCATTGATAGTTTAAGAAAAAAACCATCAATAGTCACGATAGTCTCAAAAAAAAAAGAAACCATCGATAGCGCTATTGATGGCACTATCCTATTTTTATTCGCTGGTAACAGTATAAAAAAAGAAAACAATAACAAATAAAGAAATGCAAAAACCAACTAAACTGACAACATGCATATGTTTTATAAAGGGTAATACTTCCAATCTATATATGTATATAAAAAGAAGTGTACGTTTGGTTGAAATCGCATCACTTCAGAACGGCTGGACCGATTTGGATAATTTTTTTTTTTAAATGTTCGTTTTAGTCCAAGTTAAGTTCTTAAGGAAAGAAAAATTGACCACGCCCACTTTTGCGCCCACTTTTTTCGATTTATCTAAAATCGGAAAACGGCTGGACCGATTTGGATAATTTTTTTTTCAAATGTTCGTAGTAATCCAATTTAAGTGTTTACTGAAAAAAAAATTGACCACGCCCACTTTTGCGCCCACTGTTTTGATATATATATCTAAAATCGCAGAACGCCTGCGCTGATTTTTTTTTTAAAAGTTTGTACTCTATATATATAAAAACAAGTTGCATTGTGTATGAAATTGATGTTCTCGGTAATGCGTGAACCTATTTTGTTTCTGGAAAACATATTCTGTCAAAAAATATACTCAAAAAGAGAGCGTTCGCTGGTCGGCCATTGTTAATAAATGAAAACACAAACAATGTTGAAAACGTTGAAGTGAAAAAAAACAACAACCACAGCAGCTGCAGATGCATATACACAAAAAGCTGTTTTTGACAGTTTATGTTTTCCTGTTGAAGAGAAAATAAGCAGTTGTCAATGCTACCATGTATTATTATACCATGACAAGCAATGTTGAAAACGTTGAAGTGAAAAAAAACAACAACCACAGCAGCTGCTGATGTATTTCCACAAAAAGCTGTTTTTGACAGTTTATGTTTTCCTGTTGAAGAGAAAATAAGCAGAAATTACCATGATGGTATAATAATACAAGGTAGCATTGACAGTTGCTTGGGAAATCATCTACTGTCAAAAAATATACTCAAAAACAGAGCGCTCACAATCCGCCATTGAAAACACAAGCAATGTTGAAAACGTTGAAGTGAAAAAAAACAACAACCACAGCAGCTGCTGATGTATTTCCACAAAAAGCTGTTTTTGACAGTTTATGTTTTCCTGTTGAAGAGAAAATAAGCAGTTGTCAATGCTACCATGTATTATTATACCATGCACGCAGCTTTCGAAAAACGTAAGTTCATCGTCAGCCCTGCTTTTTATTTCGAAGTGCTCAAATTTTTCTCCAGGCTTATAATTACATCCTAATGTCTGTTCAATATTGAAACAGCCGTTCAGTAGTGGAATTCCCAAAAAGTTAACGATACGAAATCGTTATAGTTAACTAACGACGTTTGTAGTTTGCAAAAACGAATGTTGTATTCTCAAAACAGTACTTAGCGACAAAATTGTTAAAATGTAACATTCACAATATAAGCTACAAGCGTCGTTAAAAGAAATCAAAAATTTGGCAGCACTGAGTTTTTTTGACAGCTAGATAGGCCTTTTCGATAGATACATGCTGAATCATGGCATAATAATACAAGGTAGCATTGACAGTTGCTTGGGAAAACATCTACTGTCAAAAAATATACTCAAAAAAAGAGCGCTCACAATCCGCCATTGAAAACACAAACAATGTTGAAAACGTTGAAGTAAAAAAAAACAACAACCACAGCAGCTGCAGATGCATTTACGCAAAAAGCTGGTTTTGACAGGAGATGTTTTCTTGTAGAAGAGAAAATAAGCAGTTGTCAATGCTACCTTGTATTATTATACCATGTGCTGAATCAGCCAAGCAGCAGACAGCTGCATCGCAGCTATTAGCAGAGGCAGCGCTAATGCAAGCAACAATTGATTGCGACCGAATTTTTTCTGCGCTTAAAAGGCTGTCGATTTCATTTGAGCGATTGTCTTCAACGAACTTATAATTGTTATAAGTATAACTTTTTTATTTTTTTTACTTTTATTATTATTTTTTATTATTAATGCTCTGAAATGTGCCTTATTATCCGTTAATTTGTTTTTATTTATTTTAAAAACTTTTCTTTATTTTTTTAAACTTTGAATAAAAGCGTAGAAACTATTGAAAATAGAGTTTATAGAATTATTTTTATTTTGATTTAATCTTATTTTATTTAACCATGATGGTTAACATATGCCTCGTCGTGTTGTGGCCATTTTATGCATATTATTTATATTTTATAAAATCTCAATCGCATGTAAAACACTCGCTTAACGTTGTTATTTATGTTAGCGACGCTAAAATATTCGTGGTTAAGCTAGCTACAAATAACGTTAATGAACTGTCAAAATTAAGGACAAAAATAGCTAACATAGATGTTGGGAATACCAGTTAACGATAATTGTAGCAAAGGCCAGTTAACGATAACTATAAACGTCGTTAACACGTTTGGGAATTCTGCTACAAATGCAATGTCTTCATAATATATGTCTTTGAGCTAACGTCGAAAAAGAAAATGAAATAAAATATTTACAGTTATCTGCTTGCAGCTGTGTTTAGGGCAGGGCTGGGCATTCTAACACAGTCACATTTTATTTTGTCTTGTTAGTATTGGTGCTCTCTCGAATTGCACACACTGAGCGAAATAGTTGTCACAATTATCTAGATTTGTAAGTTTTTTTTTTATTTTATGTTTTTATTTTTAGTCATCGGTATTGTTCATTATTTCTTCTATGAAATTAATTAATACAAGTAATATGAATGAATAATGTAAAGAATCTTAATAGATAATATGAATGAATTATATGCAACCTTAATATACACGAATAATTATTTTAATATTATAAATGATATGATAATATGATATATGATTAATTAAAATTAATAACAAAAAAAATGTGAGTAAATAATAAGGAATTAAATAAAATAAGTAAGCAAGTAATCAAAAAATTAAGTATTAAAAAATTAATTAAGAATGTGAATGAACAATGCAAAAAGTCTTAATAGCTAATATGTATTAATTATATGAAACCTTATATATACGAATATATTTATATATACTACAAATATATACGAATAAAAAATTCTACAAACTTAAAAAATATGTGCATAAGTATTATGAATCTACAATAAGTTGATTTTTCACGAGTGTACATATAATTTGCAGCGCAAAACGACATAGATCCACAGAGCATCACCGTCAGCGAACGACTGAATTATATTCTCTTCTGTTGTGCGCTTTATGTACATGCACGGTTGCCACTTTGGTACAATTGTACCCAAATTGGTACATTTATTTTTGCTTGGTACATAGGTACATTATTTTCTGATTTGGTACATTTTGTAAAAGTTTAGAAATTTCACAAAAATCGAAATTTGGTAGCACTGTTGGCGTAATGTTAGTGTTCAGTGGAAGCTTGCATTGCATAAAGTTCTACCTTTATTCTGAGGGAAAGAAAGAGACAGAATACAATATCATAATTAGAAGGAAGATGAAAAGCCTGGATTTTTGCGCCAATGTGTGTATAAATAACAAAATGTAATTTATAATAGTTCCAGTGTGCGCTTCAATTGTGTTCAGGTAGAAGGAAAAACGCTACTAATGGAAAGGTAGTTATAAAAACTCGATATTGAATATAATATTAAATTTAATAATATTTTGCTTGCAGATTTCTTATAAGAAAAACTAAAACCTGATGCCAATGATTGCGTAGATTTAAGGGAAGCGTCTAATTCTGACTGCGAGAGTGAAGCTGAATGCAGCAGGTAGTTGTTTCATTATTGTTAAAAAATTTATTAAAACTTGTAAAATTTTATTTTAGTGTTGTGTTGTGTTCCTGCCCAATTAAAGAGTGACTTCAATAGGAAGTTTCGTCCAGAATGGCTGCAAAACAAAAATGCATTTGTGTCGTCTGCGAGAAATCGCTAGTGAACCTCTTGCCCAACTTGCACAGATATGCAAAGAATACTTTGCATTGTCAAAACAATGAAAAGAGAAAATAACGGATTATGATGGATGCATTCATGAAAGCCGAAAATACATTTTTAGAAAAGCAAGTTCGGTAGGACGAGTAGTGTTCTCCATTATGCAGTATCTACCATTTCGTCTAATGGACTTTCTTTCAAATTTGCGATTGGTATGTGGTAGAACAAAATTGTCGCAAGTGGCGGATATAAAATAGATATAAAATTTTATAGATAGTATATAAAATAACTTAATATTTTTGTTTTGTTCGTATACACACAAATATACACCATTGCAATGAATTATTATAAGAAATGTTATAAAACAGTTTTGTTAAAAAAAAATTGGTACATTTTATTCCTTTTTGGTACATTTTTACGTAAAATTTGGTACGAAAAAAAATGGACGAGTGGCAACCGTGTGTACATGTGAAAAGTTAAGGCCTGACCAAAATAGACGAAACGAGACGATTGCAACTTGCCGAACGTTTGCAATCGTTATGTCCGTTTTGACATTTAACCCAAAATGAAACGAGTACCTCCAATCGTCTGAAACAAGAAGAAGACTGCTTTACACAGCTGTTGTTGACGAGTTGAGACGCTAAAAGTTCGGTTGTTACGGAACAGAACGTCTCGTCGCAATGTTTCGTTCAGTTTCGGTCAGTTACGTATGTGCATTTTGGGTTTTATCATTGGCTTCCATTTGTTCGAACTTACTCGTTATGTCTCGTTCTGTCTATTTTGGTCAGGCCTTTACGCTCACAGAGAGCTCAGTGACCTATGGAGCCCCCTGCGCTGGTTTAGGGTGATCTTATATTAATTGTGTTTGGTAGTCGATTGCTGCGTTTTTGATTAAAAAGATCAACATTTTTTTAAAGTTGAAAATTTTAGCTGGCCAAAAAAATAGGTGTGTGCTTTCGAAGCAAAATTTTCACGTTCTATTTGTAAATACGAAAGGTCTGTAATAAATTAATAATGAATGGATGTTGATAATAGTCTTTTGAAAAATAATTGCTTTTTAGATGGGTCTCAAGAGCCACTGCACTCCAGAAGAAAGACGGCTTGTCCAAGAGCTAAGACGTCAGGAAAAGACGTATAAGTTTATTTCACAAACTCTAGGAAGGTCAGAAAATTGTGTTACAAATGCCTTATGGATCTAATGGATCTGTAACCAAAAGATCCAAACGCGTGGGCGTCCCAAATTAACAAGTGAAGGGGATGATCGACGCATAGTCTTGTTGGCAAAGAAAGATCCCTTTAAGTCCTCGAAGACGATTGCTGCTGAAATGAGTGAACAGATCAGCCCCGAACTGTTAGACGGCGATTGGTGGATGCCAGTCTTCCTGGATGAAAAGCCCGTAGAGTTCCTTTACTACGAACAAAAAATTTGCAGATGAGGAAACAGTTCGCTTTAACACATAAGGAATGGTGTGGTGCTTTAGGAGACAAAAAATTGAGAAATATCCTATGGACCGATGAAACAAAAATTAATTTGTGTTGTAACGATTGTGGAAGAAACGTTCGTGGGCCCATAGGAAAGGAATTCGATGTTCGCTTTACAAAAAAAACTGTAAAGCACAGAGGAGGAAGCATCATGGTTTGGGGATACTTTTCCTGGCAAGGCGTCGCACAGTGTTTGAAAATTCAAATTTACGAGCTACTTTGCGTGAAAAAAAATTTCACAGAATAACAGTAAAGTGTGATGGCAATATTCTCAGATATTCAATTAAGCAAATTCAAAGCTTGCAGCTTCAATACTTACTAGATTTGCGTGTCAGTGTCTATTCAAAGTGCAGTGATCATACACAGGCGCATGCGAGCTTTGCGCTGCGGAAAAAAGTATTATTATAATATTTATTGTGAAAATAGTGAAAGTGCTTGAAACGCTGAAATTTTTTCTTCTTCATGACAACTGATCTTTCAAGTAATTAAATAATTATTGTTTTTCTTATTGGTGCAGATGGTTATTTTTAAAAACTTAATTTACTTTTAAGTATGAAAAAACATTTTTTAGTAATATTAGTAAGAATTTGTTGGAGTAGAAGTAACATGAACCGTCTTGAAATATAAAATTTTGTTTCTTGTATTTTTGTACATATATTTAACTAAGAACTGGTATTAATTTTTTGTGGCGCAAAGTTCAGCATAAGTGCACAAAGGTGCAGAACTCTTTCAATAGCCTAACCCTAGAAGATTCAGGGTATAATTTCTTTGCGAAAATAATATTCTATAATTAATAATAATTCAATATAATATTAATTTTTGAATAATATAAATGAGGTTTTAAGATTCCCCTGTAACATTGACACCTTTTCGTGCGGATTATCCACACTGCATGCACATATCCGATTTTTTGTGCATACTTCATATCTCCTGCAGATTAAGCTCGAAGAAGTGGCGCATGTAAAAATGTGACAAAGAGGCAATGGAACATAAGAAAACTTTCGAAATAAATCAATTTCGACAACGAACCAGCCTCTAGTTGATATGGTGAAACAAGGTTGCGGGACTGCAAACGACGTTAATACTGAGATTTTTTTAAGGATGTGAAGTTCGTATCAGAGGTCACGGGAGTGGACGAGAATTTGATCAATAGATTCTCGGTGATTTTGCAAGCGCTTTCGTATTGGTTCAAGATAAAATCTCATCTTTTAAGATATATGCTCTGAGTACGGTAAGACATTTGGTTTCCTTGTACCCATGGTACAAGATGCCCACCAGTGTTCACAAAATATTACTGCATGGTGCGGACGTTATGGAGTCTCTATTGCCTCCCATAGGACAGCAGTGCGAAGAGGCTTTAGAATCCAGGTATAAAGAATAAAAATTCTATCGAGAGCATAAAACAAGAAAAATTGGTCCGAATCAAAATCTGACCTTTTTATATCTAGCATAGCCTCTACCAACAAAAAAAAAACATCGTCATTGACACATGAGGTACTTACTTTGTTAGAAGAACCAGAGACATCAATTAGCAAATGTAGTGACATTGAATAATTATCATTCAAAGATGTTTACTTGTGCCATTATGTTAAATTAACTACTATTTACTTTAATTTTTTATGAGTTTTTAATAAAACATTCAATGTTTTCATTCTTTTAAAAAATTTTGTATAATTATTATATTATATTTGTATACTTTTTGGTGTTCTTCTTGATTTTTATTCTGTGCTTATTTTTTATTCCTTTAATGCAATTTGTAGTCATATCTGGCCATACTAAGTATACATGGTGCCTTTACTGCTGAAAATGCTTAAACACCATTTTTGTCGATATATTTTATATTCATTACACTTGCGGTGATATTGCAAGGCGTATAGCATTTTATGTAAAGCCACGCCCCTTTTAAAATTCACGCCCACTTTTCGCAACCTGTTTACAAAAGACCACGCAAAGTCATGTGCAAAATTTCAACACCCTAGTATCAATATTTGCCAAGTTAAAGTGTATATATTGCGGTGCCACGCCCTTTTATTCAATATCACTTTTTTAAATGTACTTTAAACAGTCCTTCTCTACCGGCTTACCAAATTTTAAGACCCTATCTCCAATATTACAGTGGTTATAGCAATTAAAATTGAAGTAGCTCGTAAATAAGCATTTTCGAACACTGTGCGTCGGTCCTATTTACTGCATTGAAAACACTATGACTGCCGAGAATTACAAAAATATATTGCAGAACGTTATGCTCCCGTTTGCCAAAGAACAAATGCCAATAATTTGGAAATTGCAACAATGTAATGATCCCAAGCACACGTCAAAGCTAGTAAATGCTTGGTCAACATCAAACTATTGGCATGGCCAAGCTAGTCTCCCAATCTCAATCCTATTGAGAATTTGTGGGGTGATATGAAGAAACAGTTGGCGAGTTACAGCTTCCAAAACAAAGAGCAACTATGGCAAAAAGTCAAGGAGGTTTGGTATAGTATACCTTTGGACACCTGTCAACGGTTGGTGGCGTCAATACTACGGAGAATCCAAAAACTTCTAAAAAATAGTGGTGGCCACACAGGCTACTAACGTCGCTAATTAATTTTAAGTTTAGTTTTAAACTTTTATTATTTTATTTTTAATGTAAAAACCTATCACCGTAAATGCACTTATTATTTTGTCCAGGCTATTTAAAACAAATGAATTTTTCAACTCATACAATCTGAAATATTTTAATTTTTTGTATTTTTCTAATTTCTATTTAATCGAATTAAATTAAATAATCAAAACAACAACGAGTTTTAAACTTAATTATTGACTTGTAGCTCTTTTTGTGGTCACACCTATTATTTTGGCCATATGTGTATATAAATATATACCGCAAGCTATTTCAATCATTATTATTTATTAAATTAATTTTTTTTTCTCCCTATGTCCGTCCGTCTTCTTATGGATTGCACTCATCGCATCTCTATTGCTATCCCCGTCCGTGTATTGTTACTTAGTATATAATGTAGTAACAATTTGTCCAAAAAGTAATTCTGAACTATAAGCGTTTTTCACGATTTTTTTTTTCAAATCTTCATAATTGTTTTATTTTTTTACCAAACTTAAAAAATTTAGTTCACACTATAACCACACTCATATTATTTATGAATTTGTTTTTTTGTTTTTCTTCAAACTTCAGTTATTATGGAAACCATCAGCTCTTTCCGATTTCGACACGTCAACATTAAATTAAAGTTTCATACATAACAAATGTTAAATATTAAAAAAAATTTTTTGTGAACATTTTTTTAGTGTATTAATTCAAACCAAAAAATGTTCCATTATCTCTAACCGTTTTCCTGTAAAAAAATTTTAAATTTTCACTCGAATACCGAGCGCGCCAAGTAGCAACATGCCTTAATCGCTTTTGCTTTTTTATAAAGTCACTTTGAATAGGAGGTAGGCGTGATTTTCACTCGATTTCGTTGAATTTCATAAACAGAGTATATGTTATCTAAAGTTCATATGCAAAATTTCAAGTCTTTATATTATTTTTGTGGAATTCAAAGAGATTTTACCTTTTTTATAGTCACTTTGTATGGGAGGTATGCGTGGTTTTCATCCGATTTGACTCATTTTCGAACTTGACCTTTATTTTTTTGATAATAGTACTTATACTTTTCTATACTTTTATATACCTGCCACGCCTCCGTATAGGCGTTACAAACGGAGTCACAAAATTAATATACCACTTTTATGTTTTTTAAACATGGGGGTATAAATATGGCAACACTTACTCCACTCAAAGAGAGATCCCCCAGCCGTCGGAAATAAAATAAAAAAGATTCTATTCTGGCGTTTTCCCGTCGCGGATTTCTACGGCCATTTAATTTTTAGCGGCTGCGGCTTAATATATTTTGTTGCGATGCGCACCCGACAACCTACAGCCGCTTTGGTTCTCTTCGGGCTCTTAGATGAACTAAAAAAATTTTCAGTTATCTTTTGTAAAAGCTGAGAAATCGTTGCCATCGTTTTAAATTCGAAAAATAAGTTCCAAATTGCGAAAAGCTTAAAAGGGCTGATAAAAGTCCAAACCAAAAAAAAAAACAAAAAATTTTAAACATTTTTTTTTTCATCATTAAAAAGTTTTTACAAAAAAGTATTCCAAAGTGTTTTTCTTAACCGTTCGAATGAAAAAGACCCCTTAAGATTTATATATATTGATCGAACGAATGAGTCACTTCAGTTAATTCAGCTATGTTGTATTTAAAAAAAAGTCGACTTAAGGGCATCCACTCAGCCGATATATGTACCTTGCTACCCCCCAGTCAAAATGGCCTCGGTACGCTCCTGAGTAAATTTAATTCCACTCTAACATCGATCAGCTGTTTTGAAAGTGAAAGTGAATTGCGTTCGAAAAGATCAAATCACTCGGATTACAGAACACTGAAATCAAATTCACTCGCTTCGCAATTTCATTTTCGACCTAATTTCACTCGTTAAAGTTTAAATTCACTTAAATTTCACTTAAAGCTTTTGCTTAAAGTTTGCTATCAGCTGTTTTTGACAGAACTAGAGTTAAGTTTTTCACCTTAGGTCATGATGACTCATATTGGAGAGCAGGGTCAGCTAGTTGTCAAAATCATTGTTTAATGATACAAGGTAGCATTGACAACTGCTTATTTTCTCTTCTACAAGAAAACATCTCCTGTCAAAAACAGCTGTTTGAAAAAATGCATCTGCAGCTGCTGAATTTGTTGTTTTTTTTTTTAATTCAACGTTTTGAACATTGTGTTTTCAATGGCAGATTGCGAGCGCTCTTTTTTTGAGTATATTTTTAGACAGGTGATTTCCCAAGCAAATGTCACTGCTACCTCGTAATAATTATACCATGTTGTTCATTTTTAGATTTTCTAATTATTTCTAAAAAGCTCCTACAGCTTTGTTGTTGCAAAATTTCTCATTTGAGCAGTCATCTTAAAATGAACTCGCCTTGTAATTGTATCATGCATTAGGTCTGTTTCCGTACTCACTTCTAGTAACTTGAAGCTACTCGAAATCATTTTTTTACACATTTTTCCAGCACCAGAGAGAAGAAGAATAATCAAAATTTACTTGAAAATCTTTTTCGAGCACGAATATCAAACTTCAAACAGCTGATCACAAAGTGACAAAATTAAATTGTTGTGCTGTGTACTGAATAAAATATTTATGCAATTGGTTAGCAAATTAATTAAAATAAATTTAAATGAACCCAAATAAAAGAATTAATCTTTTGAATATGCTGCTACCAGTTCCTGGATACAATTTACTTGCAACTTCTTTGACAACAGGTGTGCTCGAAGTCGTTTCCGAACGTTTTTACAAATTTTCACACTTTGGCAAATAATCAAACCACTCTCTATTACTCGAACTTTACATGAAGTGAGTATGGAAACAGACCTCTTAAAGTTTGAGTAATAGAGAGTGACATTTTGCTTCTTCTTCTTCTTCTTCTCGTGCTGGGATTAAAGTAATAACGAAAAAGACTCCGCGAACACAATCTATCCGGCTTAATTTGTATTAATATACTTACAGGGATCCAGATGAACTCTTGCATAAATCTACATGGAACGATGATTTAAAGAACTGGAAACTCCCAGAGTCATTGATGAATAATTTCCGGCTACCACCCGCGATACCAACAAATTCTTCAGCCCGCACTCACAATTATTTCGAAAATGGGATAAAGCTTTCTACAAAAATACAAAGTGAACCCACTGATAATTCTGCAAACAAATCCAAAGAGGTTAATGGGGAAGATGCTCCAGAAGAAGTGGTATAATGAAAAATATCATTCTCATATTTTTGTTTTTCAAAGATACCTTCTGTTTTTAAGGATAATTTACATAAACAGTCATATAATGAAAATATATTGAATAATTATTTTCGTCCGAACCGTCAACGTACATCAGATATTATAAGTTCAAACCAAAAGAAAGGATCAGATTACTGGAAGCGAATCTTGGGTAAAATTTAAATATATGGAATTACTATACACATTATAAATTATGTTAAATACTCCGATAAACCCAATTTATTTCCCAATAGGTATTTCCCAAAATAACGTTCACTGAACAAATGAGAAGTTCTTAATTAATAACTGTAAAGTATATCATTGAACAAATTAATCATATATAGTTAACAATGAAATGTCTTTAACGAAGAGTGTTTCTTATCTCAAAAATATCCCAGAGAAAAGAAAAATAAAACTAGTAAGAAATTATCTTCGACTGGGCCGAAGTTAAAATACGGTTAAAATACGGTTAAAATACAGTTAGCACGGCAAAACCAAAGTACATATCGCACTCCATCTTCAAAACAGGCACAACTCAAAATTTACAAATTTTTACTTTTAAATGTTAAACTATTCGTAGTGATAACCGCCATCAACTATCAAAATTTTGCACTCATCTTTTTACTTTTTAATTAAAAAAAAACTGTTTCGTCTCCTTGTTTTGTATGGATTCCTTTGAAAGACAAACTTAAGAAGCCAATAAAATGTTTTGTATGGGAGGTAGGCGTGGTTTTCACTCGATTTCGTTGAATTTACTCAGAGTGCATATTAAATATTAAGTCCATATATTAATTTTTGTAGAATTCTAAGAGATGTTACGGTTTTGATAAAGTCAAGTTGGATGGGAGGCAGGCGTGGTTTTCATCTGATTAGACTCATTTCCGAAATTGATATTTATTTTTTTATAAGTATACAAGCTTAAATATCGAATTTAATGATAATTACTTGAAAATTACGGCTGTAATCGTAATCACAGACAGACAGACGAACAAACGGACATGGCTAAAGCGACTCGGGTGGTGAAGCTGAACAACAATATACAGCAGTGGACACATAAATAGCACAAAAATACATGTGGGCTGTTTCACATAAATTAAAATAAAATACAGTAAACAAAAAAAAACTTGTACAGTAACTTACTTATGTTCATGTTGCAATATCTTTGAAACTATGTGCACCAGCCATATGAAATAAAATGCTAAAATATTCTTTAATTTATTCACTTTTCAAATAGTTCAACAAAAATTGTGAAAATATCATCTTCTTAAAGCAAGTCAACATAAAACAAAACATGCACATTTCATGAAGCCAAAAAAAAAAAACTTGTACACTCTTCATATTACGCAGTCTGATCCTATAATCTTTGTCCTATACTCTCCACAAACTCCTGTAATCTATCCTTCGGAATAGAGTACCGAGCTTTCTCAATTCCACTCCATAACTCATCTAAGTTTTTAAAATTTTGATTGCTTATGCTGAACTTCATATCATTCCATAAATTTTCTATAGAATTGAGGTCGGGACTTAAATGGATCTATTGGTATATCTATGGATCTATTGCATCTATTGGTATATCTATTGGTTTAAAAGGGAAATAAATGGATCTATTGGTTCTTTATTGTATGTATCTTGAAACATACTTTTGTCCATTATTCCTGGTATAAGAAAAATTGGCCCAACGTCGTGCCAGGCAAAAGCCCCCAAGCTATTACGTTGCCTCCTCCAGGCTTTATTGTTTTTTTTTTATATACTACGGGTTCAAGTCCTGACGTTTGGGGAGCAAAACAAGTTTTTCCATCTGAATAAATATATGTATAAAGATCTTCAATGAACCATTAATTCATCGAATGTTTTGGTACAAGCCATACTTATATTTTGGTACTTATGTAAGATTTTGCAAAACATAACGAGAGTGTTATTTGCTAGATAATTATGGAGCAAGTTATAAATAATTTCAGAAAACTTTTTTATAAAAATCCTTGAAAAGCATTTCCTTTTAATACTTTTTAATTTTCCTTTAATAGTAAGATTATCTTAATATTAGGATTCTTTTTACCAGGAATAAATTAAAATTCATTCGATTTTGTTCCTATCTTTAACAATGGCCTACTTTGTACCGACTCTTAACTTTTTTTTTATTTTTTTTATTTGTTTATTATGATGAAAACAAAAATAATTTCAATTTAACCCTATTTTGCTAAATAAAAGCAACTATTTGATTAGACCTGTGGATTTCCACTGGAATTATGGACAAAATATCGAACGAAGATTGGATTGAAAATAAAGGGTGTTATTTGAAAATAACATTTGTGTTTTGTATTTTTTGACAATTCGACAATGCGTTATTTGTGAGATAGAACCACAAATTCTCGAGTTTATTCCAAAATTGGACCAATAGACCCTTCCGACATAAAACCCATAGGCCTGATATCATTTTTGGTAAACATAATGTTAGGACCTGTTATTGAAAAGAGATAGAATTTTAAAGTTATTTAGCTCCTAGAATCTACCCCATAATGTTGGAAAAAATATACAAATTAAAAGTAAATCAGAGAAGACTGGAGAGGGATCTTCTTCCACAAAAAATTCCTCAAGTTTTGCAATCTACTTGACTACTTCTCACTAATGAGGTAAAATATTATTCTAATAAATTAGAAAAGTTATATACGCGTATAGGCTGTGTGTGTATTGATATAAACTGAGTGACTTATCTAAATAATTCAAAGTTTGTAGATAGAGCAATGCTTACCTATAACCCTACGGAGAAAAGAACCGGTTCTGAATCTATCACGTGATAGGTTTCCAAGGGAGAGGAATCAGTCCCAATTCTGCCACCAACATATGATACCAACCGGTCCCTTTTACACGGCGTTGTCATTGACAGGGGTCAATTGCCACTTGCTGCTTCACCTTGAACCTGTCCCGTGACCGGCCTCGAAAAACAAATTTGTGATCTATCCCAACTATCGAGTAGTTCGTTGAGCAATTTCATTTGTTCGCTAAACAATCATCTGATATTGCGTTATTCAACTTGGAATTTCCACACGATACAAATATAGCTTTGAGATTTAATCGATCTGGCTCCGCTTGTATCATATTAAATTGGTCCCGTGCTGAGTGAAATAAAACCTGCCCCGTATCAACCACAAAGAATCGGTTCAGTAACAAGTAATATCAGACCTGTCCTGTGATAGGTTATATTTGAGCTGTCACGGGACCAGTCACTTAAGAGCAATTGACCCTGCTTTCTCCGTAGGGAATTTACAAAATTTTCGGTTAGATTTTTCGTGACTTAATTAAAGGTTTCCATATTATGAAAAGATTTTGTGGAAATAAAATAAAAGCTTTAAATTGGGTTAATGTTAAAAAAGCATCCAAATTGCCAACTGTTTCTTGACAAATACAATTAAATACAAAATTGAATTGGCTGATTGGTTTATTTAAAAAATGGAAACTCTAGCGTTCATTTTGCTTAATTTAACTTTATTTTTATTAATTTTTTAACCAATTTCATACATTTCACAACAATTTAATTTGGTCACTTTGACAATCATATGTTTTAAGATCGAGATTCGTGCTCTAATATTTTCAAGTTAAGTTGGAATAATAGAGAGTAACATTTTGCTTGTTCTTCTTCTCTCTCGTGTTGGAAAAATGTGTACGGAAACGCTTTCAAATAACTTCAATATACTTGAAACGAGTACGGAAACAGACCTATTATTGCAGTGCTGGAAATTTCTAATAAAAAGACAAGTCATTTCATAAATTTTATCCCAATTCACACAGTCATAAAAGATGATTTACTTGTCCTTATAAGCACATCATTGATCATTTAGAAATCACGTTCCAACTTATACCACTCTTCTCATTTTGTCCAATTTAATAGAGACAGAATTCCCAATTTCCGTGGCGTCCGTGGCGTAGTTGGTTAAAGTGCGTGGCCGCTATGTCAACGAACCTGGAGACCCGGGTTCGAACCCCAGCAGCGACAGAAAATTATTTGAATTAAAATAATTTTTCTGTACGGCCGCCACCTCTCTGCAGACAATGGTAAACCTCAGAGAGTAATCAAAATGCCATGTAAAGCTTCTTGAGAATAAGAACATTCCGTTCATCGCCGTTCGGAGTCGGCGTTAAGCCTGTAGGTCCATTTCTCGGTCAATTGTGTACAAACTTAATAACACGCACAACACAATTTATCATAAGAAGCTAGGTCAAAGTCCTTTCAAGGGCTGAAATGGCCAGTTATTTATTTTTTTTTTTTTTTATTCCCAATTTCCCCTTTTTGTTATTTGAAAAGCAAACATTTGTCTAGTGACAACGCAGATATCAAAGTTATACTCGTATTCATACAAAAATTTTTTTAATGGAATAATTTTATTTCAACACTAATTTAGACAATTTTCATAAAATTACAGTAGCTGCAACATCAAAGCATACACGAGGTCAAACTCGAGCTTTATCCTCCTGGACGGTACATAACCATGATACCTCAATGAATAAAACATGGGGTGGTGCTGGAGATAATCCACTATTAGCAACTCTTCACAGCAATACAAATGAGGCAAAAACAAAGGATTTGGATGGTAATGAAGACAGTTTCCCAGGTATACGTTTGAAAAAGTTTGTATCGTTTATAAACTAACCTCTTCTTCCTAAGCTATGGTATTTAAAAAAATTGTTTGTCCCAATTGCACTTAACGATTTCTTTCCACTCGACTATCTATCACTTAAAACTTGTTTATGTTTTCTTTTTATGTTCCCGGTGTTGTCTTCATTGAACTTTTCAGTGAATTTTAGGGATCAACCACAGAATAACACAGCGAACATCACAACTGCAACTACATCAAAGCAACACGTCGACGAAGAAGACTATATTATCACCAATGGGTAAAATGGATTTAAGTATACACCAAAAGTCCAACGTATTTAATAGAAAACCCAATAGTTATATTTATTTCGGGCAAGTCGAGCCAAATATGTTACCACTTAGCCATAAAAGAAGACCACGCAAAGTTGCAGCATTAGAAGAGACAGCAGCTTCAAAACAAGATCTTGTGAATAACTTGTGACCTCGTCTGCTATTGTTATATATTCAAAATGCATTGTACCTATCTATAATAATAATTAAACTAAAAAATATTTCTTTTTAATGTCAAATGAGTTTAATTTAAAAATAAAACACCTGATACTAAATTTGATCTTGTAAGAAACAATAAACAAAGTGATTTTTTAAGTGTGATAGCACATAAATACAATGACATAAATACAAATAAAGCAAGTACATATTAAGCTTAATGAAATATTTTTATTAAAAAACTATTTTTTTGGTAGAGGGGAGTGTCTCCGGTTTTGGACTCACTTGCGTTTTTCACTTATAACTTTTTTTTAAAGTCATTATTATGCAGTAGTACGTACACCAGTGGAAAGCTAGAGACCTCAGCTAACTTTTTCCTGAAGTGACTTATATAAATTCAGTCGATCAGGAAAATTTTATCATCAATATTGTAAAGGGGTCATTTTTAGCTTAAAATCTTAAAAATATGAAGTGAAAGTGATAAATATGAATATGAAAAAATGTTTTTATTAGTTAAGAAATATCACAATCGAGCGTTAAAAATTTGTACGCTTCTTGTGTGAAATAAAATAAACTCACCATGTTTAATGTAGTATTGGAGAACTATCGATAGTCGACACCATCGATAGTTTACGATTGTTTATTCCTTCACCATCGATAGTCTCGATAGTATCAAAAAAGTTTTGGATTTCTTTCCACTATCGACGATACTATCGATATTGTAGAGCTTAGATGGTGTCGTCCATCGATAGTGCCGATAGTGACTCACCATCGATAGTACCATCGATAGTTCTCCAACACTAGCTTGATGGAGTTCGTTTGCCACAATCGAGAATGAATTTCAACAAAACGCTATCTTCAACGAAAGAAGGGTCATACCAACTTGCACCAACTTTCTTCAAATACCGGATCAAACAGATTCGAGGAAGGCCATATAAATTGGTTCGATTTGATAGACTGCTTGTCCTTTAAACAGAGTTTAATGGCATCGACCAGCGCATTCAAATTGATCCCTGGTGAATCGGCCGATTTTTTCGGTGTCGACATGGCTAAAATTACCTACTCAAAAATTCATAAAAACACTGTTAAAATTTGTTACGTTAACATAAACATCGATATTTGACAGTTTTCTAGCCAAACACACGCTTTAAACGCAAAAAACAAGGGTGTCCACAACCGGATACATGAGGGTGACCACAACTGGAAATGGTAGCCATTTTTCTTTTGTTCAGCAAATGAACACAACACAAACATTTCACTAGAACTTGATATCACATCATAAAGTATACTAAATATACTGTATCATAAAGTGTAACTCATATCGATTTATCGCATAACAGCCATATCACTGATGCTATTGGCACATATTATACCTTCAAATATTTATCTAACTCTCCTCTACTACATGCAATTAAATTAAAATTCATTGACTGAATTGTAAGTTTTTACAAGCATTTATGTGAAGTATGTGTTTCCAATAGTGGATTTTTTTAATTTTGCCATTTTTATAAAAAATTGGGGCCATTCGAAAAAAATCATTACGATATTCGGATTCTATGGAAAATTGTTCTATAGAAACTGTTATCGCAATTCGTTGTGGAAAACATTGTTGAGTAGTGATATTAGAAACGCTTCAAAATTTTCAAGATTTGTTTTTGCTCGCAACAATGTATATCGTTTTCGAAAAAAAAAATTTTTTTTTTGTTCTTCTTTATAGTTTTAAGAATATACATACACATTTTTAAATCGATATTTAAAAAAAAACAGAAGTTATAACGGTTTTCGTTAACCTATGTCTAAGCTCCATACAACAAATAAAAAACTTTAAACGCGATTTCCTCGAAACTAGTTTTTTAAAACGGTTCGATAGATAACTCGAAATTTATTGGTTCAATTTCAATGTTTTTTTTTTGCATTTTGTTCGTTATTTTGTCCTTTAAGCATCCCCTCTAAATTCAAGTATCTATTTTTTTTTATATAAACAAAAAAGCACGCGAAATTTATCTATTTTCGAACTTTTTACTTCAACTTCCGCCATAATCAAAAAAAAAAACCCCGGGGGTCTTGCGTAGGGGGGATGCTTAATATAAGGTCTATACTCTAAAATGTCATTTGATTTTTTGTTTCCGATACATGGGAAAGGCCATATCCATGGAACCGTTTTGGATGTCTTCTTTTCAATGCCATTTTCAGCGCCCTCTATATAAAAGCCAAAACTTTATTTTAAAAAAAAAAATATATTCATAAAGTATTTTTTATGCACAATACCCTGTATAAATTTCAAAAAAAATAATAACTTCTTATATCTAAACAAATTTTTTGAAAACAGCTCCTGTTTTTGGTTGCTACACGTATATTATACCTTTAACAGCTTAAATTCATTACAAACAAATACACTTAAAAACAATATGATTTCGTCAACATCGGCCTGCGTATTTTTGAAAAGAAGAATCACGAGTAATGGTTGGTATGAAAATAAAAGAAAATCGCAGCAGCGACAGAAAATTATTTGAATTAAAATGATTTTTCTGTACGGCCAACTCTCTACTAGAGTGTCCCTTATTTTACGATTTTTGGAAATGTCAAGGGGCTGAAAGGTTTTTTTATGCGTTTTTATATTCAAGAACAAAACTAAAAAAATTTTTTTACAACAACGTTTACCCGTGCCAATCGGGACCGAAAGTTTCGAAAAATAATCCATATTAGACCATATTTGCACAAATTAAAAAAAAAAGTCTTTTCTCTGCTTTTTATAAATGTTTTGCATTTTTTGGAACACATACATAAGAAATATGATATCTACAAAGTTTTTTTATGGTGGGCGTGGTTGCCGCCCCTGCTGCGTCGAAATTTCTCCCGCAGCCTTTTCACACTTTTTCATGAAACTTTTTTTTTTTTTTTTTTAGCTTTGAACCAAGGATTTCAGGTGGAATACCTATTCAGTCAAGTCTGCCTTGGTTCGAAATGGGGTGATAGATTAGTGGGAAGGAAAGGGCAATCAAGTGAAACACGTGTAGGATGTTCTAAAGGTGGTGGAAAGCCAAAGAAACATGTGAATTTGAATCAGAGGCAAGTGTTATGCCTTTACCTCAGCCAATTCAAGTTATAAGGCAATCTCATCTACAAACTTCTCTACCATCAACTACAACTTTATGTTGTAAATATTGATGAATTTTTAATTTCAGTTGATTAGAAATGAGGATAGAAAATTTAGAAAGGTTTTTTTAAAGCGAAGGACCATGGCCTGGCCGGGAATCGAACCCGGGACCTCTGGGGTGGCAGTCGAGCACGCTATCAACTCGACTACCGAGGTCCAGAAATTAGAACATTTCAGATATTAGAACCACGCGTGGAATAAAGTGGTTATAGTTTGTGAGAGTCTACTGTACTCTTAAAAAAAACTTATAATTAATTTGTATTTCTTATTGTAATTTAACCCTCCAGGGGGCATACATTTTTGGTTTTTGATATTTTTTTGTTAAGACTGTTTTGTTAAAATACTAGTTTTTTAATTTATTGTTAATTTTTGTAAATACATAATGTGAATTTAATGAAATGTAATAATACTTTAAGTATAATAAAAATGTATTTATTTATTATTGATTTTAATACCTAAATTGCACAAATTTCATGAAAAAGTGGGAAAAGGCTGCGGGAGAAATTTCAACGCAGCAAAGGCAGTAACCACGCCCACCATAAAAAAACTTTGTAGATATCATATTTCTTATGTATGTGTTCCAAAAAATGCAAAACATTTATAAAAAGCAGAGAAAAGATTTTTTTTTAATTTGTGCAAATATGGTCTAATATGGACATTTTTCGAAACTTTCGGACCCGATTGGCACGGGTAAACGTTTTCGTACAAAAAATTTTTTAGTTTCGTTCTTAGAATATAAAAACGCATAAAAAACCTTTCAGCCTCTTGACATTTCCAAAAATCGCAAAATAAGGGACACTCTACTCTCTACAGGCAATGGCAAACCTCAGGGAGTAATCAAAATGCCATGCAAAGCTTCTTGAGGATAAGAACCAGAGATAATGAGATGGGAAACTTCGTTTCTACTGTGAATTCTGTTGATTTTGACAGCTAAAAATGCTTCTTCTCCAATTTTTTATGCAATCCCGTATTGTGTATGTGAGTTCACCTCATATTTGTCAAAAATAGTTCCTACACCCAAAAAAGTATTGCATATTTAAAAGAAAATTGTCTTTAACTGAGCAAGAATATTGTTAATAATAGTCGATAAAGAACTTTTGTTAGTATAGAAATGTCAGTTTTGTCAATCTAATTTGTGGGGTTACTTCGATAATAGACAAAAATATTTTTGATAGAAAAAAAATTGAATATAAAATGAAAACAATTGTTCTATTTACAAGTGCTGTTGTTAACAGAAAAACATAATTCAATTTCTTTCAAGAACAGCTACATCTTTGTTTTAAAAACTCTGTTCTAATTTTTATATGCATGAATTTGTTTGAACAAAAATTGTAGGTTAGTTTTTCCCTATGTGTACACTGGTGGCTTAGCTGTCGAAAGTCAGATATTCACCAGCGCTCATGTCCATCCAGAAGGGTGAATTCATCGAGAATCCATCGAGAGGGGTGAGTTTGTCATGAAATTTTACTAACACATTTATAACATTTGCATTAGTATTGACTGCACTTTAGCATATGGCTATCTCCTTTTTGCCGAAGTTTCCAATCTCTTTATTTCTGACAAAGAACTAAGATATAAGGAAGTGATGTTATTGCCCAAAACCCAGCTAGCATTTTCAATCGTAGGCGACTCTTCCACGATCGGAGCGGGCGATTAAATAAATCGTCAACGATGTCGTATTCCAATCGCGGAAGTTCAGTACAACGGGAGAAACTGTGTCAAGCCGGCGACTCTTCCATTTGAGTCGTCTATGATGCTCAAAAAAGAATCGTGTAAGATGCTTTTATTCCTACTTCAAACGATCTTTGAATCAATCGCCTAATTGAGTCGTCTACGATGCTCAACAAAGAATCGCTGAAGAGTCTTGAAACTATTGACAAGACGATCTTTAATTTACCCCAAATGCTTCAAAATAAAAAGCATTGTTCTGTATTGTTCATTTTTAAAGTTAAGTTTAGTTTAAACTCGTATAAATAAAATAAAAATAATTCAATTATTAATTAAAAAAAAAAAACAAAATTCAGACATAGAAAAAAAAAATATATAAAAAATAAATTATAGAGCCAAATCCCCCTAATTTTCTTCGTCATCCTTCTTGGTCCGATTACCCTTCCTGAGTCGGTCACCAGCATGGACAAAATGTTGCTTTAGCATTTTAGTTATTCCTGCGTCGTCACTTTTAAATTTTGAGTGACATACATCTTAAAAAAGAAAAACAAATTAGGAAACTGTAAGACCATGAAATAAAAAGTACTTACTTGCTATAATTCTTGGACACGTGTTCACTAGCTAACAACTGAGTTAATATGAATATCGCGGGAATGCGTAAGCGGCGATTCCTAAACATAACGGTTAAATTCGCCAAACCATTGCGAGAATGCATAGGCGGCGATTTTAGAGTAACACAAGTACACGAATAGTCGTCAGAACGATTAAGCGACGATTGTAGAGTAACAAAAAAAAAAAAAAACACTCGTCAATCAATCATCAAAATGAATCGCATTCTTGCTTGCACTCTTTTAATGCTCGCCAAGATGCGTGAACGACGATTCACTCGTCCAAAAATCGTCACAACGACTCGCAATAGCATCATTTGGAAAAGCAAAATAAAATTCTACTTAACAATCGTCTTGACGGTTAAAAAAAGAATCGCGAAATGATCGCGATCGTCATACAATCTTCCAAATGCTAGCTGGGAAGTGTGGTATTTTTCTTATTCGTGTTGGTTTACACAAATACATAAACATTCACAAAGGGCCGTATTCAGTTGCATTGAAAAAGAAGGCTCAATCTGTTTCTGATTAGAATAACATATAAAACTGGTATTTAAAGTTATACGGTATTAATAAAACGTTTGATAATTAAAGACCTTATATATTAAAATAAAATTGTATTTTAATACAGAAACATTTACTCAGGGCCATATTCGGTTAGATCGTTAAAGAAGGTCCAAACAGTTTCTAATTGGAATCACATTTACAATAGATTCTGGATTGAATTGACTGATATTGGAGCTAATTTAATTATATTATATAAAAATAATTAAATTATTATAAAATATGATAATAAAGTAGTGCTCAGTAGTGTCAAAAAAACACACACTGTCTCGCTCGCTCAATTTACGAATTCGGCCACAGTTCACGTACACTGTATGTGTAGACAACACCACTTCCTTATATTTTAGTTCTTTGTTTCAGCCCTTGAAAGGACTTTGAAAAAGAACTAAAATATAAGGAAGTGGTGTTGTCTACACATACAGTGTACGTGAACTGTGGCCGATTCGTAAATTGAGCGAGCGAGACAGAGTGTGTTTTTGACATTTATGAGCGTTCATCATTTATGAGCATTCGTTTGTAAACAGCCTTCTCAGTAAAAAAAAAATTTTCGCGCCAATTTGATGCGACCACAGTTGTCAAAACGCAAACACTGCTTCAGGGGCGCATTATTTTTTCACTCTTTAATGCACTTATGGGGCGCTTTTGTCTTCAGCATATTATATTATATTATATTACATTATATTATATTATATTATATTATTATTACCCAATAAAATATCGGTAACGCACCAAATTGTATGCCTCAAAGGTGGTGTGGAAATACAATAAAAACAAAACTGCATTATCATATTTTATAATAATTTAATTATTTTTATATAATATAATTAAATTAGCTCCAAAATCAGTAAATTTAACCCAGAATCTATTGTACATGTGATTCCAATTAGAAACTGTTTGGACCTTCTTTAACGATCTAACCGAATATGGCCCTGAGTAAATGTTTCTGTATTGTAATACAATTTTATTATATAAACGTTTTATTGATACCGTATAACTCTAAACACGTGTTTTATATGTTATTCGAATCAGAAACAAATTGAGCTTTCTTCTTCGATGCAACTGAATACGGCCCTTTGTGAATGTTTATGTATTTGTGTTAACCAACACGAATAAGAAAAATACCACACTTTTGGGCAATAATATCACTTCCTTATATCTTAGTTCTTTGGGCTGAAATGACCAGTTATTTATTTATTTATTTATGAAAATAAAAGCAAATTAAACAAAGAAAATAAAAGTAAAATTTTAGGAAGCGTTCGAAAATGCGTTTTTTTGCTAAGGCCGTGTTCACACTCTTCTCATTTTCTTTGAGCTGTTTACACACAAAAATGATTCGATACCAGTATTTATTTTTCGATACGAAGTAAGTATCGAAAAAAAAATATCGGATCCAAAAATACAGGGTATCGAAATAAAAGTATCAATACTTACTTGTATTTACTTGTATCGTTACGTCCCTATGTGTGGTGTCAAACTACAAGTTTGACTTAATCATTTTCGCCGCATCTGTCAACTGTCAAAAAACAAAAATGGGGCGTCCACAACCGGAGGTATTACTCTACTTATTGCTTAAATCATATAAATAGAGAGCTAGCAGAGACTATAAATAATTTATAGTCTCTGGTTTGGATTGAAATGCACCCAAGGACAGAATTGTAGATAATTTTATCACTTTTAAAATGACATCAAAAATACTATTTTTACTATTCATTGAGCGCCAGAAAAGTTATATTTATGCGATTTTGTCTATTTCAAATGATAAAGCCATAGAAAAATCGCTGTAACTTCATTTTCAGACTGAATTTTATTTAAAACTAGCTTTTCCCGGCGCGCGTTGCTGCACCCTGCAACTATATGGGAACATAATAGGTGCATTCAAAACTTTTCTTAGACTCATAGTTTAACACCACTGATATTTTCCACTGCCCGTAACAGTTTCCCAGTAGCAGGAGATCACCAAATAGTAACTCCATTTTGAGTTTGTAAGTAAGTATTGCTACTTTTACTTTCAAAGCTATTCGATAATACAAATTTTAACTGTATGGGCGGAGCCACACCCTCTTATATAATGCTCATCCCAGTTTTCTAGTAGATGGACATTACCCTGTTTTAGTACAGTTGCCGACAGTAAGCATACAGACTAAATTACCAAAATGTAGCCCAATCGACGAAAACCGTAGGAATTATAGCATTTTTATAGATTTGTGGGCGGTAAAAGGGGGTGTGACAGAAATTTAAACCATCTCGTACTTGAAAAAAATGTACTGCCAAAATTTCAGCTCTATCGGCTAAGTAATTTAGAAGTCATCCAGCCATCACACAGACAGCGTTTTGCTTTTTGTATATACATATCGTCGTTCGTAAATTATTGTGTTCTATATCACAAAATTGAAAAAATGGAGATAAAACTGGTATATAGGCAAATTTTTCGAGATCTATCGATCTGTGTCATCAGTTTGCTTTTATCTCTTATAGTTTTCGAAATATGAGACATCGACTTTGTGCTATACAACACTGTTCTGACAAGCTTCGTAACCTATTGTGTTCTATATGCAAAAAATCGTGCATATAGAACAAAAACGAAGCAAAAATACTAAATAAAAAAATATTTTTTTATTTTGTTCTATATGCAAGTCTAAATAAAGTTATTAAAGTTATTATTTGGAGGCAGGGGCGAACACAGGTAGGGGTTTTGGGGGTTAAACCCCCCCCCCCCCCCCCCCCAAATGAACGAATAAAAATAATATTAAATGTATAAAGTAAAACAATTACAAATTATAAAGCATTATTTATTTAAGTTGGAATGTTTAAAGCTACTTTCATGGTGTTATATATTGTTTTTATGAAATTATGCTGTGTATACGCAAAACAGGCCTGCCAGAGTATGATTTTTTGCCTGAAATATCATTAAATACATGTATGTTTTGGCAATGTTTTAAATAATGTAGACAATTATGCATTTTTAATTAGGGAAAGAATTACCTAAGAGGAAAAGTTTACCTAAAATTTAAAATTAAAATTTAATAACTATTTATTAAAAATAAAATTAAATTTACATTTCATTAAAAGGTAAAGCAAAAAATGATTGTGCTATTTTTTATGTTACTTATTTCATCAATATCCAATTTGATTTAAAAATATTTTTTTTTATTTAATCGCAATAATTTTGCTTTTCAATCAACTCATCAATCACCAACTCAAATTAAACACATTTCGCTAACAGTTAATCAGTGCACCATAGTACATTGCTGAATATTAGCATACTTTATCAAGTATTCGATTAAGAAACAAAAACAACACAACTCACAAATGCAGATCAGCGTAAGAAGTGTGTTGTGAGAGAACAGAGAACGAATTAGCAGTTATTCTCATGCGCTGATTTTCTCTTTACTACATGATCTGTTGTTTACATTTATTCGCTTGCAGTGTACTCCTACACTCAAAAAAAAAACACTAACTCAAAATGAAACACAATATGTTCATAATTTGCCTTTTTTCATGTTTTTTAAAAGTTTGCTCTTACTTTGACGAAATTTGCAAGCTAGTTTTTAAACATAAAATTCATCAAATTTATAACAGTTGTCGTCAATTTTAAAACATTTTTTTCAGTGTACAACAGGTAAGCAGTATATATTCGTTTAACGAATATATTCATGCAGGGCTCTAATACGCATACATGCTCTACTACGCTGTTGATCTCTGTAAAGTCGAGTTCCGCTATCAATGTGATATGAAGTTAAAACTAGAACTAGATTTTCAAGCTTTTCGAGCACCCACGCTACCCGAGTATTTTCGAGTATTTCGAGCTACCCGAATTTTGAATTTTTGTTTTCTACAAAACTGAAGAATCTCAACGAAAAATTAAGATGCAGTTTAATTAGTAATCGTTATTTAGTAAAAAAAAAACAAAAAAACTTCTCTTAATCAGTCTACATCAAACATATCCGGGGACTGCCAAAGCAATGTTCTTTTTTATTTAAATGTAGCCACACAGAGCCAAAACAACCTAATAAAATAGAAAAAAATCAATTAAATTTCTTTATCGTTTTCATTCAAGAAGATTGTCTTATTAAAACCATTGAGAAAATCTTTTTAAAACTTTGAGAATTTTTTATTGGGCAATCCACATAATTTTAAGAAGAATCCTATTATTTTTTTATGAGATAACATTTAAAAACTATAAGGAAATATTATCAAAAATATGTGATTTACTTATGGATTTTAAAAGTTATATTTTTGATTTTTAGGAAGAAATCTTATAGATTTAATAAGATTTATTCATGAAATTTAAGAAGGAAATTCTATTGATTTAATAAGATTTCTTTTAAAATTTTATTAAAGAAATCTTTTTAATCAATACGGAATCTTGCTAATCTTTAACCTAGAAATATATCTTTAACTTCCTATAATATTACATACAAATCTACACATTGTTAAGATTTTATTAAAATTTATGCATTATTAAATAAAGTTGTTATTTATGAATATTAAGTACACATGTTAAAATTAAATTAACTTTGACTTTGTATCCAAAATACCCGGCGCTGTCGAGGCCTTCAAAGAAATCCGGCGGCATCCTCAATATCGTACCGTACATTTTTAATAAAGTCAAAATTGAGTCACTCAAGCCCACGACTGAAATATGGCTTGAGTTTCGAGAATTTTAGCCTCGTCGAAAACAAGTTCTGGAACACAAATATCATTCTCCATTATAATTTTTCTTATTTTACTTTATTTAAATCGACGGATAACTTTTCGAATTCACTTCACAACTACGACTGAAAGCTAAAGCAAAGAAAGCAAAAATAAGTAGCGTTTTCACCATTACTATCTTCTTAAAAGGGTGTCTAATAAAAAAATTTTATAAAAGCAGATCAATAAGATTTTATTATTAATTTTAACTCTTAAACTCTTCTCTTCTTAAACTTTGGAGAGTGAAAAAAAAGATTTTCTTATTAAAGTTAAGTGTTAATAAGATTTCCACATTATTTCATTCATTCAATAAGAAATCTTATTAAAAAATGTTTGATAGTAGTTGTTCATTTTTAATAAGATTTTCTCTATGGAATTGAAAAGATTTCTTTATGGAAAATTCTTATTATTTGGTAATATTAATAAGAAAACCTAATAAAAAATCTCAATTTGGTGGTCTTATTGATTATATGTGGTGGTTTTTGGCTTTGTGCAATCATATCGGTTTATTTCCGTCTATATGTCTGCATATAATGACAATCACAGCAGAGATTTTGGGGCCATCGTTAAGAATTTCAATATATTATAAGCTTGTATTTAAAATGTAAAGACCATAATGCAAATTAGCGATCTCGTATGAAAATTACGCTAACCCCACATAGAAAGTAATATGAAATTGGAAGAATCTCTTAAAATTTCATAAAATTTCAATGCCTTAATTAATTTCAATTTTATTTTTGAGGACATATTAAATTCAATGGCACAAAATAAAAGAATAATTGACTTTGTACTGTAAATATATATATGTGAAATTTGAATAAGTCTATAAATTAAAATATAAAACACCCCCCAAAATTTTTTCTGGGTGCGCCCCTGTTTGGAGGTCTTTGTATTTTGCTGTTTTTTTGTTCCCGCTTTAGATTGCAGTTGGTAAATAAAATTAAACAAAAAAGAAAATAAAATACCCATCATAAATAACATAAGGTAAGAAGTTAAATTTTACAACAACGTTTAAAAAAAGCTTAATACTAAGCATAAGAATGGATAAGCAATAGATAAGAAGATATCATTGGAGAAAGTAAATGATGTGAAAAGTTTATACAACTTTTTATCACTTGATGCGGTGGCATACTTCAATAGGGGTATTCACGGGTTGATGCGAATTGCAAGAATGCGAAAATGCAACATATTTTTCGCACTAACGCGTGAGCATCAATATTGTAACTTTACGATAGCGGAAAGAAATATATTGCCACCTTATTTCAAACAACAAAAACTTATTAAAATCACAAACTTAGCCTTTTTTAAGTTTTACCCAGATGGCAACTATGCTTGAAAACACCCATAACATGAATCATCTGTTTCGCATCACTGTTTGTGCGCTTTCGCAATAGGTTTGAGCAGTGCGTAATTCAAGAAGAGTCCCAAAATTGCTTCTAATGTGTTTGATGTTGGAATGAAGCAAAAATTCGCAATCTTGCATTTTCGCATCGTCGCAACTGTGTTTCGCATCAACCCGTGAATACCCATGATAATTTGTTTAATACAATTTAAAATATAGGTACAACTTTTTGTCTTCGTTTTTTTAACAAACTTGCTTCAATTAAAAAATCTCCGTAAATCAAGCATGAACTTCGTGGAATCGAAGTCAAATAAATTTGCTTAATTTTTTACTTGATTTTGTAGTCGAAACTTACCTTTTAAGAAATAAACAGGTATTGATTTAAGTGGACTCATAAGAACATATGTATAAAATTAAGTTAATATTATAATATATGAAATAAAGTTTTTGTTGAGTGAAATCACATTGATTTTCATTTCTCCAATACATATTACATTTTGTTCTATACCCAATAAACCTTTTTGTTAGTTCTCAACTTTAGGTGCATTTGATATCAAATAGGTTTCTCAAATCTCCAACGTTAATTCTCAACAGCATCTCAACACACGGATTATAGTGTTCTCAACTTAAAAGGCACTTTTTTTGTATGGTGATTTTCTTAGTTCTCAAATTGAGAAATTTGTAATTCTCAACTTAGAAATATTTTCTCAAATCTCCCTCAACTTCATCTCAAGTTGAGAAATAGCGTTTGAGAAAATGCTTAATCTCAAATGATAAGGAATGTTGGAACTCAACTTGAGAATCATTAATTTCTCAAACGTTAGAGAATTTTTTTTCTTGTGTTTGCTGGGTATGCTATAAAACAAGAAGAGTTTCATAAATAAGTGCATATAGAACAAATTATTTTTTTTTAAACGCATCTTACTCTAAAAAACGCTTCCAAGGATGAACATTTTTTTTGACAGAAAAAACTACAAACTCTTGATCTTTCATTGGTAAGAAAATCGCGGCAGATTTTTCGGTTCAGTTTTATACTAAACTTTAAACTTGATTTACCAAAAAAACATTTTTGTCATATAGAACACAATAACTTGCGAACGACGATATATATTTTGGATAAACGTTATTGGCTATAACTTTTGATTGGCAAGAGATACTTAGATACATTTTTCTATTAAATTAAGTTTTTAGCTTGTATATTTTTTCAAAATTATAAAAACATAATATTGGAAACAAAAAATTTTGTTCGAAAAATTCTAGGGGTACCCTTGCTTTTTGAATCACAAAAATGGTTTTTAATTTTTGCGTAAAATTTACATAACTTTTGCTTATAAATGTTATAACTTTTAAATAGAGTTAAAAATTTTCGAATTTGAATTTAAATTATTTTTACAACAAAACCAAACTTTGAGCCTTTTTGTGAGGAAAACTCCAAAATTTCAGACCTTTTTTAAAAAAAATATTTAAATATATATACTTAACTAACGGTATTTTTGCAATAAGGTTTTCATAGTACTTTGATGAAGCTTTAAGACAAAAAAAAATTTAACAAAATGTATACAAAAGCAGCGGAGATATTTGACTCGAAAGTCGCAAAATTAAATTTCTGATTGTTTTTTTCGTAATTTTGTTTAACGATGTTGCATTAAATATATCGTTGTAGTAAAATTTTTCATAGTTTTCAAGATATGTTCATGTTTTTGATATCAAAATACGGAAATTTTTTAAATTTTACTAAATTTAAGAAATATTTTATATATTGTAAATATTTGCACATGTAACCTAAGAAAACAACTAAAAATATGCGATTTTGTAAAAAATTTGTACTACAGCACCATCTGGTGTCCAAGGTGGGTCAAAGAAGATAGTGCTAAAAAACTCATCGTACCTGAAAACTACTATATACCAATTTTTATTCTAATCGCATGAGGGGTTTGGGAGTTTTAGGTGGTTTTGTAAAAAATTTGTACTATAGCGCCCTCTGGTGTTCAAGATAGGTCAAAAACGATAGCAGCAGAACACTCAATGGGCCCTTTGCTGTCCTTTGTAAATTCCAAACAATGGCAGGTGCCTTGCGAGTATGAGAATCGCATAGAAGGCCCTTGATAAAAATAAAACATTTTGAAATTTTGATTTTTTTACACTTTTTTCGATTTTTTTTTTCTTTTTTTTTTTAAACCCGAACTGAAAAAATACCTTTCCAACAAAGTATAAATCATCAAAATCGGTTCGGCCGATCTCGAGTTATGGGATTACATCGCATTCGGACACTTTCTTTTATATATATGTGACCCGGTCTACGAAAAGGGACCTTCGGTGTAAAAACAAGTTTTCGAGAAAACAGCTGTTTATGTTTATTATGTTATAATTCAATGTCCAATTTTTTTTTCATTTTCACTCATTTCTGCTCTTTTTTTGGAAAATTTCTTTACGAGTTGGAAACTTCTGCTTTGCGCCATTAGAAAGAGCACACATTAGTCTATCCGAATCGCCAAAAAAGTGAAAAATGATATTTTCACACCGAAGGTCCCTTTTCGTAGACCGGGTCACATATAGATATTTTATAATTAAAAAAAGTCAAGACGGATCTAATTTTAAATATTTCAAATAAAAACTTACTTGTAGAAAAAATTGAAGATATAGTGTGGAAAAATTAGCAAAAAGTTAACATAAAGTTAAAATAAATAAAAAAAAAAAACAAAAATAAAAACAAAACTAAAAACAAGAGTGTAGTAAAATAACGAAAATCTTATTTCTAAAATAAACAAAAATAAAAATGATTTTTAATTAAAACGCAATAACGAAGTATTTTTTAAAAAAATAATTCAAATACAGTGAAAGCTCCCATAAGCGGACACCGACGGTCACTTATTTTTTCCGCATATGAGAGATGTCCGCTTATGGGAATGTCGTAAAAAGTAATATTAAATTTAAAATTAAAAAAAAATGGGCATTGGGATATTCTAATTTAAAATAATTTTTATTCTTTAATAGACAAACAACGAAACGAGTACAAAATTAATTAATATTAAATATGTATATAATTTTTGTAACTGTGCAAGAGTCATCGTAAAACGGGATTGTTCTTGCAAAACATTTCAATGATTTACCCCATGATACAACTATACAAGCTAGGAGTGACAGTTCTTTCGTCTTGCATCAACTGTCAAAAATGGTATAAATTAGAGAACGAAAAAAGTAACAAATGAAATAGTCGATGCAAGACACTCGTGAGAAAATAGCCAGTTGTCACTCCTTCATGGATTAACCCATAAACTAGAGCAAACGCTGAAACTAATTGTTTTACTTTATAGCCCGAACACAATATGCGCGACGAACGGCGAGCAACACGTCTCCAATCTGTCGTTGTAGAGAAATGTTGAGCGACTTGATTATAATACACGCGACACCAGCAGACTTCAGCAGCATGTATAGTACACAAAAAACAATGGCTCTTTTCAGCCGACTCAACAGTTGCCGTTTAGAATAACAACACAATCAGAGCTGAAAAAGAAATCCATTCAATTTAATTTTATTTTCAAAAAGTTGAATGAGTTCAAAACGAAATAATGCAAATTATGCAATAATGCAATTCAATGAATGCAAAATTCATTTATAAATAAAAATGTTATTTCACATTCAAATTTAAAAAATTTATTAATTATTCGTTACATTTATATCAATTAATGAATAAAAAATCAATAATAACTAAGAAATTAGTAATGAATAACAAATAAATAATGAATAACAAATTAACAATGAATAAAAAAAATTAATAACGATTAAAATATAATTATATTAAAAAACTATTCCAAATTCTAAAATTTTTTTTGAATTGCATTCTTTGTATATAGTTTTCATATTCAAAAATTGACAACAAAAATGATTTATTGAAATGAATAATTAATCAAGTTTTTAAAATTAATTGTGAATTAAAAATTTATTTATAAATCAAATTTTCATTAATTTATGAATTTTTATATCGTTATTCAGTTGTACTTATTCCGAATACGAATGCAGACTTAACAACTCTGAATAGAGTTCAAACAAAACATCCCTCACTACCATCGCTAATTTCACAGCAGTTTAGAGTGCTGCATGCGACCAGTAATAACCAATGCAAACAATGGCGGAAACTTGCTTTTGCTGCCTGTCAAATTAAAATTAAATTGAAGCCGACGGCAATGTCGCGCGACAATGTTGAGCGACAAGTCTCCAAAATACGTCCCATAAGAAATACATGTAAAAAAAAAAGTGACAATTGGCGCTGCCGCTCGTCGCGCGTATTGTGTTCGGACTATAACATTGACGCTCGACGTTGCCGTCGGCTTTATACCCAAATCGCAAAGGCGCGTTAGGTCGGTCGCGCTTTGACAGCTAAAGTAGAAACAACGAGTTGTTATGAAGCAATCCATAATTCGACCTCAAGCTTTGATCGTACTTTGTATCGTAAATATCGTCGAATCTCGTAAGAAGGGGTAAAGTACGATCAAAGCGCGAGCTGCTGAAAAAAGTTGAGAACTGTTGAACTTGGTCGCGCGTTTGACATTTGCCGATAGCGCAGGGTTGTATTTTCATTGAGTTAGCTAAATATATGAGCATTGTTGAGTTGCAGTAGTAAAGACATGTTTGCATGGGATTTGTTGTTTCATGAAAATATTTTGTATTGAATGTAATTTAATTTTGACTTTTTTTCAAGATAAATCATTCATATCATCAGTGGCTGCTTATGTTACGGTTGTTGCTTTGTTTGAAGCGAATATTTTTCAGTACCTGCTTGTGTTGTTGTTAATGCTGTTGTTGTTGTTTATATGTATGTGAATTTGTACGTATTTTGTTGATGCTGTTGTTGTTTATATATATATAAATTTGTATGTATATAAATAGATACCAGTTGCTTTAGTTTTTTTCGTTTGTTATTGTTTTTGTTAAACTTCAGCAATGTAATACAACATATAACACAGATGTTTGTTTATTATATAAATAATATAACTTCTACGCTGGTTAGATATGCAGAAACATTTATTTATTAAACATAATAAATTGCAATTATTTTCTTTATTATATAAATAATAAAGCATATAACAGCATATAATTTATTTATTTATAGCGACGGCTATTAAAATATGGATAGCTAAAATGAATAAAGAAATACAGCCATCATGTACTTCTACAACATACATTGTGATTTGGGGATTTCAGACTTTGTGGGATTTTTTTTTGGTTTGACTGCGTACAGTGGCATCATCTAAGTGACAAACGCACGACATGCTAACGCGACATTATGATTTCAAAATTATAAGGTCGGGCGTTTTGACAGTTCATCCCGTAAAGTTGACCAAAGTACGATCAAAGTACGGTCAAAGCGCGACCGACCTAAAGCGCCTTTGCGACTTAGCCTTTAGTCCTAACCAAAATAGACGAAACGAGACGATTGCAACTTACCGAACGTTTGCAATCGTTACGTCTGTTTTGACATTTAACCTATGGAAATAAAAAAATATCAGAGATTTAAGTCTAGGTAAAACTATTTATTGACTACCCAGCAGATAAGTGGACCAAATTTGAAATAGTTCTGAACTAGTTCCAAAAAGGACCAGTACTAGTTCCACTACAATACCCTTTAACATTGAACGAACTGACGCTTTTTGCGGGTTGATGTCATAGGAAAAGACAATTGTCCCCAGAAACACTCCTTTTTCCCTATATTTCAACTAGTTGCATTAGGAACATTTTTAAACTGGTTGCTTTCGCAGTAGCCTGAAAGTGGTTTTTTTAACTAGTTTTAAAGTGAACATATCAACAGTGTAAGAATTTAGTGCAATGGAAAGGTCCTAAAGATCTCATTTGTACCATCTTTTTCATCCACAATCCAGAAAACATTTAATCTATAAACATTTTTCTATAAACATTTTTTTTTTTTAATATTTTTTCTTGTGCGCAGCAAATTTTAAAAAGTAGCCAGAACGCGTTTATTTTGTCAGCAATTCTTTTGAAAACAAAAAAAAAAGGCTGTTCTACACTGAAGGCCTTTTGTACTTTTTCAGAGCTACTGCGAACTGCGCTAGAAATGAACTAGTTCACTTTTTCAATTGACTCCAAAATAACTGCTGGGTAATTACACAATTACACAAATTAAAAAAAAGTTTAATATTCGAGTTTCGACGTCGTTCCTTTTTCGCGGTTCACCAGCAACTACTTTTATCAAGGCAACATGGACCAGAGTCCATGCCACCAGAGCGCGTTGAATAAGTACTGCAGCGCGCAGTACGCGACGGTTGCAGCGCACATATGTACTTAGGAAAATAATAACGAATTTAGTCGCGTCCATGGTGTAATTAACAAGGTGATCGTGAATTTTTAGTTTATCTCAAAAAAATTTTACCCACGTTTGTCAAAAACAGCTGTTCGTAAATTTCAAGCAAAAGTTGCAAAACAATCTATTACAATTTTTTATTGAGTGCAAGCGATTTGACACTTTTCCACAGCTTGTCTCTTTTTTTCTTACTTTCTCAACATTTTTTGACAACCGAAGGGAAATCAGTAAACGTCACGATCACCTTGTTAATTACACCATGGTCGGGTCCAACATATTAACATACATTGCTCTTCGCGTTGCGGCTATTTATTAGATTGTCTTATTGCCAGCGCTAGCAATAAGACGGGCGTGAGACGGCGCGGGTAGGTATATAACGATCGGCCAGTCATCGTACTGGCAGCGCACTAGCCTGTAGGTTGGTTAGCTACTCCAACACACAGGCGTACGTACGCTTGCATTATTTAAGTTAAACGCTTGTTGTTGTACAACAACATGAGTTCTTCGCTACTACTACCGATGCATCGGTTTTCTCGTTAGGCCGCAACAACGATCGCTATGACGCAGTCACGCCTGACAGACCGTCGTCAAGACAGACGAACGATCCGTTTTGAGCGTCGACTTTTGAGTCACACAAACTGTTGTTTGAAGGAACGTTTATGTGGCCGGCTCAAATGACCACGCTAGCGATAACGACGACGGTAATGTATAATGTTCACATTGCACTAATCGCCAACGGCTAAGTAGCCTGCCAGAACAAAACAGATTAAGCATAAAGGAATTTGCTTGGGTCATCACATGTGTGCTGAGCCAAACTATGCTAACTCGAATCGCGCTAATATGTAGGGCAATATTAAATTACGACAATGTGTCGTCGACATACATAAAAATAATATTGCGGAGTCGCTGAGTGAACCGTGAACGAAAGAGGGGTGACGGAACGAAAGGTACCGCCACAAACCCAAAATGAAACGAGTACCTCCAATCGTCTGAAAAAAGAAGAAGACTACTCTGCACAGCTGCTTTTGACGAGTTGAGACACTAAAAGTTCGGTTCTTACGGAACAAACCGTCTCGTCACACCGTTTCGTTCAGTTCGTTGAGTTTACGTTTGCTTATTTTGGGCAACATTGAATTGCATTTAAGCGAACATTTTTGTCTTCACTCGTTACGTAGCGACTCGTCTATTTTGGTTAGGCCTTTTAATTTCATTTTAATTTGACAGGCAACAAAAGCAAGTTTCCGCCATTGCTTACATTGGTTTTTACTGGTCGCATTCAGCAAACTGAACTCTTGTGAAATTTATGGTAGCTATAGGCCATGGTATAATAATACAAGGTAGCATTGACAGTTGCTTGGGAAATCATATACTGTCAAAAAATATACTCAAAAAGAGAGCGCTCACAATCCGCCATTGAAAACACAAGCAATGTTGAAAACGTTGAAGTGAAAAAAAACAACAACCACAGCAGCTGCTGATGTATTTCCACAAAAAGCTGTTTTTGACAGTTTATGTTTTCCTGTTGAAGAGAAAATAAGCAGTTGTCAATGCTACCATGTATTATTATACCATGGCTATAGGCCTAACCAAAATAGACAATTTGTTCCGTAACCATGGTATAATAATACATGGTAGCATTGACAACTGCTTATTTTCTCTTTAACAGGAAAATATAAATTGTCAAAAACAGCTTTTTGTGGAAATACATCAGCAGCTGCTGTGGTTGTTGTTTTTTTTTTCACTTCAACGTTTTCAACATTGCTTGTGTTTTCAATGGCGGATTGTGAGCGCTCTCTTTTTGAGTATATTTTTTGACAGTATATGATTTCCCAAGCAACTGTCAATGCTACCATGTATTATTATACCATGTTCCGTAACGAGTGAGGACGAAAATGTTCGCTTAAATGCATTTCAATGTTGTAACCCAAAATGAACAAACGTAAACTTATCGAAACTAAACGAAACGGTTTGACGAGACGTTCTGTTCCGTAACAACCGAACTTTTAGCGTCTCAACTCGTCATCAACAGCTGTGCAGGTAGTCTTCTTCTTTTTTCAGACGATTCGAGAAACTCGTTTCATTTTGCGTTAAATGTCAAAACAGACGTAACGAATGCAAACGTTCGGCAAGTTGCAATCGTCTCGTTTCGTCTATTTTGGTTAGGGCTTATCCCTTAGTGAGGGATGTTTTGCTTGAACAGTATTCAGAGCTGTAAAATCTGTATTCATATTCGAATTTTAATTTGAACTGAATAACGACATAAGAATCCATAAAAAAATGCAAAATTAATTTGTGAATAAAATTTTAATTCACATTTAATGTTAGAAACTTCATTAATTATTCATTTCAATTGAATATTTCTAACAATTTGTTAGGAATAATCAATAAATTTTTTTATTTATATGAATGCTATACACAAATAATGCAATTTACAAAGAATTTCAGAATTTTTAATTATATTTTTTTACCCATTATTCATATTTTATTCATTATTCATTTTTTATTTATTATTATTTTGTTATTCATTATTCATTTGTTATTTATTACTAATTTCTTAATTATTAATGATTTTTTATTCATTAATTGATATAAATGAAATGTATTATTAACCAATTTTTTTAAAATTGAATGTGAAATAATATTTTTATTTAAGAATGAGTTTTGCATTCATCGAATGGATTCTTATTTCGTTATTCACTTATTCACCTTTTTGAAAATAAAATCGAATTGAATGGATTTCTTTTTTTACTCTGTGTTGTTATTCCAAACGGCAACTGTTGAGTCGGCTGAAAGCAGCCATTGTTTTTTGTGTACTATGCTTGCTGCTGAAGGTTGCTGCCGTCGCGTGTATTATAACCAAGTCGCTCAACATTTCTCTACAACGACAGATTGGAGACGTACTGCTCGCCGTTCGTCACGCATATTGTGTTCGGGCCATGGTATAATAATACATGGTAGCATTGACAACTGCTTATTTTCTCTTCAACAGGAAAACATAAATTGTCAAAAACAGCTTTTTGTGGAAATACATCAGCAGCTGCTGTGGTTGTTGTTTTTTTTCACTTCAACGTTTTCAACATTGCTTGTGTTTTCAATGGCGGATTGTGAGCGCTCTCTTTTTGAGTATATTTTTTGACAGTATATGATTTCCCAAGCAACTGTCAATGCTACCTTGTATTATTATACCATGGTTCGGGCTATTACCGTTACAAGTGTTGTAAATATAAATTATGAGTAAATAAGAGTAAGAAAGAGAAGAAAAAAAAACCCTTAACTGTCAAAAACACCAAAACAAAAAAAAAATATATTAAGGCAGCAATGTTTGTGATAAAAAAAGACAAAATTGTCCGCTAAGTAGAGCTTTGCGTCCGCTTATGGGAGATTCTTTTTTCATAAATATACATGTTTGTGTGTCCGCGTCCGTTTATCGGAAAGTCCGTGTATAGGAGAGCATTTTCTATGGAAAAAAAACCAAAAATTGTTCGTTCCCAAGAATGTGTCCGCTTATAGGAGATGTCCGCTTATTAGAGCTTCCGTTTATGGGAGCTTTCACTGTATAACATAAATAAAAAATAAAAAATGCATTTTATAAAAATTGTGAGAAAATTGAATAAAAATGAAAGTGCTAAAATAAAGAAATAAAAAGAGAATATAAAAATTAAAAAGGGTCAAAAATGTAAATAAAAAATATAAATTATGCATAAAGCAAAATATATAAGTAAATATAAATAAAAATTAAATAATAAGCCAAAAATAGATTTATTTTATTTTATTTGATATGATTGATTACTTTTTACTTATTATTATTAAAAAGTTATTCTTTTTTTTATGAGATTGCATGTGGCAACAGCTACAGTTGCCCATATTCGACGGACCCATGGGCCCATTCCAATCGACGAGGCTTGTCCGCAGGCAACAATCTTTGCGTCAATTGAATTTTGTACGGGAACAAATGCAAATCAACGCGAATAATCCGTTGTAAAGTGGACCGAGCCATGCCCAACTGCTGAGAACGGCGTTTTTGGGATGTTCTTGGGGACCTCTCAACACTGGCTTGTACGGCAGCGATATTCTCGGCCGATCGCCTTGGTCGACTTTTATTTGGCCTCTTCGGATTAGAAAGAGCCTCACCAGTCGAAAATTTTTCGTATAAACGCTTAATGGTGTTCTTAGAAGGCGCACTTCTCACATTTTTTAAGTTTTTAAAAGCACGTTGAGTTTTCACAATTGACTTCTTCTGTTGAATGTAAATTTCAACTATTTCAGAGCGCTCGCGTGGCGTGTATTGTTCCATGGTAAAAATCTGCTTGGACTAACGCTTCAAACGCGGTATGTCATTAAGCGATCTGACATCTCTGTCAAAAGTTATGGCGTTGCCAGATGGGTCCGTTGAATATGGGCAACCCTGTATATTTTTTTATTTTATTTTACAATTTATCTGTTTTCCTTAAAAATATATAAATAATTTTATTTAATTTTTATAAAAATATTGATTTTCGTAATTCAATATTTTATTACTTAATTTTACAATTTTTTGTTATATTGTCTTTATTTTTATTTAATTTTGTTTTCACACTATCAAGATTCAATAAATTGTTGAAAATATTAAACGAATTGAACTAATTAAAAAATTAACATTTACTATTTAATTCTTTATCTTTAAATATCTCACAAATAATTAAAATATGAATGGAAAAAATTTATATATAAAAAATAAAATAAAAACCAAAACATTAAAAAGTAATATAATATCAAATGAATAAAATAGGAAATTTTATAAAATATAATTTATTTAATTATAAATTTATTGATCTAGTTGCCACGCAGGACAATCACCAGCTAGAAAAACTAGGTTGTATTTTCTGCTGTATTTGTCATGTTTCCACTAAAATATGCGATAAAAATATTTAAATAGAAGTTGTTTGTTGTTGCAAATAAACTTTAAATCAATTACACTATAACGGAAAAAAAAACAAAAAATATTTTTAAATTATGGCCTTAAAGGTACCATTTTGTAAAAATTAAAAGAAAATTAAATAAAAATTAAAGTGTTAAAATAAAGCAATTCAAAAATTAAAAAGTGTCAAAAGTCAAAATAAAAAATAAAGATTATATATATTACTATATATATCAATAAATATTAATAAAAATTAAATATAAAACTGAAAATTAATAAATGGATTTATTTTATTTTATTTAATTTGATTTATTGATAACTTATTGTATATTGATGCCTTTATATTCTGCAAAAAATGTACTTTTTATTTTATTTTTATGCTTTCTTATTTCTTTAAAAATGTACAATGATTTTTTTTAAATTTTTATAAATAATATTGATTTTCAAATTTAAATTTCCTCTTAATTAATTTTACAATTTTTGTTGAATTGTCGTTATTATTTGATTTTTTTTTTTAATTTTGTTTCATACTTTTAAGATTTTTAAACTGTTGAAAGTATTCAACAAATTGAAGAAATAGTTAGAAATTTGTAATTAATTTTTTTATTATTTTCAGTGTTTTTAAATGTTTCTTGGTTTCGTTTTTATATATTTGGGGCTTTGTTTTTTCATTTTCTTAAATTTATCTTTTATAAATACTACATTAATAAAAACAAAAAAAAAAACATTTCTAAACAAAATCACAAGGAAAAAATTTGGCTTTATTTTACTTTTTCTTTCTAACAAAAAATGTGATTGTGGGAGATCGTAAGTGATAGCATGGAAACGCGGCTTGACTCAATTAAAAAAACACCCAAATAAAGTGATGCACAGAGCACGAGACGAATTCACAAAATAGTAAGCATGGTATAATAATACAAGGTAGCATTGACAGTTGCTTGGGAAACCATATCCTGTCAAAAAATATACTCAAAAAAAGAGCGCTCACAATCCGCCATTGAAAACACAAACAATGTTGAAAATGTTGAAGTGAAAAAAATAACAACCACAGCAGCTGCTGATGTATTTCCACAAAAAGCTGTTTTTAACAGGAGATGTTTTCTTGTAGAAGAGAAAATAAGCAGTGTCAATGCTACCTTGTATTATTATACCATGATAGTAAGTAGCAGAAAAGTAACAAATGGCGTCGTCAGAGCATCAATCCACATATTGTGTGTGAGCAGGCTTCAATCAAAATTTTCAGAGAGAGTAAAAGAGTGTAAAAAATTGTGATGAACTTCAATCATTTGACTGACGTGTGAACATAGCCTATGAGCCTACTTTCATGGTTGAATCATGGTATAATAATACAAGGTAGCATTGACAGTTGCTTGGGAAACCATATCCTGTCAAAAAATTTACTCAAAAAAAGAGAGCGCACACAATCGGCCATTGAGAACACAAACAGTGTTGAAAACGTAGATGTGAAAAAAAACAACTTGAGCAGCTGCAGATGCATTTGCACAAACAGTTGTTTTTGACAGGAGATGTTTTCTTGCAGAAGAGAAAATGGACAGTTGTCAATGCTACATTGTATTATTATACCATGGGTTGAATAAATAAGGTTGTCTCGTGGCTGATCGTACTCTCTTCTCAGTACCCATAATTGTCAAAATCAATGAAAAACTACAACAACAACTTCATCGGCTTTGCATGTTATCAATTTCCGCATTCAGATTTTGTATGAGTTGTTAACTTCGATTTGACATGTATGGGAACTCGCTCTCACCCATGCGACAACCTTATTTATTCAACCATGCCTACTTTGTTATTGTATCATGGGTTGTTATAAGATGGCTCACCCTAAAATCACAGCAAATTCTCAAACCAATTTAATTTCTTTTTAGCGCATGCAGCGTTTCCTTTAACTCACGGCTTATAATAGAATCAGACAAGGAATGTTTTTATTTTCATTTCGATTTCGTTGTCAAAAGTATTAATGAACTGGTTTAAGCGCAAAGAATTATTGAATTATCGCTTTATCTTTTTATTTTGTCTATTTTCCAAAGTTTAATGGATTGAGTTTTATCAAATATTAGTTGTGGTTATAAAAATTCGAGCTCTGGAAATTGTTAAAAAAAGCAACAAGTTATTCAGTTATTGTAGGTTTAAGGAATTTATGATAAATTGTAACTTAAAAGCTAAGGAATATGGACATTACATGGATCTAGTTGAAGTGTGCACATATTTTGTAAATAAAACCTTAAAGCAATGTTAACCTTGTTCAGCGAGTGCCACTTCTGGACCTTGCGCGAAGAAGTGCGCATTGAGTCAACTGACTACGGCGCTTTTCGCTATGAGCGCAGCCGCGATATACAGCAGTCGAACTTAACGGCGCAAGTCAAACGCGCTTACATTGAAAGTCGCAGTGGTACCGCAGTGCTCAGGAATAATAGTAAAGAGTCCGGCCGCTTAAAGGACAACATTAAAAAGTTGGAGGAGTTATTGCGCTCTCAGCGTATTGTGTGCGCGCAGTGGCAGGATGCCGCGGTGGTTTTCCTTCTGTTTTCTAATGGCCTCATTGCCTACATATGTGTTGACATATTTACGGGTGACATTTTGCGCATGGTTTTTGAAAAGTACTTCGTGGGGAAGCTGGCAGCAGAGGTCATAACTGACGGTGAGGGTTTCGTAAAATATATGCAAGTGCGCTTCACATGCAATTAATTTTAATTAATTTTCTTTTGTGTTTGCTTGCGTTTTGCTGGCTTTTGCTGACTTTTTACTTGTAGCGTTTTTCACACGTTCCCACATTGTGTTGGCCTATAATACAAATCAGTTGACAGTGGTGCATCTACAAAAACCGAACGAACGTTCGCAGGGCCCGGAAAAAATTGCAAACATGGATCCACGTATTTTTCATGTTCTTATTCCAGGACCAAGCGAACGTAAGCTTAGTAGGCATTTAGAGGTTAATAGCAGTTTTGACCTATTTGTTATTTGGACGAAATCCTCCCAGAATGAAGTCTATCCTTGGCGCCCCACTTTACGTGACCAGGATCGTGCCAATATTAATGTCTTCAAATTAAAAGGGTAACTATATAAAATAAAAAAAAAAATTAAGAACGAAACAAAAAAATTTTAACACATTGCCTATTTTTAACGAATATATTCTCCTGAGGACACGCAGGTTTTTTGTTGGAAACTCAAAGAAAAATTTGCACGGATATTTACAATAATGAGTTGTAAATTATCCGTGTCTTTTTCTGTTGCTTAATTATGATTATTTTTATAAAACGCAATTTTTGTACGATCGAATTTAATTGTAATTCTCACTTATATGCAATGACGTGGCACTCGTGTTTAAACTCGAACTGAGTGATTTTTTGCTCTAATTTATTTCGATGAACAAAAAAAAAACTGGCTATTTTCGGTTACTTTTAAGCGAAATTCGAAGACAACTCAGTCAGATTAACATAATTATGCAATACAAACAGGCGAAATTTTTAATATTCTCTTAATATCCTTTAATATCCTACCTTATCTATTCTCGGGAAAAGTTCCTATTCCTGCATTCGCGTAACATAACATTTTAATAACATAATAAGCCTACAAAATCTTGCCATATTATCTATAGAACACAATATAAGTGATAAAATAGACTTTCACAATGTAATTTACGATTTTGCTAATAAAAAAGCAAGAAAAACAAGAATTTAATAAAACATTAATTCGATTTTAAATTAAAAAAAAAAAAAATTGTATTTGTATAAATTTCTCGTTCGGTTACTAAATAATAAACTTTTTATATATCTTCGGCCTAATTCTAATACGACGTAAGTAAACATTTGGCAAAATAACGGTTATTATGTAGATTGCTTAAACTACATATTTGCCTTTTTAAGTTTTTAATACTTTTAATGCATACATATACATATTTAAATACATTTGAAATTAGTTTTCTTCGCCTCTTGAACATAAGATAACTTTGACTTACGTCGTATTAGAATTAGGTTGATGATATGCATATTAGAATTATTTTTTATATAATTGAGAACAATAAAAGATATTATATTCTATATAATATTCTAAAAATTTTCGTTAAAGCTAATATACATTAAGGCGCCTCACTCTCTATGGAGGAAAAAAAAGTTGACCGGGTCGCCCCCCCCTCAAAATAAACTTTGTTTTGCCATAGTCTTTTCATAAATATTGAAATTGAAGTTGTAGAAATTTCAATTTAAAATTAAGTTCAAACAAACTATGGTAAAGGGTCCGCGAAATTTTTTTTTTTTTTGAAAATGCTATAAAAAAACTACTGAATATTTTCTCAAATTTCTTTTTTTATTTGAATGTACAATCCTTCCGGTTAATAATGGAAAATAATTTCATTCAAATGGCTGCCTCGGCTGGCCATGCTGTAGCCTACACGATCGGTCCAATTTTTAAGCACATTATCGATTGTGTGCAGCTGTATTTCACCAATGGCTTCACGAATATTGTCCTTTAAAGCGTCAATTGTCTCGGGCTTGTCGGCGTAACACTTATCTTTGAGGGCACCCCAAAAATAATAGTCCAACGGTGTCAAATCGCAGCTCCGAGGTGGCCAAACGACATCAGCTCTACGGCTGATAATGCGATCTTCAAAAACAGGGCGCAAAACACCGAGTGTAGCTTCGGCTGTGTGGCACGTAGCGCCGTCCTGTTGAAACCAAATGTTGCCAATATCCTCCTCTTCAATTTTTGTGAACAAAAATTCGTTCAACATGGCCCGATAACGATGGCCATTGACTGTAACGGCCCCTCCTTGCTTATTTTCGAAGAAAAATGGCCCAATTATGCCTCTGGACCAAAATCAGCACCAAACAGTTACTCGTTTTGGGTGCATCGGATTTTCAATGTATGCGTGCGGGTTTTCTGTGCCCCAAATGCGACAATTTTTCTTGTTTACATACCCGCCAAGATCAAAATGAGCTTCATCTGAAAAGATGATTTTTTTGGCAAAATCGGCATCTTCTGTAAGTCGATCGCAGGCCCACTCAGCGAAGCTAAAACGCATTGGATGATCAGTTGGCTTCAACTCCTGAACCAATTGGACTTTGTATGGCGTCATACCAAGGTCTTTATGCAAAATTCGTCTCAATGATGTCTCCGAAATGTTGAATTGTTGAGAACGACGGTGAATTGATGTTGATGCCGCTTCACGCACACTTTCTGCCACAGCAGCAATATTCTCGGGTGTACGCACTGTTTTTGGCTTTTCACGCTTTGGTTTATCGATGAGGATGCCAGTTTCTTTCACTTTTTTCACAAGATAACGAACATACGGAGCTGACGGTGCTTCTGTTCTTCTAAAATCCGTACCAAATTTTTGCACACATTCTGCAACATTACCATGATTTTCAAAGTAATGTCGCAATATTTCCCAGCGTTGTTCAAGCGTATACACAACCATATTCGTTCAGCGGAAGGATAAAACTAATTATCTGTCAAATCAGACATGTGCTAAGTGTTACCCATGGTATAATAATACATGGTAGCATTGACAGTTGCTTGGGAAATCATATACTGTCAAAAAATATACTCAAAAAGAGAGCGCTCACAATCCGCCATTGAAAACACAAGCAATGTTGAAAACGTTGAAGTGAAAAAAAACAACAACCACAGCAGCTGCTGATGTATTTCCACAAAAAGCTGTTTTTGACATTTATGTTTTCCTGTTGAAGAGAAAATAAGCAGTTGTCAATGCTACCATGTATTATTATACCATGAGTGTTACCATTCACGAAATAAGCACTAGTTGAAAAAAAAAAAAACGGTAAATGGCGGACCCTTTAGAATAACAGAGGTAGACGTATTTCGGACTGTGCTCTCTTCCTCATAGCCAAAATTGTATTTCAGTAGTAATTTGAAAATGAAAAAAAAAAAAAAATAAAAAAATCGCTTTTAGATTTTCTATAGGCAGTCAATTTCGTTTTGATTGTTGCGGCAGTCTGCCTCTCTGAAATGCTTCTACCTTGTTTTCATTCTACCATGAAACAAACTAATCAAAATAATAAAAAACTATGAAGAAATGATCTTCGACTGGACCGAAGTTAAAATACCCCCACGCACAGTGGTCTAATATGCTTTAGTAGGCTAATTTAATTAATAATTTGTGAACGAATAAAGATAGAGATGAAATTTTGTATAAATAATTTTTAAATTATAGCTTACATCTGACAATAAAATGGGCGAAATCAGAAGAAGACCACGCCTACTTACCCTATAACCTAAAAAACTTTACTTTTCTTTTAGTTCAAGATTTATTGAAATATATTAAATAAATGCTGTATTTAATAAACTTGAATGAATATTATTAATTTTTGACAATCCACGTCACCTTTGTTACGTCAGAGCGAGAGCTTGTTCAGGATAAATACTTTTAGGAGTCTCAACAGTTAATCTTGCCTTCTTAATGGTAGTACCTCTTTTTGGGGAAGCGCTTAGCTAGAAAAAGTACACCTTGCTCGTTGGTTTTTGCAAGTTCATTAACTTTCCTAATTTTTACTTTTTGGCAACAATTTTCAAAATTTTTATTGGCCTACCTACCAACAGAAAGTGAGATCTTTGGTCCACCAAATTTATAAGAAATAAATTGAGTTAGGTCAATTTCAAATGAGAGCCAATCTTTATTTGCTACAACAAAGCGCTCCCTTTTTCGGGAAGCTTTTGTCCATCTTAGGCTGAATTGTTGGACAAGACTACGCACGAATGATTTTAATTTGTCGAAATCAAATTTATCATTAGATCCTAAACAAATATGTCCACAAAGAAAATTTATAATTTTATCAACTTTTTCATATTTCGATGTCGAAAGCCACAAATCAAAAATTTCTACTCTTGAGATATTGGGAGTCATGTTGGAATTGAACAAAATTGTATGGGTGCCACAGCTAGCCGCAAGATTTGTTGATGGCTTTTGTTAGTACATTGATCAATTTAAAAATAAGTATAGTTAGTGCTCTATATTTTACCATATAAAAAAGATTTTGTCTACGAAAGCGAAAAAAATTAAATTTGGTACTTATCAAAAAGGTATAAATGTATTTAGCTCCAAAAAAGGATTTAGAATTCTTAAGGGTTTTTTATGTTTATCACTTTTTAGCACACTTCAATAAATAATTTTACAAAATAATTTATTTATTACAACGTGTTTTTAAAAAACTACTGAGCTTTAAACACTGAAATTTTGTTACGAGCACAGTTATTTTTTTCATGTTCTGCTTTTAATGACTTTTCTTGTCCCGCTTTTGTTATATTTAGGCAATTTTGTTGTAAAAAATTGGATTTACTTTTAAAATGGACTATATTCTTGCATATTTAAAAAAAAGTTGACCAAACAAATAAAAAAAAATGTTGGATTAAATTATCCTACGCTTGCTTATAATTCCACTGTGCCACGGCCGAACCAAAGCATATTCAAAGTATATTCAAAGTCTTAAGCAGTCAATAAAATGTTTAATTGTAAAAACATTTTCGTCATAGTTTTAACGGAAAATATTCGCTTTTGTTTTTTGGTAAAGTCAGTTTGTATGGGTGATAGTCATGGTTTTCATTCGATTTCGTTGAATTATATACTCAGAGTACATATTAAAGCTTATTTGCAAAATTTCAAGTCCATATATTAATTATTGTGGAAATAAAAGAGATTTTAACTTTTTGGTAAAGTCACTTTGTATTCGAGGTAGGCGTAGTTTTTATTCGATTTGGTTGAATTTCATACGCAGAGTCTATGTTGCCAGAAAAGCACGATAAATAGTGTTTATGGTATTTTTCAACGATTGTGGGATGTGGGAATTCCCATGGTATTTTGTGGTAAAAATCTCTCGCGTGGGAATAAAAATACCACATGTGGGATATTTACCACGCGTGGGAAAAAAAATACCTCAAAATACCATAAAATACCTCAAATTACCACAAAATACCATAATACCTCAAAATACCTCAAAATACCACAAAATACCTCAAATTACCACAAAATACCTTTCAAGCATTTTATACGCTAAGAGCTTATCGAAATCAAACTACACAAAAGAAGTTCACTTTAATGAAATCCACTATGAACTTTATAATAGCGAAATGTATAAAAATTAATTTATTTAAGCTATGAACATATCAATTTAAACTAGTTTATTACGTGTATATTTTTATTTAATTAATATTTAGAAAAAGAACTGAATTAATATGCTTATTATGTTTTTAATAAATAAAGAACTGAATAATATTTAAAATCAATGTTTTTTATTGAATATGGTCAATTCTTGGTAATTATGTTATGATGTTGTCAGAATAAATTTAGTTTACTGCATTTTGGTATATTTTGGTAATTTGAGGTATTTTGAGGTATTTTGTGGTATTTTGAGGTATTTTGAGGTATTATGGTATTTTGTGGTAATTTTGAGGTATTTTGAGGTATTTTGAGGTATTTTGCGACTGTGGTAATTTATGGGAATTAAGTGTGAGAAAAAGAGAATTTTGGTGGTAATTTCATCTGGCGACACTGCGCAGAGTACATGTTATATATCAATGCTCATATGCAAGTCCATTTCAAGTCCATATAATAATTTTAGTGAAATTCTAAGAGATTTTACGGTTTTGATAAAGTCACTAAGTATGGAAGGTTGGCGTGGTTTTCATCCAATTTGTGCCATTTTCGAACTTGTTCCTTATTTTTTAAATACAATTTTTAATATTAAATTTCGTGATGATAGCTTGAAAATTACGGCTGTAATCGTGATCACAGACAGACGGGCAGACATACGGATATGGCTAAATTCACTCGGGTGGTGATTCTGATCAAGAATATACATATATACCTCAATATATATTCTTCAATACCTACCACGCCTCCTTATGGGCGTTACAAACAGAGTGACAAAATTAATATAACCCTTTTACGTTTTTTTAAACGTGGGAGTATAAAAATAAATCATAAGTTAAACCCTTCGAAGTCATACGTTTTACCTATCGCTAAAAACTTGCAAATTATACAAGATTTACCTCCAATTCTTTTAAACGACGTTGAAATTAAATTTGTTAGCAAGGTAATCAACCTCGGGTATATGTATAATAAACTCCTTTTTGTCATGTGAGGACCATATCAATTCATGTGTTAGAAAGTTGTATTATGGGCTACACAGCCTTCGGGATACTGAAAGTTTTGTGCCCGTGCTGCTATAATTACCTGCCTATAATTACCTGCTCGGAAGTAGTTTTGCAGCTCTGCTGCCTATAATAAGCTTTTGGTTGCATTCAACAATGCGGTCCGCTACGTGTTTGGCCTTAGTAGTTTCGACCATGTATCTATTTTCTCAGAACAATTACTTGGACGAGATCTTCTAACTCATCTTAAAGCAAGAAATTGCATTTTCTTGCATACAATTATTCATACTCAGAGTCCTTGTTACTTGTTTGAAAAACTCTCTTTTTATAGGTCAAGCAGAAACTTCAATATTTTAATACCTAGATATAATTTCGTAAACTCCAGTAGATTGTTCTTCGTGAGCGCAATAAGATCTTTGAATTCATTGCCCATTAGCATTCAATTTTTTTCCAATAGCAACACCTTTAAGCATTTAGTTTATGAGCACTTCTCCTAAATATTTCTATCTACTTTCATTACTTTTCTGTTCTTCTCCTGGTCTATCCGATTCTGTTAAATTAAATTACACTAGTATCGCCTGTGGTCGAAATTCCACAATACCAATATCGATTTTTCTGTTATTTTTTATTGAAAGACGCTTGGTAAAGTTAAAAAGAAGTTGGCTGTATCGTGGACACATCGGTAGGTTTTGAAGTGACAGTGAATCTTTATTATTGTCCCTATCCCTTCGTTAGTTCCAAGACTTTTCTTCATTCATATTCTTATTCTTATATTTGTTCTAATAATTGACCTACTTCCAGTCCAAGCTCTTGTTTTAATCCATGTCCAAAATCCTGACCTTATCCTTATTATATTTCCTTTCTATAGCTTTGTTCTTATTGCTATGTTATACTCTTCCCAATCTTGTCCCAAACATTGTTTTAGCTGTGTCCTTATCCTTGTCTCAGTCCTTGTGGAAGTCATCCTTTTCTAATCCTTGTTATAATCCTTGTTCTAATACTTGTCCTTATTTTAATTTTAATTTAATTTTTTTTTTTTTTATATTTTTACATTTTTTTTTTTTTTTTGCTTTTGCATTTGGTGCACTCTGGTTACTTTAAAGTAGGGGTGGGCAAAGTTACACGTATGGGCATTTTGCCCGTATGTGTATTTTGGTTGTCCGCTGCTTGCTTCACGGGCAACAGCATTGCTTCATAAATTCGATGGTAAGGGAAACGAGGGACATGCACAAATATAATGAGATAGAGCGTAAGAAGAGCGTAATATAGATTATTATATAGAATTGTGCTCATTGCGCTCAGAGCAGTTCATAATCAATGTTGCATGCCATTTATATAAAAAAAGGGCGTTTTATAATTTTACTATTTAATATTTTGAATTTAATCATGTTTATATCTCGATAACGTTTTGTGTCCAAAACTTGCTTTTAAGTAGTTACGCGCAAAATAAAAGTATAAATTTATTATGGCGATTCAGTTCTAAAAAATATTAGTTAAAAATATGTTCGGAGGCAGATGTAGAATTATAATGGTTGCATGCTCTTGCGAAACCCTTATAAATATGCCAAGAAGTTGTTTTTGCAAAGCGATTTTATAGGTGCTGGTAGTAATTAAAAAAAACTCCCTTCTAATAAGCAATCCTCTTAATATGCTAGATATGCAACACTTACTTTTCACAACAGCATGCTCTTGCTCTTATGGTTTCTATAAAGCACACTGAAAACAAAGTAGTAGCCAATTTCGGCGTTTAAGTTACGCAGCTCTTAAACAACTACGAAAAATGTTTATGAATAACGTTTTCTTGTTTAAAGCCCGTTTAAAGTTACGCTGCCTCTAAAATGTGTTTATGAATAAGGCTGTAAGACATTGAGGATGTCTTAAAGACGTGGCCAACTGGGTAAGCACAATTTTGTTTCTCTGCTTCGCTTATCAATGTTGTGTATGTACACATCGTTCGCTACTTGGTCATTATACTTCTTCTCCTTCTCACACTGGTTCTGTGATGAACACACAGATAATCGTACTGCTCTTACACATGATGTTATAATACATAAAATACAAAGCATATGAAAATTAATACAAAATTTGAAGGAGTTAAATTTTGATTTACTTATAGAATCAAAAAAATTATATGTAGCAATATGATTATTTAAATACAAATCAAAAGAAGACATATTAAATATGTTACGACCATACTTGAATTTTCTTCAATGCATGCATAAAGTATTAAAAACTTATAATGAAAGTGACAAACAGTGACAAGGTAGCATTGGATTCAATGGCGGATTGTGAGCGCTCTCTTTTTGAGTATATTTTTTGACAGAATATGTTTTCCCAAGCAACTGTCAATCTACCTTGTCTTATTATACCATGATGTATTTCCACAAAAAGCTGTTTTTGACAGTTTATGTTTTCCTGTTGAAGAGAAAATAAGCAGTTGTCAATGCTACCATGTATTATTATACCATGTTTCTGCACTAACGCAATCTCAAGTGCGCTCTTGTGATTGCATATTGTGAGAGGATTACAGAGAGGATTTTCCATTCCGCAATCCGATTCACCCCCAAATTCATCATGCAATTGATTTCGCCCGCTGCTTGCCCGCTGCTTACACGCAGTCGCAGCACGTGCAAGAATTGTGCCCACCCCTACTTTAAAGAGTTCCCTGAGAGACAATGTGATGCAGTTAATTTAAAAAAAATGTTTCCTTATTAGGACTTAGAACCACTTTTTATTGTTGTTAATTATCGTAGCTCTATAATTTTTGTTTTTTTCACATTTATCGTGCCTTATATACACCCCAAATAATAATCCTATGCCACTCCGTTGAATAATTAATGAATTTTAGCAGTCTCATGATGGAATATTTTGTCTCTTTTTGTCATGAGGCTATCGAAAAAAGAGAAATTAAGAAAAAGCAACACCAACAATGATACACAGCTCTGTTAAAGTGTCTGAGTCAATCTCGCGTTCTACTCTTACTCATGTACGCTACAGCATGGTGTAATAATAATAAGGTGTTAGTGAATTTGACACTTCTCTCTCAAAATTATAAATTTTTTCGCTCCGCTCCTGTCAAAAACAGCTGATGGTGAATTGAAATGAAAATAAATCAGCGGTCCGCCCGGGTACCACCAATTTAGGGGTGACACCATTTCGATATTTTTTTTAATTTCTTAAACAGAAAGAAAAAGGTACAAATACATTACGTTAAAAATGTGTGTCCCATTTTGTCGCATTGAAATTATTTGTAACAATTTGTGTATCAGTAGCTTCATGCGAAAGGAGTTTTTCAAAGCTAAAATTAATTAAGACCTATTTAAGGTCTTCCATTGGACAGGCAAGGCTTTGCGATCTTGCTATTTTATCCATTGAAAACGAGCTTGCAAGTAATATTGATTTCGATGAGCTTATTTCAAATTTTGCAGCTCTTAAAGTAAGAAAAGTTAGTTTTTAAGACAACGCCATTAATAAGATTTCTTTGTTTAACCTTGTTCACTCATTTCGTCAATTGTTTGAAACAAAAAGTCCTAACTCAGTTTTTATGCATAGCATGGTAGCTATTTTGTTTCAGTCAGGTTATATTTTCTGAAGGGAAAAAATTTTTATATTTTAATACATATTACGCATTGCGAATAAATCTGCGTGGAAACAAAATATTAATAAAATGAAGCGGATGAGAGGTGAACAGTATGTTACTGAATCAACAAATGGTCCATCTCAAAGACCTTCAAGAATACTTGGTGCAGCATCCTTTTCAAATTTGTGTGGAAAAATTTCCTTAAGAAATTGTTCAATGTTTAATGAATCTATGCGAAAAGATATGTTTGCATGCTTTTGGGGTATAACATGGGAGCAAAAACGACAATATGTAACGAGCCTAGTAAGTTTTACGGTAAAGAAGCAACATTGCACTGAAAATTCGAGGCGGAACCAAACATTAACGTACTTTTTGAGACAATTTAAATCGACTGCAAATGTTCCGTGTTGATGTTTTTTTCAACACTAAGCTTGACAGAAAAGATGGTTCGAAATTTGGTCAACACTTCAACAACAGGACAACAAATTGAACGCAGGCGCTCCTTATTACAAAAATGGCTATCGGAGCTACCAAAAGTTGAGTCTCATTATTTTAGAAAAAATTAAAAAAAAATTATACCTCGAGTCAAATTTCTCTTCCTATCAGGAGGTGTATAGGCTTTATGAAGAAGAATGTTAATCAAACAAAGAAAATGCAAACATGAAATTGTTATACCCAGTTTTCTTGCAAATCATCAAAGAATCGAATTGCTCCATTTTCAAACCTAAAAAAGACGAATGTGATGTTTGCAAATCTTATAAAGCAAAAAATATATCAAATGAACAGTATGCAACCCATAGAGCTGTAATCGAAAAAATGCGGGAAGAAAAATATAATGACATAAAAAATGCTGAATCCGGACTATGTGCCGTGTTTTGCATGGATATGGAAGCTGTGAAACTAATACCTCAACTTAACGCAAGTGTGGCATATTATAAAATGAAATACGCATGAGTCAGATAATTATGTTTGAGATGAAACTGGTGCAAATCTGGTCCATTTAGTTTTTGCAACATGTATTTTCAAGCATTTGAGAAACTTTTTGGCCAAATCTCCAGAAATTCATCACATAATAATTTATTCTGATGGTTGTTTTTATCAAAACCAAATTACTACGTTATCTAATGCATTGCTCTCTTTTTGCGAGGAAATGAATATATCCATTGAACAAAAGTAATTAGTAAGTGGGTATACACAAATGGAATGCGACGCAATGCATTCACTTATTGAGAGAAAAATAAACAAAAACCAAATCAACTTACCGTCTCAATTTGTTCGAGAAGCACGAAAAGTACCCATGCCATTACGAGCACACCAATTAAACCATGACTATTTCTTAGATTTTAAAAGCACATCAAAGAGATACTCATATATTCGCCCCGGTTAAGAAATATTTAATACTTATGACATATTTTCAATCCATTCAATTTCATTTCTTATTTTTTAAAGGTCGAGGTGGTGGAGATGCCACTGTCAATATGTTGCGCGCTTTAGCATACGACAATTGTGGAATAGTATATTATAAAAAAGACATTTGTAAAGAATAAGAGCCATTTCCCCAGCGATCTAAATCATGTTATGAGAATAAGCCTAAGAATCCTCACTACCAGGAAAGAATTCCAATTTCTAATAATAAATGGCAGAATTTACAAGATTTGAAAAAGTTCTTACCAGCCGACTGTCATTATTGTAATAGACAGCTGACTGTCACATGCTTGTAATAGAATTTGTTGCAAAAAGCCCTATGTCGTTTTTTTTTAATAAAAATTGATACGAAAAGCCCTTTGTCATATAAATTCAATGAAGCTAAAAAAATTGTAATATGGTATTTAAAACTGAATTTGTTGACGATTTTCATTATAAACTGCATTAATAATTTTTTATTACTTAACATTTTAAGAAGTTATTAAGTTTTTTCATCTTCCTGTAAAATTTTGAAATTATGAGTTACGTCCTTTCTATATTAAGGTGACGATATACAAATATGTACCTGAAAATGTAATGTTTTTGTTCCGACAGTTTTTATTACTGCGAAGTTAATAAGTTTTCTTTTTTACCTTATGCCTACATATCTAAATATGTACACAACTGAAAATGTAATACTTTTGATATGTTTCTTACAAATTCATATTGTTTGTCATATGTTGTTTGTTTTTTTTTCGGAAAATATAAAGATAATAATAAAAACACTTACTGCATTGTTTTGTAAATCAAAAACGCAATCCAACGACAAGTAAGACACGAGCAGCAATACTTTTTCTTACTTGTGGTTGGTTTGCGTTTTCGATTTACAAAATTATGCGGTTAATCTCATCGAATGGGTTTTTTTTTGCATTTAGAAATTTTTTATAGGGGTGACACCATGAGTATCCGCCCCGGGTGTCACCAAGCCTAGGAACGCCACTGGCTCTTCTCTTTCGCTCTCAATTTTTTGACAGAAAGAAAGCTATTCTTGGTGTTGTCAAAAACTCACTAACACCTTATTATTATTATTACACCATGCGCTACAGCAACGACGTTTAATACCTGCGACACATTGGCATAGAAAACCTTGATTATCTTTTGTAGTTTAAAATATAACCATTGGGGATGACACACTCAATATTTTTGTTTACTAGTTTATAAAAATAACGAGAAATATGGATAAGCGAACAACACTATAATCGTAAATTTCAGAGCGTTTGCTCGAGTGAGAGCGCTATAGTTCTCAACGAAAGTGTAGAAAGAGGAATGTCAAAATCAGCTGCTATAACTCGTTTAACTGCGATAAACGAGTTTCGGAAACTAGTTTTGACTAAACGAATTGTAAACATAGTTTAGCAGATATTTAAACGAGAAAAAACACTTAAACGAGTTTAAATGGACCAATGTGTCGGAGGTATAACAGAGCTGGGTCGCTATGTATTTTGCTGTTTTGCTCTCGAGTAAGAAAAAGCAAAAGATACAGCTGTATTGAGGCCTTTTCTTTCTCTCTCGCCCTCTGCTCAGAATTGCGTGGCATTATTTGTTGTTGTTTTTTTTTATGTGGGGAAAAAGTGTTTTTCATTTCTAATTTTTACCTATCTTAATGACAAAATATTTGAAGAAAAATTATATTCTGTACTTGGTATAAACCAGACCTTTCAAATGATATAAGTTTCATTAAAATGTGTTGTCTATAACTTGAGAAAAAGGGGGTTCAAGTTTTGTGTTAGCGTATTAATATTTATATAAGATAATTTTACCTATTCTTTGTCAAAACTTTGTAATTAATATCAACTTGATTTTTCAAATAATTTTGTTATTAACTTATATCATTTAACTGTTGTTATTTATGACAGGCCCGTAGCCAGGATTTACCTAAGGGGGGGGGGGGGGGGGGGTTTGGATTAAAAAAAATATCGATCGTTTTTGATATCGATAAATGAAAAGGTATTTTTTATATAATTACCAGAAAGATGGGAAAAATCAGTGGCTAGAAATGGACAATACTTTGAAAAATGAATTAGTAACAAATTTTTCACAATAAAGCGACAAACTTGAAAAAAAAACACTTTAAAACTTTTTTCTACACCAAATACATAAAACAAAAATTAATTTACATTATTTTTGTTTATTTTATATATTTATACTAGAGGACCCGGCAAACTTCGTCCCGCCCTAAATTCGAGCAATCACGATTCCACCCCAAATTAATTTCTTATCGAACATTTATGATCGATAACAAATGGTGCCAATCGAATTTCAATTATTGATTGAATGAAACACTCCAATATCCCATATTAACACGGAATGTAATAGGCTGCTATTATTCGAATTCAAAAGATTGTGCTGTCATATCATTTTATTGCGAATTCTATTAGAAAGTTTTTTAGTACATTTCAATTTGAATAAAAATAGTCAGCTCAACTGTTTGTTTTGAAGCCATGAGGTGGTCCAAGGATCGATCCTCACAATGGGCAAACAAATAATTTTTTTTAAAGTTATTTTTTATTTATTGAAATGACAGCTTTTGTGATTTTTGGAGTAAAAAATGAATACGTTGGAGCTTTCTTCAAATATGGTTTATTAAGTGCTTAAATTTAATTTATCAACGAAAATAAATTGGATAAAATATATTAACGGAGTTATTTTCATCGAAAGTAATAAATACGAATTTCTGATAGTTTTTTGTTATTCTAAGGAAACGAAGTTATTAGAAAAAGACGCTGTACTAAAATTTTGTGCAATTTTGAAGATATGTGAATGTTTTTTGACAGAATTTTCTTTTAATTATTTAGACGCACAGTTTCGCTAATAAAAGTACGCTAGTAGGATAATTTACGTTTCTTGTAAAGGGCAGAAGAAGGGGCGTGGTAAAAACCAAGCATGCCATAACCTCATCTAGGATTCAAGTAATGTGTGTGCTGAATTTGAGTTACATCCGCCTAGCCGTTAAGATTTGTTGGCTATTTAAAGTTGTCTGATATGGCAATTCCCATACAAAATTACCAATTTAAATTTTTTCGATTTTTCCGCTGTTCCTTGACGTTTTTGTAATTTTTTCTTTCTAAACCACATCTGTATTAAGGCAAACAAAACAAAAAAGGAATTATTAAAATCTGCCCAGCCGTTCCTGAGCCTTAGCAAGACTAACGCACACGCATTTGATTTTTATATATATATATAGATGAAGTCTTCTTATTTTTTTTTGTTAATTCTAATAACACAGCGTCCGCTGTGACACTGCAATCACTATGTATGCTTAAGGATGCACACCCATTTAACATAAAAAACGTGTGTTCTATAATTTCAAAACTGTCGTTTGTTGAGCTCAATGTGTTTCGGCTATATATCTTGCTTATCGTTGCACTGTCATTTTGGAATACAGAAAGACGCTAAAAAAATAAAATTTTCAAGACAAACTTCTTAAATGACGATAATTAAGCATCTTATATTATTATTTTAATAATTTACTTGCACACTTGTATCGGTTTAAAATTCTATATAAAAATAACCACGAATAGAATAAAGACATTTTCTTGTATTTCCTGACTTTTGTAAAGGCCACAATGAAAAGGTTAGAAAATTTTATTTAAAAAGTTTTTATTATCATTCGGTAAAATTACCAAGAGGTTGTGATCCTGCACTTCCAAAACTAGTGCTAAAAAATACGCAAAACTTGCAATAAGCTGCATTTTGTAATTTGGAGTAAACCAACCAATGCCAACGGTTCAACCAAAAATGCTTAAATCGGAGTTTGCGAGAACCGCTGGCAAAAAAATTAAAATTTGGGGAGGCATATAAATGCTTTGAAAACTTTCAAGGCGGTTCGAATCGGAAATATTGCTCATCAACTTGGAAATATCGTTATTTGAACATTGATATACTCTCGAAGTCGAAGGCAGTTCCGATTTTCTGGAACAATTTCTACAATCATACACACAAACTTAGAGTTATAAACATTAAAAGTAAAATGTTAATACCACAACTTGTACTACCGCTTTCCACATAACTGTCAACATTAAAGCTTTCTTCAACTGCAGGTTACAAAGGAAGTTCTGAAGACTTTTCAGATTCCAAAGTTTGTTGAACGTTTTCTGCAATACAGATGAAATATAATATTATTCGGATTTTGTCGGTTCTGCATCAAGCAAAAAGTTAATCCATTAATATTCAATCAATGCAAATACGCTATAAAAAAACACAGCTTTTAAACATTCAGAAATATTCGGCAACTTTTTAACACATTTACGCATTGATAAAGGAAAAAAATCATTTAAATTTAGCACTTTCTTTCCACCGTTCTAGCCTTTTTTACTTCTGGTTTCTGCAGCCAATTAAGTAGAATCATTTTTGTAGTTTTGTCACAGTAAAATTAACAAAAGAAACTCTTAAACTTATCTAACGAAACTAAATCAAAATTTCACCACTTTCACGTAACACCTGTTAACGGAATAAATTCTTAAATTGCTGGTGGTAGACAAAGTTCAATTGAATGTATCGAACTTTTTTCGATACTTAAGCATGTTGATGAAAAAAGACGCACGTGCAGCAAGTATTCACAAATTGGCAAAATAATATTAATGCTAATATATTATTTTTTTATACTTTTTGGACCATAAGGGGGGGGGGGGGTTTAACCCTAAAACCCCCACCTTGTCTACGGGCCTGATTTATGATAATCGCCTTGATTCTTGTTGTCACCTCACCTAAGTGAGTGTGACGTGTCTCACTGTGACGCTAAATTCGTACTCTTGTTCTCACCTCACCTAAATGAGTGTGACTTGTTTCACTGTGACAAAAATTCGTATTCTTGTTGTCACTTGTCGTTGAATTTAAGTGACATTTTACTCGCGTAAATTTTTTAAGTGAGAACCAAAAAGGTTTGTTATAAAATATGTTTAATTTTGGTTTTGTTTATTAAATTAACTTGAAATACCATAGATTTATTTCCGTTTAGAGTGAAGATAACCACAAGAAAGCAATTTGAGGCGATGGTGAGTTATAACAAAAAATTCATCTATCGATAAAGGCCTTATATATACAGAAAACGGCAAAACGGCTTCCTATGGAAAGTGGCAAAAATTGGCCACTAAAATAAATAGCTTGGGTCCGACTATAAGAAAGGATGCAGGATGGTAAAAAGTAAGTAATACAGTCGTGCATATGAAGACGACGATTTAATTGTACAATTTTATTTGATTTAGGTTTGGAATGACTACAAACTCAATCTAAGAAAGAAGTTGAGACACAACAAGAAAGAGTAAAACTCTACCGGTGGCGGCCATTTCCGTTTGGCTCACCTGGACGCCCTAGAAGACGTCTAAAAAATTGTTTGTCTTTGCATAAAGTCGCGCAGTGCGATGCGCCAACATATGGCGTTGATGATGAGGTGGAATTACGCTCCATCCGGTAACTTCAACGGGTTAGAGGCGTCCCTTAGCTTTAATCTTTTTAATTTTAAATTCGCACCATCATTGCTGTCTTCACTATTAGTATCCGTAAACCAGAACTCGAATGAACTCATGTTAATTTTAATAAATAATACTTAAATAATTGCTTTTTATTTTTTTTTTACTTTAAAATTGATATTGATGCTAAAAAAATAAAAAGTCGACACAATAAACACGACTTGCGATTTCATTTCCACATGTTCCTCACGCTCACTTCACATGACAACTAGAATACCACAATTCAAGTGACGTGAGACGAGTGTGAGACTACTCACATATGTGAGGTGACAACAAGAATCAAGCCGAATATTTATTTGTTGTTATTTTTATTATCAATGTAGCATTTAAAGGATTAAATCTTATTTGCTTACAATTAGCTCAATAAATACAAAATACAAAAAAATCAAATTTATCAATGAAGAAAATAATAAATCCCACGTAATCGCCAAGTTATCAATTAAAAATTCCCTTTACGCCTGGAGGTCATATTGAACCTTCTCCCCCTGGACGAGTACATGAAATCCACTGCAACCAAAGCGGCGTTTCGACTTAAGGAGGCTAAGCTTTGGAGGCACTGGACGCATGGACATGCCTCTATACTCACAAAGTATAGTCCTGAGGATCTCGCTACCACCTCGGATTACATCACCCCGAAAATTGAGTTTCGGCAGAACATGTCATTCTCCTTTCCAAAAAGAGAAGAATGGGATTCGAACCACCCTTTCAGTGAACACGACATCCAGATCTTCACTGATGGATCCAAAATGGAGAATGGCACGGGGGCCGGAGTCTACTGCAGTGCACTACAATTATCCTTGTCATACAGACTACCAGATTACTGTAGTGTCTTTCAAGCAGAAATTTTTGCGATCGAAAAAGCGGCTACGACAATCCTAACAAAGAACATCAATCCATCAAGGATAACAATCTTTGTGGACAGTCAAGCTGCGATAAAAGCACTCCGCAGCGAAACAACCAATTCGAAATCTGTACTGAGCTGCCGACAAGCTCTCATCAGAATGAGTCCTCCCCACAAGATTAATATCTGCTGGGTCCCCGGCCATCGTGACATAGAGGGAAACGAAATAGCGGACAGATTGGCAAGAGAGGGCTCAGAACTGGAAAGAAGTTCTGCGATCGGGTCGATTATGGCTCCAATCGGAGAATTCAAGAAGAGAATAAATGACAAAGCCAGAAATAATACAAACAACTCCTGGTCAAGCAGGGACGACTGTGTTATCTCTCGCCACCTATGGCCTAAACTCTGCGAAAAAAGGACCCTATCCCTACTTTCAATGAGTAAAAATTAAGCTCGCATTCTAGTAGGAGTTCTCAAGGGGCACTGTTGTATAGGCACAATGGCCTCGAGACTGGGAATTCCGCACCCAGACTTCTGCAGAAGCTGTGGAGATGTCGAGGAAACAGAAACCATCAAACATCTGCTTTGCGAGTGTCCTAACCTCCAACAACGCCGACTTCGCCACTTGGGAAGCAGAGTGTACGGAGAACTGCAGGAGCTCGTGGATGTATCACTGATGGATCTTTTCAGATTTATACGGAGCACCGGTTGGTTCAACCAACCTCGCTCCAGTGACTAGCAAGACTTAGTTGATTTTTCCATATTAGGACCACAGATATAGGGTACCACAATGGACCAATAGGCCCCCGTGTAGGCAACGTAAAGTTGCCCCTCTCTTTTAACCTAACCTAACCTAACCTTATTCGTGTACCCTATTATTTATTTATCGTAGAGAAAGCCTATATGTTAAAACAGATTTTAATTATATTTTTTTCTACAGAATTAGTAAGGGCTTCTAGTAAATAATAGCACACACGAATTTTTAATAAAAGGCACAAATCTTTTTTTATTCTAAACTAGCGTTTTCTCGGCGCGCGTTGCTGCACCCAGCAATTATATCGCAACATAATAATTATATTCGAAACTTTTCTTAGACCCCTAGTTTAACACTACTGTCATTTTCCACTGCCCGTTACAGTAGCAGGAGATCACCAAATAGTAACTCCATTTTGAGTTTGTATGTAAATACTGCTACTTTTATTTTCAAAGCTATTCGATAATACAAATTTTAATTGTTTGGGCTGAGCCACACCCCCTTATATAATGCCCATCCCAGTTTTCTAGTAGATGGACATTGCCCAGTTTTAGTACAGTTGCCGACAGTGAGCATACAAACTAAATAACCAAAATGTAGCCAAATCGACGAAAACCATAGGATATATAGAATTTTTATTGATTTGTGGGCGGTAAAAGGGGGTGTGACAGAAATTAAAACCATCTTGTGCTTGAAAAAAATGTACTGCCAAAATTTCAGCTCTATCGACTCAGCAATTTTGAAGTTTCCAGCCAACACACAGACATCATTTTGCTTCTTGTATATACATATATTTTGCATAAAGATTATTGGCTATAAATTTTGATTGGTAAGAGATACTAAGATAATTTTTTTTAATAAATTATTATTTTAGCTTGTAAATTTATTCAAAAATATGAAACCACAATATTTGAAGAAAAAAAATTTCTTCAAAAAAATCAAGGGTAGGCCTTGTTTTTTGAATCACAAAAATGGTTTTTAATTTTTGCGTAAAATTTAAATAACTTTTGCTTATAAATGTTATAATTTTTGAATAAAGTTGAAAATTTACGAATTTGAATTTAAATTATTTTTACAACAAAAACAAATTTTGAGCCTTTTTTTGAGGAAAACTCCAAAATTTCAGACCTTTTTTGAAAAAAATATATAAAATATATATACTCAACTAACGGTATTTTTGCAATAAGGTTTTCATAGTACTTTGATGAAGCTTTAAGACAAAAAAAAATTTAACAAAATGTATAAAAAGGCAGCGGAGATATTTGAATCGAAAGTCACAAAATTAAATTTCTGATTGTTTTTTTTCTCATTTTTGAGCAACGATGTTGCATAAAATATATCGTTGTAGTAAAAGTTTTCATAGTTTTCAAGATATGTTCATGTTTTTGATGTCAAAATAACGGAAATTTTTTTGGTTTTACTAAATTTAAGAAATATTTTATATTTTGTACATATTTGCATATGTAATCTAAGAAAACAACTAAAAATATGCGATTTTGTAAAAACTTTGTACTACAGCACCATCTGGTGTCCAAGGTAGTTCAAAGAAGATACTGTCAAAAAACTCATTGTACCTGAAAACTACTATATACCAATTTTCATTCTAATCCCATGAGCGGTTTGGGAGTTTTAGGTGGTTTTGCGAAAAATTTGTACTACAGCGCCCTCTGGTGTTCAAGGTGGATCAAAATTGATAGCCCACAAACACGCACCGTCCCAAGAAACTTCTATACACACATTTTCATGCTAATCGGATGAGTAGTTTAGGAGTCTATTGCGGCCTTACAAACATAAGCTCCTTTTTTATATATATAGATTTATAAAATAAATAGATTGTTTGATTTAGCCAGATCGTTTTATAATGCCCTTCATACGAAAACTTACTATCTTACTTAACTTATTTTTAAATACACCTCTCAAAACAACATCCGCCACAAGAACTTGCCTCCTTTCCTTGCTTTCCCAGCATTTAAATATGAAAAAAAAACTAACCTTTTGTGTCTTTAATTTACAAAATAAATTTCGTTCAAAATGAGACAAGAATCAAGAAATGTTTTTTAAAGGTAATACAAATTTTGCAACCACAGTATCTATATACAGTGGCGAGCATAAATGGCCGATTGTTGTTGACTTCTATATAAATAACGCTATAAAAACAGAACCAATTCTATTTTTGAGTTAATTTCTTTTTTATTTTACACTTCAATGTCTTTAGAAAAATTAACAAAAAAATTGATGATATTCAATTCAAATGATTGCCACTTTTGCTCGTTCTCTTTAACCCTTTCGGCATATTTGTTGCCATACGGCAACAGTTTGCTTTGTGGCTCTGTTTTTAGTTTGGGACACCCCGCTTTTTAACAATACATTTTTAATAATAGATTGCAATGTGATGAAAAGAAGAGAAAATCAAAAATACGAAAATTAATTTTTATAACATGTTTTTCAAGGTTATTCCGAGTGAACTCATGAGCGCGACCACGCGGCCAAGCGACTTCAAAAAAGAGCAAATTAAAAAATTATATTTTTAAATATTTCCGAGAATTTTCTAAAGCTAAAGGTAATTAAATATAAGAAATAAATATAAACTTTGAATTACATAATTCTACACAAAAGTTAATTCAAGGCTACAAAAAAGTTTGAGCTATTTGATTTAACCCTCTGCAACTGACGTGCTCCAACTTTAACAATATACCTGATGTGGGGTCTAGCAGACCTCACTTTTAAACTGATTTCCTATAATGAAGTTTCTGAGTGTAACTTTCTTGACATTATTCCATATAACAACAAATAATTATTAGGGTAACATAAGAATAAAATTTGAAATAAAATACTTTTTTTTAAAGATTTGGTCTATCGAAAGATATATACTTTTATGTTTTTTTACGACGTCAGCTGCAGAGGGTTAATATTGATTTAATGTATCTTTGTTTGTTCTTTGGCCCATTGATTAAAAAACATCAATAATTAAAGATTTAATTAACAGAAGTTGTCGCAATCTAATTGAAAATGTTCTTTTCTAATAAGATGGAAAACTATGAGAAAATTAACAAAATAATATACCAAACTAATAATAAAAAGTAACCGTCGAACTGACACTTCAAACTTTCAAATACAAAATCTGCACTACAAAATCTGCAAAACACGATAACCTGTTACTTTTGAGTTTTATTATTTTCAACAAGGTGACTACTATCAAAACTAAACATATAGTGATTGGACAACAGGAGATTGTGCATAGATTTTAAAGGAGAGTGCTATCAAATTAATACCTACAAAACATTTTAGTGGTGTAAGAAAACGGTTCGTGTCATCTTCCACACAACTCCAAAACTTCAAACGCGATAACTCCAGATCGATTTACTTAGACTTAATCGGGATCGAATATATTAAACTCTGCTACTAAAGTTACTTATTTATTGTTCCAATCGGTAACGCACATTATAATTTCTGGAATTTATTTTTATTATATTATAACCAGAATTATAACCAAAACAAATATTTTAAAGATGAAAAAACGGTTCTAGTACTTCCATATAACTTCCAGCGTCAAACCGCCATATCTAGGCACTTAATTTAAATAAAGAAATATAAGTAAATGTTGTAATCAAAACTAATCACTAAAAGATATAAGCGGGATTTGTGCCAGATTGTGACAATTTGCATATCTAAGCACTAATGAAAGCAATAGTTTCAAAATTGAGAACGGAGGATATTACCTCCAGAAATTATCATCTAAATATAGTAGGGGCGGGCTGGGATACATTTTTCGGGTACATTTCTGAACGTAAATTATCAGCACGATCGTTTCAAAAGTTTTTCATAATGTTAAATAAAATGTCTTGGCGTAGAATTTATCAAGAGGAACCAAAAACCAAGTTAAAGGATAATTGGGAACTTGAGGCAAGTTAACTATAAAGTACAGATACCATGTCCTTCCTAAAGAGATATTTTTTATTAAAGCCCAATCGATATTGGTTACTTTGCTATTTTAGAAATATGAAATTTTGAAAGTTTTTAATGCATTAAATCTATCTTTGTATTTTAAGCTCGCAATTGGAATCAGTCTCATACTGTTGGACCGAAAATGACCCTTTGTGTGTGGATTTCTTACGATCTACTGAAAGTCAAATACTGACTGTTGAACAAAAGGTTTCCCGCAAAGGTGATATTTTCGCGGAAATTTGTTCATATGAAATAAATACTGGAAAAATGCATCGTACAAATCTTACCTCAATTGCAATTGGCTCTGAAATATGTTGCTACGCCTTTAGTCCAGATCAAGAGAAATTGTTCCTTGGTACAAGTGATCGTTTGGTCTGTTTACACGATCTGGTGCAGCAGAGCACAAAGTTTCTCACCCAAATCGATATAGTAAATTAATAATATTTTACAAAAATCTTTGAGTTATATAAAATGTGTCAATATTGTGTTTTCAGATTCCCGCCCACTGCAGTTGGCACTCAGACTCAAGCATTGTGATGATCGCGAACGATCGATCTCAATTTCAATGTTTTGACTTGGCGTTGGCATCCGTTGCAAATCAATTGCAAAGTGAAGATATTAAACCGTCAATTATTCTCGATCTTGCGCATTATTTTACAACTGAATCCAGACTGTTACGAATTTTATTCAGTCGAAAACCTGATTTAGTTAACTACTCCCAAGCTTATGCGCAAACTGACAGCTTTTTGTTAGTAATATATGAGAACGGTCCACTAAGCTGTTTGCGTTTTTTCGCTGGAGCTGGTATGAAAGGCGATATACACAATTCGGGTTTGACCGCTGATGTTCTCATTGACAAATATTTGGGACTCCATCAGTTAGAAAAAGCAGTTAACCTTTTGGTAGCTCTTAATTGGGAGACATACGGAGCAATGTGTTTGATTTCGTTGCATAAAATGGCCAATTATGTTTTTTTCCGAAGCGATTCCAAACGAGTGAACATAGAGTTAATGGTCAAGGCATTTAAAACTTTCGCAGACACTCTATCTGAGGAGACTAAAGACGAATTTAGCGACCAGATTTTTGACCTAAAGCGAAGATTCTTTTTCTTCTTGCTGAGGTACATATGTGTGATGATTTTATAAATTCATTTATATTTATTTATTATAATTTATATCACCTAATTCCAGAAAGAATTGCTACACAGATGCCTTCGAAGTTGCACAAGATATTGAAGATTATGACTTGTTCATGGATCTCTTCAATACTACAAAAGTTAACACATCCTATCAAGAACTAACAGCGGCGGCGTTTAACCATGCGGCCGCTATTTTAGAAGAAGATCATCAAAACGGAAACACCAACAACATTAACGACTGTCATTCGGAGTCGTCGAGATCTCAATCGCCTTGTTCCGATACTGCGACTGCACCGCGTAGTGTCCGTCGACAAAGTCAAAAATATGAAAAAGCTTCCAGTGCCTTAAAAAATTATGTGCCACCCTTGCCTTCTTTAAAATCAAAAGTTTTAAATGCTGATATGATAAAAATAAACATTCCCAAACCAGAACTGCGAAATGTCACGACACAGGAACGCACTCGCCCATTTACTACCTCAACCATCAATCATTTGCAAGACTTGCCCTCAAAAACTTGCAATGTACCAAATCTTTCGAAAAAAGTGAACGCACTTCAAAATGAAAAAACTTTCTTGAACGGTAGTTTTTTAAGAAGATTTACGATCCTTTTAAAATAAATTTAATGCCTTTTTCTTACTGCAGAAAACACGGACTCGAATAATACTTTGAAGCGCGAGAATTTTCCTGATAAAAATACTATGATACCGACAGTTTTTGATGCTCCTGCAGATCCATATACTCCGTCCACAGCCCATAATATACTTCCACGTGCCTCTACTACAGTCTCAGAATTGCCGACCAGCTCAACGATAAGACCGCAGCAGCATCGACAAAATTTTGCCAAGACACTTCAATTCGCCATTCCTGCGCTGCATTCCATTTCTTCTGAAACTAGTGCAAATGCAACCCATCGAATATACCAACAAACTTATCAGCCAAAGTTCTATCAACACCCCTTAGTTTCCAGAACCATTCCGCCCACTTCCAATACTGTGCTTCAACATCATCAAGAAAATTTACAAAAGTGCCTGCAGAAAAAACCATCGGCATCTATTCTTTCCAATGGTACATCACAAAATGGTTCTTTAGCAAATGGAAAAACTTCAGAAGGCACTAACATGGCAACCACTTCAAAAGACTGTGGCAGTAAAGTTGCAGCTGGTGAAAAGAATAAAGTCAAATTCTCAGACACGGTGCAAGTAGCTGTTGTTCCTGTAAGTCAGAAATATACATAATTTTTTTAATTCATACAAAAATGTTTGAATTCCCCCAGGAAATTCCACGCAAAGATAAACCAATCTTACCGAAAAGAAATGGATGTCTAAGACCACCACCTCGAAATTTAACCAATCCAAAAAAAGAGTTAGCAGATAGCTTGCCGCTCTGCCATCCCAACGATGATTATTTAAAGGACTTTAATCCCTTATCAAAAGGTAAATTAATTGCAATAAAATTAATTTTGTTCTTTTTCTTCAAATGATTTGAAATTGAGTAAGTTAAGAAGAGTTGAAAGGAATATTTTTTTGCGTATTCGTGCGAATTCCGCTCTTTGAACGTTCAACAAAAGTATATTCATTAGATTTACATTTAGGTGGGTCTAAAATACAAATAAAACTCACACTCTCTATTATAAAAGCTTTCCTCGAGTGTCGAAGCAGTCTAAAAACAGCCTAATTGGTTTTATCAATAATTTGTTATTTAGTAACAGATCTCAAACAATACGTAAATGGAAATTAGTCCTAAGGGGTCAATGTTCTCCAATGATCTTCGAGCAATTTAACTAATTTTGTGTTAAATTTTCAATTAAAACCAGACAAATTCGGTATAATTATTAATTTTAGTTAAAACTAACTAAAAATAAGAAACTTATGTGATGAACGTTACTTGTTCTATTTATATTTAATGAAAAATAATGTCGAAGATTTCGTATTAGGTCAACTGCATAAAACGTACAATTAATTAGCGAAACCCATAATGAAACCCGCAGACATAAAATTGTACTTTCTGGGATCTTTACAACGATGTATTGCACTTGACAATATGTGACCAAATAACAGTTAAGACAAAATCATTTTCGCTGTTTGAAGCCACCTTAAGGCGTTTTAACAATCTCGAGATAAGCTTGGGTATTAGAGGGTGAGGTATTGCATAATTATTTTTTTATATGCATTGACATTTTAGATTATAGCATTATTTATAAGACTGTTTGAGTAAAATCATTATTTGTGCCGAATACTCGACTTCTTACTATCACTTATATTTACTTTTTTAAAAACGAGCATATTAGCGGCACACGGCCGTAGCCAGGAACAATTGCTTGAGGGAGCTGAGCAAATTTTTTGGGGAGCTGACTTTAAAAAAAAAACAAAATAAATATTGGCTGATGTTTCTGCCCTGCAAGCTGATCTCAATAGTGTTTTTAATTGGTGCTCTTTAAATAGTTTACCATTAAATGTCAATAAATGCTTTCATCTATCCTTCTTTAAGACAAGAAATGCTTTGATCTCGGGTTATTTTCTTGGTGATTCCCCATTAAAATCGGTTGATACTATTCGTGATCTTGGGGTTATTTTTGACTCGAAGTTTACCTTTAATGATCATTTAAATTTTATAATTCCGAAAGCTTACTCCTTGCTCGCGTTTATTCGCAGAAATAGTGCTGGATTTCGGGATCCCCACAGCTTTAAGTGCCTCTACAACTGCTTTGTTAGATCGAGGCAAGAATATGCGGCTATTATCTGGAACCCTTTTTATGTTTGTCATTCATTGCGCTTAGAGCGAATTCAAAAGTCTTTTACAAAATTTGCGCTGCATACGTGGAACTCGGCTGACTTTAAACCCGCATATAATGCTAGGTGCTTGCTATTAGGTCTTAAAACTTTAGAAACAAGAAGAAAGATAAGTTCTCTGATCTTTTATATTTGATATCATATCAGGTCATATTGATTGTCCATCCCTTCTTAAAATGATTTCGTTTAATGTTCCTTCTAGACAGTTGCGGCGTTTAAATATATATTTTATAAAATATCAGAAAACAAATTATGCTAAAAATGAGCCTATAACTAGAGCTTTAACATTATTTAACGAATTGTCTATAAATTCTAGCTTTGATTTCTCTTTATCTAAAGATGTATTTAAGAATTATGTAATAAGCTTACTTCTATTATAAACTAATTTTTGTATAATAACTTTGACTGTAATTGTTAACTGCTGGTCTGTAAGGAATAATTTTCCAAACTAAACTAAAAAATAACAATTTCTTTAAATTACAATTCCTCTGTGAGAATATTACAAAATTCCTTATTACAAAAATAAAAACATTTTTCTGAATTGTTTTTATACTTAGTGCATATTCTTGAACTAGAAGAGTTGATCAAAATAACATCTACTTTCAATGAATTCAATCTTTCCTTTTCAAAACCAAGGAACGAAAGATCACGGAATCGGTTATAGGTCATTGAGGATCGCCGTATCGAATCTATTCTCGAAAGCGCAAAAAAATGATGGCTCGTTAATAGATGTCGAATGTTTCGATTGCCTCAAAGAATAGATAAGTTGTAGGAAATGAGGTTTTAACGAAAACAATAATTGAAGGCAGGGTGCAATAAGGCCAACGGCAGTAAGGCTGAATTCGGCTTTATTTCGCTTTAAGTGGAAATAAGGCCGTATTTGCGGATTCTAAAAATTTTGGGCGATTATCCATTTCGATTTGGGCGATTTGACGCAATATAGTTTTGGGCGATTGTTCAATGAACGTTTGCCCACAATTTGAAAATTGAAAAATCGCCCATTTAGTTAATTTTTGGGCGATTGTTCATTTCGACTAAATTGCGATCATTCACAATGTAGAACAGAATTAACAGGTTTCCATGAAGTTGTTTTTGTAGCGAGTTTGCTTTGCTTAACTTGCGATAAAAAAAATTGTTAAGAAAGTTAAGGGTTAATGTACTATTTTTTTGTCTCCCGGAATTTAAGCTCGATGAACTTAAAATGACAAAATGATTTGCCATTATACGGAATGTTGTTTTTTTACCTTCCGTACAAGGGCAAATCATTTTATCATAACGAGTTTGAAATTTGTTTTTGATGTTATTCCATGAACAAAAGGTCCATAGACAAACACATATCTCCGGATAAGGTCAAATGGTGTTTTTTTTTATGATAAAATTATTTGCCCTTATTCGGAAACAAGGGCAAACCATTTTATCATAACGAGTTTGACATTTTTTAACTTTTTGCTATAAAAAAAAATTCGGGTGTTTTTTCCTATTTTAATTTGGCATTTAATTTGGTTCCTTATATCTTCTTTCTTTCGTTTGGGCGATAGTTCATTGTATTTTTGGACAATTATTCATTATGAATAAATACCCAATATTTTGGGTTATATTTCAATATTTCTGGCAAATTGAGTACCTACGCTGAGTCCAGTTACTTTTGAAATAACAGACTTCAGGGTGCGTACTTTTTATTAAAAATAATAATAAAAAATAATGTTTAGTTTGCAAAAACTATTTTTCGGCCTTATTACCATTTTGCTGAATTTTTTTTAGGCTTTATTTCCTGTTCAAATGGATATAAAACCGAATTCACAATTTCGGCCTTATTTCCCTTTGAAAAGGAAATAAAGCCAATTCGGCCTTATTGCCGTTGGCCTTATTGCACCCCGCCTAATTGAAGTATACTTTTGTCATGCGATTCAGGTTTGTGTTTTTCATTAGTCACAAAAGTTTTGACAACGGAAAATTCTTCTGGGGACGGCAATAATAATTTGCGCTTATTTAATGGTTGCAATACAAAAAATAAAAAAAATTAAATAACTGGCCATTTCAGCCCTTGAAAGGACCTTGACCTACCTCTTACGATCAATTCTGTTGTGCGTGTTATTAAATTTGTACACAATTGACCGAAAACCGGACCTATGGGTTTAATGCCGACTCCGAACGGCGATGAACGGAATGTTCTTGTTCTCAAGCAGCTTTTCATGGCATTTTGATTACTCTCTGAGGTTTGCGATTGCCTGCAGAGAGGTGACGACCGTACAGAAAAATTATTTTTATTCAAATAACTTTCTGTCGCTGCTGGGATTCCAACCTGGGTCTCCAGGTTCGTTGACATATAGGCCACGCACTTTAACCAACTACGCCACGGACACCACAATATATCGAAGTCAAAATTTTCGCTTAGAAAGTCGTTAATAGCTTCAATAGCATTTCAGATGTCATTATTATTCGCAAAACTTTGATCAATTTCCGCAATAATAGAGTCAAGTAAAGCATAATAAATTCGCTTTACTGTAGAGTAATTATCAAGATCACTTACTCCCAGTGTAGACAATACAATCGACTGACTTAATCAGGAAGGTCGACGGCATATTCTTATTGGTCTTAGAAACATAATCAATGCAATTGTGTTTTTCTTTCGCTTCACTAAAGAATTGGTCAAATGATTTTTTTATTTCGCAAAGCTTTCACATTTTTCATTACTGCCTGAATTATTGGCATCGCTTTACGATAACCAACATCACGTATTTGCAAAATTTGATTTGCTGGTTCCATTATTCCCATTACAGTCTTGCGTGTAAACAACCTAAATTGGCGCCTTAATTTTACTTCAATCTTATATGTTGAGGAATACTACTTTTCTTAAGGGCGACTATATATCCCGAGGCTGAAAAAAAAGGTCATGGAATATTTTTAAAAAGGTTTTTATACCTAAAAATGTACGCATTCAAGAGTAAAAAACGCATTTTATTACAAAAAAAATTAATATTATGGTACCTTTTTAATAGAGCGCTGTGAACTTTTTGAGAGTCGCAATATTTTTGGGGGAGCTCGGAAAATGTTTGGCGTTGCTCAGCTCCCCCTATTCACCCCCCTGGCTACGGCCGTGTAGCGGCAGGAATAACAAAAATTTTAAATTTTCGTTTGATTCATATGTCGATGACCTGTAGAGGTTATAATTTATTACGTAAGGAACTATAAAAAACTATTAGATACCAATTCCTATTGATATTATACCTTTTTAATTCTCAAACTTTAAAATTTCAGATGATATTCCGAGGCCACTAACGAGGGCAGTTGCAAATGAAGACAAGACACTATCATCACCCTCCATTAAAGTAGTTCACTTTGGAGTTGTCTAGTTCTAATTAATTTAAAACAAATATAGTTTATTGATTGTAAAAATGTCTATTTCATCCCTCAGACAAAGCTTTAAATAGTGTTTCGATAAGTTTAGAAAATACAAACCTATACTTTAAGAACATGTATTTACACTTGTAACAAAATTTATACAACAAATCCTCTTAAGTAGAAATCAAGAGTTTTTTATTTCTTTTTACTTCCAACATGCATCTTTTCCAATTCTGCTTTGAGTTCGAGGAGATCCTTGTCGGGAACATAACGACGTTCCTCACATTCATCCGTGTGTTCTTGAACTGTCAGATTGATACCTTCAGGTAGTGCAGCTTGGGCTATACGTAAGAAAACTGGATACGTCGGCGAATTCACATCAACCAATTGCAGATTACGTTCATATATTCTCAACTGGTACTCGGCATCAATGACCGTAGAATTAGGTTTCAAACGCTGAACTTGTGTTACTTGTGGTGGAAGAGCGTAGCTAAAATAAATAAGATCAATAAAGTGGACTAGTAAATACAGCCTTGAGTATACCAATCTGAAACATCTATGTCCAAATATTCGGCTACACTATGCAAAAAACGTTGGTAATTCTCCAAAATAGGGTAATCATAACCTTTTATTTCAACACTTAGGCATTCATACTGTGGATATATTGGTTTCAGAGACTAAAATAAGAACTCATTCAATACATAAAGCTCAACTAATTCTTCGCTTCTTACATCCAAGTAATCTGGTTGATAAACGCTGTGGTTTACTATATATCTCTTATTTGAACCAGAATCCACAAGTTTCTGAGGAAATCGGCTTCGAACTGCTCGTTGCAGGACTAAATTTATCTAAAATGACAAATGTTATATTGTAACAATTACCGTAAAAATCATATATTTTACATTTCTCAACATATTTGTACCGATAAAAAATCCAAAGAACTAAAAGCACTGCCATAACATCGATGATGCCACCTATTTTAGCTGTACAAACCTTGAGCGCATTCAATGTCTTCACATAATTTTGACATATGACTACTTGAAAAAAAAAATAAAAGTCAATTGACTATCGGACTGGGAATACCTGAGTTATAGCCTATGTTCACACGTCAGTCAAATGATTGAATCAGTCAAAATTTGTTGTTGCTTTCCTATGTGAAAAGAAAATGAACTTTATCTCAGAGCGAAAATGAACTCCAAATTCTTCTCTCGTCAGTCTAAATTTTGATAGAGCTCTAGACCTGAATCATGGTATAATAATACAAGGTAGCATTGACAGTTGCTTGGGAAATCATATACTGTCAAAAAATATACTCAAAAAGAGAGCGCTCACAATCCGCCATTGAAAACACAAGCAATGTTGAAAACGTTGAAGTGAAAAAAAACAACAACCACAGCAGCTGCTGATGTATTTCCACAAAAAGCTGTTTTTGACAATTTATGTTTTCCTGTTGAAGAGAAAATAAGCAGTTGTCAATGCTACCATGTATTATTATACCATGGACCTGAATCAATCAGTCAAATGGTTGCATTATTTTAATTGTTTGTTGTTTAGTAGGAAATTATGTCAAGAATAGTAGTTAATTAGTAGTTTTTTGGTAACAAATGTAGTTTTTTGAAGAGAAAAGGATGTTATCTGTAACCCTTGCGAACAAAATTAAATGCAACACAATTTTTCTATTAAAAAATTTAAAATCGGGGTTTGTTTATTGTGTTGTATTTACTTTCTGTTTACAGCACGATATGATTTCACAAAATAGTAGGTAGCAGAAAAGTAACAAATGGCGTCGTCAGAGCATCAATCAAAAAATCTTGTATAGCAGGCGTCAGTCAAAATTTTCAGAGAGAGTAAAAGAGAGTAAAAAACCGTGATGAACTTCAGTCATTTGACTGACGTGTGAACATAGCCATACAGATTTTTAGTTCCTTTGCACTTACCCAGCGAACACATGAGACAATTTGTCATGGCAATTTCAACACATTTAAACTTTTTTACCAACACACTCATAACTTTTTAATTGCCAGCATAATTGTTTGCAACAATCACCTTGCAAGTCGGCTTGCAAGAAATTTGACATAGAGTGGCAAAATTTGACGTTTACTTGAGAAAGTGTAAAAAAACAAACACCCTGAAACTGAAAGAAATGACACTTTTTGTCATGCAATTGTTATGCCACCTACGTCACTATCGGCAATTGGCTTGATGGCGACAATAATTTGACAACTTATACATATTTTAAAATTGTTATGCCAATTTGTCATGTGTGTTCGCAGCGTAAATCAGGTTTCTTGTGTGTAAGTTGTGTTGACAGCAAAAAAGATTAATAATATAAAAATGATTTGACGTTTGAGAGTGTTGCCTCTATATTTAACCTAAATTGACGTTTTTTAAACCATCGCTGAAAAATTGATTCTTTAGTTTAACTCAGATTAATTTTGAACAACGTTTAACTCATCTCAGGTTAAACAAGGCTTAAATCATGATACAATTATACAAGGTAGGAGTGAAAACTCTCTATTTTCTCAAGAGTGTCTTGTACCGACTGTCATTTGCTTGTATATTTTGCTTTGTATTTTCTTTTCTACTTTTTTCGTTTTCTAATTTATACTATTTTTGACAGTTGGTGCAAGACGAAAGAACTGTCGCTCCTACTTTGTATGATTAGCTGTGTTCGATGAAAAATTCTCAGTGCAGAGTAGAGCAGATCAGCTGAGTCGTCGAAAATAATTTCAGAGCAGAATAGAGCCGTTTTTTCAAAGTACGAAAAAAGATCAAGTTTGAGTAAACTGTCAAAAGTCACTTATTAAATACTGCATCATATGTTTCTCACCATTGCCACATTCCTGCTCAATGAAGGAATGAGTCTGAAAACGTTCAAAAGTTAGCTAGTTTCCATTAAGCAAACAAAAAAAAAACCTAATAAATACCTTTTTATAAGCATCATTGCAGTTTCTATTTTTCAAACTTTCTATTTTTCTAACAAGAGCCAAAACAGATGATTGATTTATTTGCTGCTCTAACTTACACAACAAAAAATAGAAGTGCAGAAAAGAGCAAAAAGCGCAACTTATAGCAGCTTCAAAAAACAAAGATCAAGAGCAAGTGAGAGCAGCTAAGAGCAGAAAAAGGAACTCATCGAACACTTTTTGCTGATCTGTAGCGGAATTCCCAAACGTGTTTACGACGTTTATAGATATCGTTAACTGGCCTTTGCTACAATTATCGTTAACTGGTATTCCCAACATCTATGTTAGCTATTTCTGTCCTTAATTTTGACAGTTCATTAACGTTATTTGTAGCTAGCTTAACCACGAATATTTTAGCGTCGCTAACATAAATAACAACGTTAAGCGATTGTTTTACATGCGATTGTGATTTTATAAAATATACATAATATGCATAAAATGGCCACAACACGACGAGGCATATGTTAACCATAATGGTTAAATAAAATAAGAATAAATCAAAATAATTTTATAAAATTTATTTTCAATAGTTTCTACGCATTTATTTAAAGTTTAAAAAAAATAAAGAAAAGTTTTTAAAATAAATAAAAACAAATTTAAGGATAATAAGGCACATTTCAGAGCATTAATAATAAAAAATATTAATAAAAGTAAAAATAATAAAAAAGTTATACTTATAACAATTATAAGTTCGTTGAAGGCAATCGCTCAAATGAAATCGACAGCCTCTTAAGCGCTGAAGCAATTCGGTCGCAATCAATTGCTTGCAGTAGCGCTGCCTCTGCTTATAGCTGCGATGCAGCTGTCTGCTGCTTGGCTGATTCAGCACGTATCTATCGAAAAGGCCTATCTAGCTGTCAGAAAGCACAGTGGTGCCATATTTTTGATTTCTTTTAACGACGTTTGTAGCTTATATTGTTTTACCAATTTTGTTGCTAAGTACTGTTTTGAGAATACAACATTCGTTATTGCAAGCTACAAACGTCGTTAGTTAACCATAACGATTTCGTATCGTTAACTTTGTGGGAATGCCACTACTGGAGTGAGAAATTTCAATCTAGAGCAGTCATCGAACACAGGTATTGTATCATGGTTTAAACCAGCACTGAAAAATTACTTACATGGTGATTACACGATCAAGTTTTGGCTTTCAAGTTGCCATACACGCACACTTTTTTACTAACACACTCACGCCAGAGCTGTTAAAGATTGAATCATTTCGGTATGCACACACTCTTAATGCATTCAAAAGCTGCATCAACCAGATTGCAATCTTATGCTTCTGTAGAGTAAATGAATTACAGATGCACAATTCATCATTCTTTGAAGATAAAATAATGCACACCCAATGGTCTCTAAAGAACGGGACTTATGGAAATATCAATCCCATTCTTGCTGGCTTAAAAAATCTGATGAATGCACTCAGTTTTATCATTCTTTTCAACTCTGAAACACTGGACAGTTTATTTACTACCATGAAATACTACTAAATATAAAGCAGCATTTATGTTGTCATTTGTTTTCGACGGCCGATCTTAGTGACATGCTTTTGTCTTTCCTTTGACATTTTTTGGAATAATAAAGTGCTTATTTATAATAAATACTATTAACAAAATGTTTAAAAATTCACTTCTACAATTTGTTGTATATAATACTTTATCTATACATGATATCAGCCAATGGCAACCCATCACAGTCATGCCCAACAGTCACACACGCATACACAAATACACACAAAACAACTTCACACGCAACAACAAATCTTTACGGCTGAAGCCATCGCCGGCTGCACTCACTAAAATTTCAATTCGGCTGCAACTATGGATGGTTACAGGCTAAGTCGCAAAGGCGCGTTAGGTCGGTCGCGCTTTGACCGTACTTTGATCGTACTTTGGTCAACTTTACGGGATGAACTATCAAAACGCCCGACCTTATAATTTTGAAATCATAGAGTCCGAACAGAACCAAAGCGGCTGTCGGTTGTCGTGTGCGCTGTGCAACAAAATACATGTAAATCTATGCAGCCGCCAAAAATTAAATGGCCGTAGAAATCCGCGACGGGAAAACGCCAGAATAGAATCAATTCTATTTTTCTCCGACGGCTGGCGGATCTCTCTTTGAGTGGCGTAAATGTTGCCATATTTTAGCTAAGAATTGGATGTGTTCAGAGCTATTTTCTTAGTTTTTACCATGAGCTGACGTTTGGTTTTGTGTGTGTGTGTTGCATTCCATGAGCTGACATTTCGTTTTGTGTGTGTATGTGTTGAATTTGTTCCATTTACACAACGAAAAGCAAAGCTGATCCGACAACCGACAACCGCTCCTATTCTGGACGTGTTCTCAACGGATTTCTCCGAGAGAGGACCGCCATCTGACAGCCGTTTTGGTTCTGTTCGGGCTCATAATGTCGCATTCGCATGTCGTGTGTTTGTCACTTAGATGATGCCGCTGTACGCAGTCAAACCAAAAAAATCCCACAAAGTCTGAAATCCCCAAATCACAATGTATGTGGCATGGTGCAATAATAATAAGGTGTTAGTGAATTTTTGACAACACCAAGAATAGTTTTCTTTCTGTCAAAAAATTGAGAGCGAAAGAGAGGAGCCGTTGATAGTTGCTATGTTTGAATTGCTAGATGATAATGTGTTATAGCTTTTATTGGTTATTGTGCGAATAGAGTTTAAATAAATATTTAATTCAATTAATTGTGCCGTGTTGTGTTGACAAAAAGTTATTGCACTTGTCTTCGCCCATTTGCCAAGTTCGCCATTGAATGGTTTTGTCATTTTATCAAAGACATGCGCTGGAAGATGCCACCGACGTGAAGCTTTGTCCAGCATGCAAATCGTCTTGCATTCACATCGACTGCTTAAAAAAATATCGAATGCCATGAAAGAATGTTCAATATCTCAACTGATAATAGCCATCAAAAGAAGTGGACATGGCATTGAGCTTCGACCGACAGCACGTTAGCGGATTTATTTTTATTCCAATTCACTATCAGCTGTTTTTGACAGGATCGGGGCAAACAAAATTCATCATTTTAAGAGAGAAGTGTCAAATTCACTAACACCTTATTATTATTACACCATGGTATGTGGTAGAAGTACATGATGGCTGTATTTCTTTATTCATTTTAGCTATCCATATTTTAATAGCCGTCGCTATTAATAAATAAATTATATGCTATTATATGCTTTATTATTTATATAACAAAGAAAATAATTACAATTTATTACGTTTAATAAATAAATGTTTCTGCATATCTAACCAGCGTAGTATTTATATCTATTCTATATCTATATATAAATAAAAATCAAATGTCGTTCGTTGGTAATTGCATCTGTTGAGAACGGCTGGACCGATTTGGATAATTTTTTTTTAAATATTTGTAATAGTCCAACTTAGGTTTTTACGGAAAGAAAAATTGACCCCGCCCACTTTTATGCCGCTCATGTGATTAGGATGAAAATTGGTATATAGTAGTTTTCATGTACGTTGAGTGTTTTTCTGCTATCTTTTTCGACCCAACTTGAACAACAGAGGGCGCTGTAGTACAAATTTTTTGCACACCTACCTAAAACTCCCAAACCGCTCATGCGATTAGAATGAAAATTGGTACATAGGGGTTTTCAGGTACGATGAGTTTTTTAGCACTATCTTCTTGGATCCACCTTGGACACCAGATGGTGCTGTAGTACAAATGTTTTACAAAATCACATATTTTTGGTTGTTTTCTTAGGTTACAAATGCAAATATTCACAAAATATAAAAAAATTCTTAAATTTAGTAAAATAAAAAAAAAAATTTCCGTTATTTTTACATCAAAAACATGAACATATCTTGAAAACTATGAAAAATTTTACTGCAACGATATATTTAATGCAATCGTTGCTCCAAAATGAGAAAAAAACAATCAAATTTAATTTTGTGATTTTCGATTCAAATATCTCCGCTGCTTTTTTATACATTTTGTTAAATTTTTTTTTTCTTAAAGCTTCATCAAAGTTCTATGAAAACCTTATTGCAAGAATATCGTTAGTTGAGCATATATATATTATAAACTAGCCTTTTCCCGGCGCGCGTTGCTGCACCCTGCAACTATATGGGAATATAACAGGTGACAGGTGATTCAAAACTTTTCTTAGACTCATAGTTTGACACCACTGTCATTTTTCACTGCCCGTTACAGTTTCCCAGTAGCAGGAGATTACCAAAAAGGAACTCCATTTTGAGTTTGTATGTAAGTATTGCTACTTTTACTTTCAAAGCTATTCGATAATACAAATTTTAATTGTATGGGTGGAGCCACTCCCCCTTATATAATGCCCATCCCAGTTTTCTAGTAGATGGGTATTACCCAGTTTTAGTACAGTTTCCGACAGTGAGCATACAGACTAAATTACCAATATGTAGCCAAATCGACGAAAACCGTAGGAAATATAGCATTTTTATTGATTTGTGGGCGGTAAAAAGGGGTGTGACAGAAATTTAAGCCATCTCGTACTTGAAAAAATCTACTGCCAAAATTTCAGCTCTATCGGCTCAGTAATTTTGAAGTTTCTAGCCATCACACAGACAGCGTTTTGCTTTTTGTATTTATATTTTGGATAAAGATTATTGGCTATAACTTTTGATGGGTAAGAATTACTAAGATAATTTTTTCTAATAAATTAATTTTTTAGTTTGTATATTTTTTTCAAAAATAAAAAACTTAATATTGGAAAAAAAGATTTGTTCGAAAAAATCAAGGGTTTTTAATTTTTGCGTAAAAAATGCCCACAAATGTTATAATTTTTAAATGAAGTTGAAAATTTGCGAATTTTAATTTAAATTATTTTTACAACAAAAACAATTTTTGAGCCTTTTTTCGAGGAAAACTACAATATTTCAGACATTTTTTAAAAAAAATTTATAATATATATATGCTCAACTAACGATATTCTTGCAATATTATTTTTACTTTTATTATTAATGCTCTGAAATGTGCCTTATTATCCGTTAATTTGTTTTTATTTATTTTAAAAACTTTTCTTTATTTTTTTAAACTTTATATAAAAGCGTAGAAACTATTGAAAATAAAGTTTATAGAATTATTTCGATTTAATCTTATTTCATTTAACCATGATGGTTAACATATGCCTCGTCGTGTTATGGCCATTTTATGCATATTATTTATATTTTAAAAAATCACAATCGCATGTAAAACAATCGCTTAACGTTGTTATTTATGTAAGCGACGCTAAAATATTCGTGGTTAATTTAGCTACATATAACGTTAATGAACTGTCAAAATTAAGGACAAAAATAGCTAACATAGATGTTGGGAATACCAGTTAACGATAATTGTAGCAAAGGCCAGTTAACGATAACTATAAACGTCGTTAACACGTTTGGGAATTCCGCTACTGATCTGTGCGCTGATATTCTTGTCAGGCATGATTTTTTCGGTACAATTGTACTATTTTGGTACAATTTTACACCTTTCCTACTTTCCGATACATTTTATTTCGCTCAGTGAAAGTGTTAAAATTGACATATTTATAAAATGCAATTCTTATAAAGAAACTTATTTTTTCATATTTTTGCACATGATTAGAAATCAATTAAATTCATATATAAATAATTTTCTAACATCTCTTGTTGTTCCTTTGTTTTTATTTAACGACTGCCGCCAAATTTGTTCATGGCTTGATTGTGAATTCAGGCGAGCATTCATTGCAAAGATTTCTTATAAGTTAAAAGTTTCCTTAAAAGTGATCAGCTTTGTGCACACGCAAATTGAATACTTCATACGCAGTCATTAAAAAAAACGGCCTCGACGCAAAAGGGATGAATTTATAAAGAAGTAACTAAAATGTGGCGTCCGTGGCGTAGTTGGTTAAAGTGCGTGGCCGCTATGTCAAAGAACTTTGGAAACCCAGGTTCCAAAAAATTAAAATAATTTTTCTGTACGGCCGCCACCTCTCTGCAGACAATGGCAAACCTCAGAGAGTAATCAAAATGCCATGTAAAGTTTCTTGAGAACGAGAACTTTCCGTTCATCGCCGTTCGGAGTCGGCGTTAAGCATGTAGGTCCGGTTCTCGGTCAATTGTGTACAAACTTAATAACACGCACAACACAATTGATCATAAGAAGCTAGGTCAAAGTCCTTTCAAGGGCTGAAATGGCCAGTTATTTATTTATTTTATAACTAAAATTAAAGAACAAAACTTTTGATAGCAATCTATTTTTTTTTTTTTGTGTTTTGAAGATGCATAGAGAAGCTGCAAAAATCTTTGGAAAATGCTGAGAAAGATGATTTGTCTCAAATGAATGCAAAAGTTATAAATGTATATGATTATAAGGATATCATTTATTTTCAATTTTAACGATCACTTAAATATCAAGCGAAAAAATATGAAGTAGCATTCCTTCAAGAATGGAGAATGAAAATGGCCAGTTTATTATTACTATAAGCTTGTATTGATCTCAATGAATTTTAATTATATGAATTTTATAATACATGTTAACTACTTTATTAAAAATATGATTTCTTATGAAAATTGAAACCCTTTGTTAAAATAACTGAACTGTTAAAAAACAAACATTTGAATTTAAATAAATGTTTTTTTTTTTAAATTTATTCGATACTATTTTCTTTCATTTGGTACAATTTTCTCTGCATTTCTATACCAAATTGAAAAACTCATTTATCAACCCTGATTCTTGTCCTTAATTTTGATATTGTCGTTCCAACATATACTTGTCCGCATAAGTTGTCTCCGTCTCCTTTACATGTTGTTTTATAGATTAAATTAGACTAGTATCGCCTATGGCCGAAATTCGGCCATCTGTTTCTGTAAGGTAACGAAACTCAAGTTGTTTTTCACATAATGAATGGTTATTAATTTGCATGGAAATTCTTAATGCTTATCTTGACGCTATGAGGAAAATTGTGGTAAAGGACAAAAAAGGAAGCATATATCAATCAATAACAAACATTTATTCAACATATAATATTCATTTAAAGTACAGTGAATCAAAAAAGTTTAGAAACGAAACATTTTCTCTCAAACAATCATTGAAATTTTACACTTTTTAAGGTATTGCAAAACTTTTTTTCATATATTTTTATTCCATGAATATATCACAACACAATAACAAAAAAATTAAATCGAAAACAATTACAATATTCGTACAAGTGATAAAAACAACAAAAATAACATTATTTCATGGCCAGAAAAGTTTAGAAACAAATTAAGAGTTATACAAAAAAATTAAGGAAAAATTACTTTTTTAATATTTTAATACTTCGTTTTGAACCGCTTGGAGTTCATTTTTCATTCCCAAAGATAGTTTTTCAATTTCTTGTGGGATAATTGCATTTCATTCTTCTAATATGGCTTGTTTAAGCGACTCTTTGGATGTAATATGATGGTGTCTGATCCTGATTTTTTCAATAAGGTCCCACACATTTTCAATTATGTTGAGATCTGGAGATTGTGCGGGTGTATGCAGCTGGCGTGGGACTATGAAAAGCAGCCATTCCATGACCAAACGTGACTTGTGCTTGGGGTCATTATCTTGTTGGAAAAAGAAACTGATTTCATCTAGCCCCATTTTGTTCACACTTTGCAGCAAATTTTCTCTCAAAATGGCTAAATATGTTCTTTATTCATATTCCTTCAATGGACTTAAAGTAAATTACTCGTTCATGGTGCTCTGTTAAAGAAGTTGGCCGACCAGATCGAAGTTTTGGTTGTAATGATCCCGTGTATAAATATTTATGTATAATTTTATGAACGCTAGAATGACTTCTCCCAATTTTTAGCCAATATCTCGCACTTTATTATTTTGTAAATACAGCCTTAGAATTAATTTACGAACGTCCAGTGAGATTTCGGTATTTTTTCCCATTTTTAAGACAATAAAAACAAATCATCTGCGTTTATTACAAAAAGGGAGTGACTAATGCGTATAATACTGAAATTTAAAGCAAAAGACTTTAGATCCCGTGATTTTAAAGCTTTTTTTCAAACGAATCAATGCAAAGTTCAATCAAACGCACAAATGTTTCTAAACTTTTTTGGATATGAAATTTTTAGTTTTTTGTTTCTTTTTTCATTTGTAGTGATAAGAAAGTTGTTTTTTGGTTTGAATTTTTGATGTTGCGTTAAAAATATATGATATATTAAATATTGTAAAAAAATCTTTTAGTTTTGTGTTAAAAGGGTAAAAATTTAATAAATGTTTTAAAGAAACTGTTTTGTTTCTAAACATTTTTGATTCACTGTAAATAAATAAATTAAAAGTAAAGTAAATAAAGTAAAAGTAAATAAACGGTAGAAAAGTATAACAAATAAATCAAGATAAATAATAATTCTCAAGATAATAAAGCAAGCAGCAGTTTTTTTGTTTTTTTAACGCTGAGAGATATGAAGAGAAAGCAACAACAACAACAACAACAATAATGCTACTCAGCTCTTTTTGAGTGTTTGCGTCACTCCCGCATTCTACTCTTGTTTTTGTAAGCTACAGCAGCGATGTTCAACAGAGCTTTGTCGCTTTGTAGTTTCTCATTGTCCCATTGGTAAAAAAAGCGTTTTACATTTGCTCAGTTTTACTTATCTTAATGACAACATATTCGAATAAAAATTATATTGTGCAAATCTACTCGAAAATACTTATCCATCGATATAAGTATTATGTGAATATGTTGAAGGCAACACAGAAAAAAAGGGAACACAAACTTTTTGTTTGTCTATTAATATATAAATTTGTCCATATCCTCAACAGAGATAATGAGATGGGAAACTTAGTTTCTATTGTGAATTCTGTTGATTTTGACAGCTAAAAATGCTTCTTCTCCAATTTTTTATGCAATCACGTCTTGTATATGTGAGTTCACCTCATATTTGTCAAAAATAGGTATTACACCCTTCCATATTTAAAAGAAAATTGTTTTTAGCTGAGCAAGAATGTTGTTAATAATAGTCGATAAAGAACTTTTGTTAATATAGAAATGTCAGTATTGTCAATCTAATTTATTAAGTTGCTTTGATAATGCACAAAAATATTTTTGATAGAAAAAAATTGAATTTAAAATAAAAACACTTGTTCTATTTACAAGTGCTGTTGTTAGCAGAAAAACATAATTCAATTTCTTTCAAGAACAGCTATATCTTTGTTTTAAAAACTCTGTTCTAATTTTTAAATGCATAAATTTGTTTGAACAAATATTGTAAGCTAGTTTTCCCTATGTGTACACTGGTGACTTAGCTGTCGAAAGTGAGATATTCACCAGCGCTCATGTCCATCCAGAGGGGTGAATTCATCGAGAATCCATCGAGAGGGGTGAGTTTGTCATGAAATTTTACTAACACATTTATAACATTTGCATTAGTATTGACTGCATTTTGGCATACGGCTATCTCTTTTTTGCCGAAGTTTCCAATCTCTTTATCTCTGATCCTCAATTTTTGATTTTGTGTTGCTGTACATGTTTTTTAATGCGTTGTAAGATTTAGGAGCACGTTGGTAAAGATTTTTGTTATATATGTAAAGAGTGATTTTTTAAGTGCCTGATAACTTTTTTTTTAAAAAAAACGCATAAAATTTGCAAAATCTCATCGGTTCTTTATTTGAAACGTTAGATTGGTCCATGACATTTACTTTTTGAAGATAATTTCATTTAAATGTTGACCGCGGCTGCGTCTTAGGTGGTCCATTCGGAAAGTCCAATTTTGGGCAACTTTTTCGAGCATTTCGGCCGGAATAGCCCGAATTTCTTCGGAAATGTTGTCTTCCAAAGCTGGAATAGTTGCTGGCTTATTTCTGTAGACTTTAGACTTGACGTAGCCCCACAAAAAATAGTCAAAAGGCGTCAAATCGCATGATCTTGGTGGCCAACTTACCGGTCCATTTCTTGAGATTAATTGTTCTCCGAAGTTTTCCCTCAAAATGGCCATAGAATCGCGAGATGTGTGGCATGTAGCGCCATCTTGTTGAAACCACATGTCAACCAAGTTCAGTTCTTCCATTTTTGGCAACAAAAAGTTTGTTAGCATCGAACGATAGCGATCACCATTCACCGTAACGTTGCGTCCAACAGCATCTTTGAAAAAATACGGTCCAATGATTCCACCAGCGTACAAACCACACCAAACAGTGCATTTTTCGGGATGCATGGCCAGTTCTTGAACGGCTTCTGGTTGCTCTTCACTCCAAATGCGGCAATTTTGCTTATTTACGTAGCCATTCAACCAGAAATGAGCCTCATCGCTGAACAAAATTTGTCGATAAAACACATTTCGAACCGAACACTGATTTTGGTAATAAAATTCAATGATTTGCAAGCGTTGCTCGTTAGTAAGTCTATTCATGATGAAATGTCAAAGCATACTGAGCATCTTTCTCTTTGACACCATGTCTGAAATCCCACGTGATCTGTCAAATACTAATGCATGAAAATCATAACCTCAAAAAAATCACCCTTTATGTCTGTTTTTTTGAGGTTTTCCGTAAAGCTTTCTACATATGTGACTTCTTTGTATCTTTTTGGTTATTTTTTGTGGTTTTGTTGTTTACCTGCTTCTTTAAGTAACCTGTGAATTGTTTGTTTCAGAAAGTCGTTTTTGATTAATATGTTTATAATTTTGTGTTTATCGTTTTTGTGGTAAATTTCGTCACTGATGTCTAATACTCTGTTGATAAAGTTTTTTGCCGTGTTCAGTATTGATTTTTTCGGGTGCTTAGAATGAAAATTTATAAGACGTCCTGATGCCAATCTGTTTTCATTATATTGTCGTTTCTTGTTATTTTGGCGTCTAGATACGATAATTGTCCCTTACTGTTGGTTGAGTTACTCTTAAATGTCTTTCTATGAGTGTTGTTAATCTTATTCTTGCTGTGTCTTGATATTCTTTATCGTTCGTATGCAGTCCTCTCCTTCAGCGATAAGGTTGAATAAAGAAAATTGTTGCCTAGTCAATGGTAGTGCGAATTTCGGTCCGTGAGCAAGTAGCCACTGCACTTCGTTCGATATAATTGTGTCTGTTTTGTTCAAGAACCAATTGTTGTTTTTATTGTTGATGTTGAGTTGTTGTATTTGTTCTAGATTCAAACATCTCAATATTCATAAAGCCACTTGGCTGTCTCCTGATCAAAAGACGCTCAACCAAATTTATCAACTTTTGGATGACGGAAGGCACTCTTCCAGTGTTTTAGATGTACGCACGATCCGTGGTGCCAATATAGACTTGGATCATTATCTTGTCGCAGCCAAAATCCGTACACGTCTGTGCGCAATCAAGAACAGAGATGGGAAACTTCGATGTGAAAGGGATAGCACTATGCCTGCTTTATGTCAAATTGAAGTCAATACTAACACAATATTATAGTTGTGGTCGTACATTTTGTTGAGAAACTCACCCAGTTTGGGTGCTAGTTTGAGTTATTCAGCTGGTTTGGGTTCTCACCACTGTGTAAAATTTCACTGAGCTTAGACAAACTTACCACGGACTAAACATAAACAAATTAAGGGGTAGCTCACACTTGTAACTCTGAACTTCATCGATTTTTTTGTTCTTGCATATTTTTTAAGTATAACTATCTACGAAGTAATACGTCTCCAAAAAGGTCCGTATGCCTCGTATTTCTGCCATTCATATAATGTTTGGAACTTTGAGAAATTAATTTTCGATGCCTCTTATTGTTTAAATTTGTCAGTTTAGCTCGAAGGTTCGACAACTCGATTGCAGTAACAGAGAGGTGCGCGACGAGAGAAAAATGAAAAGCAACAGGAAATTTATAAGAATCATCGTCGGTGGAAGAGCTACCATATGGGTCCTGAAAAGATGGCTGCATTTATGTTATTGTTTATTGTTATTGTTTAAAAATTATTTCCTTCGCGTAAACTGAAGTTGAAACTTAAATCGTAATTTCTCGAAATGTAATTTTTTAATCGGTGACAAAAATTACTTGAAAATTCTGAACCTATCTTTTTAAAAGTTTGCAGATTCATTCGATAAAAAACGGCCATTTTATAGCCAAAAAAAACAGTATTTTTAGTGAAAAGTTAACCATTAACTATACTTTGCATACTTTTTAAATGAATCGATCAGATACTAGTTTATGTTGTTATTTAACTAAATCTATTAGCCTATTTCTCATTCAGGTGATCCAGTTCACCACAATGTTGGTCACCGCAAAACGCAAAAATAAAAACACAATTTTTTAAAGTCATTTTTAACAAGACCATACAATATTTTTCAATAAAATATATAACTGAAAGTGTTCAATGTATGTATTTTTAGATGATATAACGATCGTTTAAAAATTTTAGTAGTTTTCGCATTCATGAAAATACCCTATTTTTTGTACTGCAAGTTTGGGTAGCGCCTTAAGTAAATAAAGTCAGCTGCTGGTTCAAATTTACGCTGGTTGTTGTATAATCTGTGAAGAAACTCAACATGCATTGAAGGTTCGTGTACGGTATAAGGATCAGAGTTGCTTTTTTAATTTTCAAGGCATTTTCATTGGCAATATTAAGTTAATATGTTATCAGTTGAGAGATTTTGCATGCATAAATTAAGTTTCAGCCTCTTTTATATTCATTTTATGTCCATATCCAATGCCTATTTATTTAAGCTTCGAAAATAAAACAATATTATTGCTAACTTAAAGCAGCTGTTAGTCGATACAACAACAGTTGACAATCTTGAGGTGAACTCATATACACAATACGTGAGTGCATAAAAAATGAGAAGAACAAGCACCATTTTGGCGCAAAATCAACAAAAATGACAGCAGAATCGAAGTTTCCCATCTCTTTATCTCTGATCAAGAATGCGCGCAATCCAGCACAGAGAAAGCTAGACGTCGAAAAGCTGCAATCAAAACGAACAGCCGAAGACTTGTTGTAAACTAGGCTTTATATATTACTGATGTGAATAAGGCTTTATGCAACTAATGTCATTTAATTGTCTTTTATTCCATTCTCTTTTCCTTACATTCTTGTTCAAATAAAATATACACATTCTTGTCTATGCAGCAGCTCAATCATCACGTGTTTTTATTTGAAGAGGTTATGGGCCCAGAATCGCTAAAAGTACATTATAACAATTTTAATATATTTTCTGTTTTTGAGGATTTGATTGCATTAGTTGTTTGGGTTGCGTTAGTTGCTTGCGAAGCACGTGAGTCGCAAAACAATCAAATAAAGTCAAAATGACAAACTCAATGAAGGCGGATTTTGTGGTCGAGAAACTGAAAGGCAGCGAAAACTTCCACAATTGGTCATTTACAATGGAGAACTTATTAGAGCTAAAAGGATTTAGTAGTTGTATTCTGCCATCTAAAGAAAATCAAAATGAGTGCCTTGAGGAAGCGTCCGACAAAAGGAGTGCAGCGAAGACACTGTTAGCTTTGAGCGTGGAGCCAGATTTATATGTGCATATCAGGTATTGTAAAACGGCATTAGAAATTTGGACAAAATTTCAGAACATGTATGAAGATCGTGGCTTAATGCGCAAAATTGGCTTATTGCGAACTTTAATTTCAATTCGTTTGGAAAAGTGTGAAAATATTCAGATTTACATCGATCAAATTATGACAACGGCAAGAAAGCTGACGTGTATTGGCTTTAACATTGATGATGATTGGATAGCGGCAATTATGCTTGCAGGGCTATCAGATGTGTATAAGCCGTTAATTTTAAGTTTTGAAGCATGTAGGAAAATTAATTCAGATGACATCAAGCTAAAGTTGTTAGACACGCAGTACTCAGGGGAGGACGAAAGCAACAAGAGCAGCGCATTTCTTGGAAAGCATGCAAAAAAGCAGCGAAACAACAAAAAATCAAATAGCGGAAAAACGTGTTACTCGTGCGGAGGCAGGGGCCACATCAGTTCAGTATGTGAAAAGGAAGAAGGCAAAACCAATAGAAACAACTACAACAAAAGCAAAGAGACTGCGAATAGAGCATTTACAGTAACGAGTTCGTTAAATAACGAAATATGCGAATGGTGTATAGACAGTGGAGCTTCGAGTCATATGACACCGTATCAGAAATTATTATTTGATCGCACTGCAACGAATGTCAGAAATATCAACGGCAAATGATTCAAAAATGAAAGTTGTTGGTTCTGGTAAATCAAAACTATTGTTAGATAATGATGAAGTTGAAGTAGCGAACATTTTGCACATACCTGAATTATCGGCTAATTTATTATCTGTGTACCAAGTTTGTCAGAAAGGAAATACTGTAGTCTTTGATAAAAAAGGATGCTCAATTTATGACAAAAACTTGGTTGAATTAGCACATTGTAAGTCAGATGGTGGAATTTACAAATTGAAAGTTGGAAAAGGTGTATGCATGCTATCATCTAAAGAAGAACTAAGTGCAATTACCTGGCATCGTCGATTTGGTCATCTGAATTATGCAAGTTTATGCAAAATGCGCGATGGAGTGGTAACTGGAATGAAATTTTCGAACCAAAAAATCGGATTGCAGAATTGTGAAGTATGTGCCGAAGGAAAGCAATCACGTGAGTCCTTCAAATCAAGTGTAAGCAACACAAGTGAAATACTAGAGCTGGTGCACTCAGACCTAGTGGGACCAATGGAAATGAAATCGATTGGTGGTTCGAAATATCTGTTGACATTCATTGACGACTTTTCTAAGAAAGTTTTTGTATATTTTCTACAAGCAAAATCATTCGTTGAGAAGCAGACTGGCGGCAAAGAGATCAAAATCTTTCGTACAGACAACGACACAGAGTATTGCTCGTCTCAATTCAATAAATTTTATCGTGTTAATGGGACTCAACATCAATTAACAAATGTATATACGCCGCAACAAAACGGTACAGCAGAACGAATAAACCGAACTTTAATTGAACGTGCCAAATGTATGTTGTTTTATGCTAAGCTTGGTGACGAATATTGGGCTGAAGCAGTTAATATGGCGTCGTATTTGATTAACCGGTCAGTATGCTCAGCCTTGAAGAATAAAACACCAGAGGAAGTGTGGACCAAATCAAAAGTTGATGTCTCACATTTACGCATTTTCGGGTCTCCAGTTATGGTGCACATTCCAAAGCAGCGTCGTAAGAAGTTGGATAGAAAGGCGATAAAGATGATTTTTGTGGGATATGATTCTAATAAAAAAGGATTTCGTTGCATTAATCCACAAACAAATCAGTTAGTTGTGAGTCGAGACGTAATTTTTCACGAAAAAACAAACAAATCTATTATTGGAGTTGAAGTAAATGCAGAGGTTTCAGATCAAGTGAGGGATCTTGAAACTAATAAACCAAAATTATCTTCTGAAAATAATTCGAACGTATCACAACATCAGTCGACGAATGATTATGAAGAAAGTGACTCCGATTCTAGTTTGTTTCACTCAACAAGAGATGCCACACTCACCGACCCACCTTATGAACCTGAAGAGCCTGTAGTGACCGATGATAGAACACCAAGACGTTCAGCTAGAGTACCGAAACCATCTCAACCATTTGATGGATTTGTAAGTTATCTAACATATGAAACTAACGAAGATCTTGATCCAATTACCGTCAAGGAAGCTATGAATCGAACTGATGCTGAAAAATGGAAATTGGCTATTTTTTTTTTTTTTTTTTTTTTTTTTTGGATTCGCCCGGAAGTAGGAAATCTTCATAGATACGTATGACCCGCGCCATACGCATGCACGATTTACATTCTAAGAAGTTCCCGGATCAGCCGGACTGAATAGAATGCACCTACGTGCTAAAACCTACCACCTGTTGGCAAATAAAAGCCTCCACTAAGCCCAATTGCTTGGCCTTTCAGCGGAAATTAAAATTAAATAAAGAAATTTGAAATTTGAAATCTTAAAATTTTTGTGCTTATGTAAACATAATAAGCATCATCGAATAAAAGCACATTCTTCATAACACGAAGAAATACAAGACAACATCCAAAGTAATTTATTAGACTATATATAACCGCATTTATAATTGTAGTCATTCGGCTTGGGGCCACTGTCCAACCCAAGATCCTACGCGGAAAAGAGATGCAACTCTCAAACACCAAACCAATACCAAACATAGCACAGATATACAAATATATATTATGCAGGCACAATATATTTATATATTCGGGTCACTAAAATAAGGGAACACCGAGCTAAAGTTATTATTTGGACATGCATTTGGGCCAACGCAGGTAAAAACTTGTATGGAAAAGAGATACACTCTGACACACCAAGCCGAGGGATACGGTATACATGGTCCCATTTTAAACAAGCTATAGAACTAAAGATCAAAAATAATTTCATGAAAAAATTAAGCAACGAAACTAAATAAAACGAAAACTTAAAGTATTTATCAAATTCGATAATGCTTATATGTTGAATCGTAAAATCTACACAATTATCGCGAGTTATATTTGTTATCGCAATGAATGCGTTAAGTATTCAAATGTAATATCATTTTACGTTTTAAGACATCCACCGAGTCAGAAAAATTTATCAAGTTCAAGTTGCCATTGAAATCACTACACATACATCGCAAAGGGTCGTGAAGGGCATAATTAGAAGTGCACTGACTCAACTTAAAAAGCTGGAAATGTCTGGCTCCGCTCCTAGGGATGTTGAAGTTTAATGAAGAAAGGAGGTAATGTGAGTCTATATCACCACTGAGTAATTTGTATAAAAAGGAGACATTTAGCATAATTCTTCTGCTTCTTAAGGAAGGCAGGGAAATAATTTTAAGGCGGGTTTCATAAGGGGGTAAAATAATGTTGGGGTTCCAACGATAATGTAAAGCAAAAAGTAAGAATTGTTTTTGGACCGATTCTAATGCATCGATGTGGACATTGTATTGAGGGTTCCATATTACGGATGCATATTCAAGAATTGGTCTAACAAGAGAGGTATAAAGTATCTTAGTAGTGAAAGGATCGTTGAATTCTTTAGCCCATCTTTTAATGAAACCAAGGACACCTCTAGCCTTATTTACCACCAAATTAACTTGAAGATTGAAACGAAGTTTAGGATCCATAATTACACCTAAATCAAGAAAACTGTGTACAATTTCTAAGTTAGTATTATTTATAGTGTAATTTATACTATTAGCAATTCGACGTGAGAATGTCATTTGCTTACATTTTTTCAAGTTTAATTTTAAAAGGTTTAAATTACACCACTCCACTAGACTATTTAAATCGGATTGTAAGAGTTGTTGTTCTTCAGGCGATTTGTAAGTTAGAAAAAGTTTTACGTCATCGGCGTACATTAAGACGTTACAGTGTTTTATTACAGAAGGAAGATCATTTATAAACAGTAAAAATAAAACCGGACCAAGATGACTTCCCTGAGGAACACCTGATGTGACCAAAATATTTTTTGACATAGAGTTCTTATATAAAACTTTTTGCGAACGATTCGACAAGTACGATTTAATCCAGTGTAGTAGTTTGACGGGAAACCCAATTAGATGAAGCTTTTTCAGAAGAAGATAATGATTAACACTGTCGAAAGCTTTGCTAAAGTCTGTATAAATAACGTCAGTCTGTCGTCCTAAAGTAAAACCTTTAATAACACGCGTAGTAAACTCCAAGAGGTTAGTTATCGTAGATTTTCCCTTTAAGAAACCATGTTGAGAGGTGGAAATGGAGGAAGATACGACGTGGGTTATTTGATCAGTTATAATTTTCTCAAATAACTTAGGGATTGCGCTTAGTTTTGCGATACCTCGGTAATTGGAAACATCAATTTTTGAACCGGATTTATGAAGAGGTATTATATAAGATTTTCTCCATATATTGGGAAAATGACCGCTGTGCAAGGATGAGTTAAAAATTTTTGATAGGGGAGAACACAAACTATTAGAACAATGTTTTAAAATGCAGCTCGGGATGTCGTCAGGACCAGTAGTAAAATAAGATTTAACTTGTTGAAGGTAATGCATAACTATATTAGAATCTATTACGGGGGTTTCAAAAGAGTTAACTGGTGGTAGGTAAGGATATTCAAGACTCATGCTCAATGGTATATCGGAGTAGGTTGTTTTAAAGAAGTTTGCAAACATGTTGGAAACATCGATGTCGCAAGATGCTTCATCATGATTAAATTTCATAAGAGGTGGGAAGCTGGAGGTTTTTCGTTTTGAATCGACAAACGTGTAGAAAAGTTTCGGATTATCTTTGAATTGAGTTTTTATATTGGCTATATATGCAGAGTAGCATTGTTTATTTAATAGTTGATATCTGTAACGACAAGAGGAATAGCAAGCGAAGTCTAAATTAGAGCCTGACTTTTTATATTTCTTAAATAAGCGATTTTTGGAATTTTTTAAAGACTTAAGCTCATTAGTTAACCAAGGAGGGCTTAAAGGCTTGAAATTAATATTTGTTTTTGGCACAGATAATGAGAAGCATTTTTGCAAGGTATCATTGAGAAACTGCACTGAAGATTCGACATCATAAAAAGAGTACGAAGACCTATTATTTAAAATTGGGGACCAGTCAATCCGCGCGAGAAGAGCATTAAGTTTAACATAGTCTGTTTTTTTAAAGTTAAAAATTTTATTATTTCGCGTATCTGGAGCTAATTTATTTTCATTTTCGTTGGCAAGTAATATTGTTATTTCAAGAGTTGGATGATAATCGTCTTCCGGAAAAGAAACTGGGTTCGAACGACGGAGATTTACGGAAGTGCATCTGTCTACAAATACAAGGTCAAGAGATCTATTACTTTTATTAAGAATATTATTAACCTGCTGAAGACACAGATCAGACAATTTGTCTAAGAAGTCATTTATCCAATCGGAGGCAGAGATAGGAGTAAGAAATGCGGAATCATCGGAAAAACGCCAAGACACGGAAGGTAAGTTGAAATCACCTAATACAATGATAGTGTCCATATTTTTAAGCATATTATGGACAGTTTCGATGGCATTAATATGGTTTAAGTAAATTGTTAAATCACTTTTAGGTGGAATGTAAGAGCAAGTAAGATAAATAGAATAATTATTTAGTTTAACTGTAACACAAATAAACGCCAGGTCGTTGGTGCCAGGAATGGTTAATTCCTCAGAAGCAAGCGAGTTATGGACAGCTATCAGAACGCCACCACCGATCTTATCATAGCGATCTTTACGAAAAATTTGGAACTTATTGCACATTATTTCAGAATTTAAAACGTTGGAGCGAAGCCAAGTTTCAGTAAAAATTATAAAGTTATATTCAAAATCAAAACTATTAATGAAAATATCGGAAAGTTTAGAATTGAGACCTCTAACGTTTTGATACACAAGCTCTAACTTAGACTTGTGATTTTTTAATCGTTTTTTGTATGGTACTGAGGACTGTTAGAAGGACGAGGCAAGTGTACAACATTTGCAATACGCGGTTTGTTTTTGAATTCAAATTCATGAACAATTGTATTACGGGGCCAAAAGTTTACGTCCACAAGAGTTTTAAATAAATTTTCCGGAACAGTCAATCTAAAAGAAGTAGTCAGTCTCGCATTTAAGTATTTGAATTTTTGGATCGAAAGAGGGATACCACTATTTAACTTTGAATTAATAAAAAATTGAATATCATTTTCAGTTGTATCAGCAGCTAAGCGCGAGACAAAGATTGCTTTAGTTGGTGGAATTGCGATTAATGGCTTAGGCGAAATAGTAGCAGTAGTAATCGGAATCCGTTGAGCGTCAACAACTGAAGTTTCAAAAATAGGAGTGTTAACAATAGGAGGAGCAATTGAAACAGCTTGAGCATAAGAAAGAACAGGCTGGCTAACTGGTATAGATGGTGCTAATATTGGCAAGGAAACGGTCTCTGGTGCATTTGGAGCAGATATGGAGGCAATCGTATCAGTACAAATGTCCATATCGTCCACTATGTCCTGTTCAACAGGTGGTGGCATTGGTGGTATCGAGTTAGTTTTCGGCTTATTGCGCAGGTTCATGCTTTTCTTTTTCCGCTTGGGTGAAGGAATTGACTCTTTGATATATTTGCACTCATCGAAAAGTGTTTGATATTTTAAAAATTTAGCAGAAAGCAAAGAAAATTCCCTACTAATTTCGGAGAAACCCTGCTTTGTCTGCTTAAAAAGCTTGTAAAAGTTTATATCAGTCAGTCTGCACTTCTCACAAGACCAACGCAACCCTTTACCTTCTTCAATAAGGTCTGCAACTCGACCCATTATGCCCACACATTTGGCATGAACGATATTATCACATAGCCAACATGATAAATACCGCTCATTTTCACCTTTAGTGGAACAGCCGGGCTTAGAACAAAGCATTTTAATTAATAAATACAAACAAAAAAAAAAAGAGTAGCAAAAACAAATAAAGTAGTAAAAATATTAGTAGTTATTAATATATAAAAATAAAACCAAAAAGTACTGAAAATAAATAAAAGTAGTAAAAGTAGTAATAATAGTAGTAGTAAGCAAAAGTGACAACTTGAACTGATGGCAACCCCTATCAATTTAGTGAAGTGCCCAGAAGTATGCAACTATTTTTCGATATATAAATAAAACAAGTATAATAAATAAAAAGTGTGTAGCTAGACAGAGCTAGGCAGATGTCTAAAACGTAAATACAATATAAACGAAAAAGAAAGATATATAATAAACAAAATGTACTGACACTTGTTCAGCCACTTCAACGAAATATTAATAAATAGTTATTAATAAATAAACTTATTTTATGAGAAGTAAAATATAAAATATAATCAAAACTTATCGCTGTATCTTATAAAAACCACAAAAGCACAAAAATTTTTTATTAAACTTTAAGAAAAACCAATGTTTTTAAATATAATCAGCACAATCTAAAAAACACAACGTAAGCGAAATTTAGCGCGTTGCCAACTCTGGAGAGTGAGATGAGTTCGTTAGCAGAAAACAACACATGGAGTTTAATGGAGTTGCCGAGGGGTCAAAGAGCATTAAAAACAAAATGGGTATTTGCCACTAAACGCGATATGGATGGCAACATCATTAAGTATAAGGCACGTTTGGTCGCAAAGGGCTGTAGCCAAATCTATGGAATGGATTACGACGAAACGTTCTCTCCAGTTGTACGCTACTCAACAATTCGTTTTCTGGTTGCATTGGCTGTAAAGAATTGGTTAAAAATCGATCAAATGGAAGTTGAATCGTGCGATGTACGGCTTAAAACAGGCCGGCAGACAATGGAATTTGAAGCTGGAAGCTGTGCTGAAGTCATTTGGATTAAAAAAATCAAAATTGGATCCTTGTGTGTACTACAATGGTGATTCATCATTAATATTGGCAATATATGTTGATGACATACTAATATTCTGGAAGGACTTGAAGATTTTAAAAAATATAAAAAGCTCATTGTGTACTGCGTTCAAAATGAACGATTTGGGTTCTATTAAAAGCTGTGTTGGTATTCGAATCACACAAACGAATGAAGGTGTGGAGTTGGATCAATGCCAATATATCCAAGATATTTTAAAACGATTTAATATGACAGATTGTAAACCTGTTTCTACACCGAGCGACCATAATCAGATTACTGTTGATATGATTTCGGAAAGTACTGATAAAGAGGGACTAGCGAAGATTCCATATCAAGCTGCAGTTGGAAGTTTGTTATATTTAGCGCAATGTACACGGCCAGATATTGCGTTTGCAGTTAGCGATGTAAGTCGATTTAATACAAATTACAATATGGCACATTGGAAGGCGCTCAAAAGAATAATGCGGTACTTAAAGGGAACAATGCACTATAAATCAAAGTATTCATCGGGTGGTTCACCAGAACTGCAACCTTTTTGCTGATTTTTTTTAAGTCGACTTATTCATCATCTTCTTTTAATAATGGCAGCTATCCCCATTATGTTCAATCTGGTGATATTTGTCTCCCAATAGTTGATACCAGTACAGTTCTAGCCTACTTAAGAGATCTTAAATCTTCTTATAAAAGCGGTCCCGACAATATACCCTCATGCATATTGAAATACTGTTGCGAAGAATTAGTAAAGCCTATCACTTTACTTTTTACTTCATCTTTAAAATCTTGTTATTTTCCAGCTGCATGGAAATCTTCATTTATTATTCCGTTGCATAAATCTGGTAACAGGTCTTTAATTGATAATTATCGTGGAATTGCTAAATTAAGTACTTTGCCCAAACTTTTTGAGGCAATTGTTACATCACAATTATCACATAGTGTAAAGTCTTTGATGTCTCCATGTCAACATGGATTTCTTTCTGGAAAATCGACTGTCACTAACCTACTTGAATTTACATCTAAGACCATAGAGAATTTTGGAAAAGGTCTTCAGACAGATGTCATCTATACGGATTTTAGTAAAGCTTTTGATGTTGTAAATCACAAACTCTTAGTTCTAAAATTATCTCTTATCGGATTTCCCATACAGCTGGTGAGGTGGATTGAATCGTATCTCAGTAATAGAACTCAATCTGTTTTATTTAAACTCGTGAAATCTTACGAGTTCCCGGTTACCTCAGGAGTGCCCCAAGGGAGTCACATCGGGCCTCTTCTCTTTCTACTTTTCATAAATGATTTACCAACTATAATATTGCATTCTAACGTCTTGATGTACGCTGACGACGTCAAACTATTTCTTTCTTACAAAAATGAAAATGATGCCAAATTCTTACAAATTGACATCAATAATCTTTATAACTGGTGCAAAATAAATCATATGAATCTCAATATGAAAAAATGTAAGCACATGACCTTCTCGCGTAAGCCATGGCTTAGAAGCACGTACAAAATCTGCGACTATACACTAGAATCTCTAGATAGTTTCCATGATCTTGGAGTTACCATGGATCCTAAACTTCGCTTTCATATTCATATAACTAAAATAATAAATAGAGCAAATAGTACCCTAGGATTTATCAAACGATGGGCAAAAGAGTTTAATGATCCCCTTATTACGAAATCTTTGTTCACTTCACTAGTGCGGCCTATCTTAGAATATGCCTCAATTATATGGTGTCCACGATATTGTTGTTACATTGACGACATTGAATCAGTTCAGAAAAAATTTCTTCTGTTCTGCTTAAGCAATTTATACTGCAGAACTGACTTTCATCTTCCACCTTATGAATATCGATTACAGCTATTAAATCTTCCTACTTTAAAAAATCGCAGAACTATGCTTAATGTAAGCTGGATTGTTAAACTTCTGCATGGATATGTTGACAGTCCATATTTATTAAGTAAAATTTATTTTAATATTCCTATTCGTCCTAGAAGATCTTTTGAATTACTTTACATGAACTTTTGTAGAACAAACTACTTTCAAAATGAACCGCTGAGAAGTGCTTGTGGTGACTTTAATTTTGTTTCAGATGTAATCTCTTTAAATGAATCCATATACTCAATTAAACTTAAAACTCTAGATTATCTCCAGTACCGAGGTTGATTTGGATTATGCTCTCCCAAGAATACTTTATATTTTCCTGGCTATGTTTGGCAATACTATCAAGCTGATTTATTTTAAACATGATTATCCAGAGCGAGACCACGTCCGTCTCGCCTGGCATATGCCGGAGGTAGACCCCGTCCGTCTACCCTTGCATATGTGAGCTTTGCTCTAATCCCTGTTTACATGAATCTACATACATACATCAGAATAGTATTTGATTATCAGCCTCACATATGGGATCGATGCTCTAAATATATGATCCGGAATATGCAACTTCACATCATACCTGGGAATTTTACACCAAGCTGATTAAATTCAAACATGATTATCCAGAGCGAGAACATGTCCGTCTCGCCTGGCATATGCCGGAGGTAGACCCCGTCCGTCTACCCTTGCATATGTGAGCTTTGCTCTAATCCCTGTTCCTACACACATTATAGAACTTGGTTATCAGCCTCACATATGTGAGCACTGCTCTAATCAATTGATCTATTAATATCAAGATGTTGATCCGGAATATATACAACCTTACATAATTTTTACTATGTATATTATATCTGAAATCCTTTAAATTAATAATTAAATGTATAATGAATTGTATAGTGTTTAAGTTAATCAAACAAATTGTTGAATTTTTAAAATGCTATAAAGCCTTAGGGCTTAGCATCTCAATAAAATAATAATAATAATAAACTGCATGGTTACAGTGATGCCGATTGGGCTTCAGACATAGATAAACGTCGCTCATGTACTGGATATTTATTCAAGATGTCGAATGCTGCAATCACTTGGTCAAGCAAACGACAACCGCCGATAGCACTTTCAAGTACTGAGGCTGAATATATGACGATGTCAGCAGCTATTCAAGAATCAGTATGGCTTAAACAATTATCGAATGAGCTGGCTTACAGCGGCAAATCATCAATACAATTGCTCTGTGATAATCAAGGAGCTATCAAGTTAGCAGAATCGGATGGATTTCAACCAAGGTCCAAGCACATCAATATTAAATACCACCACTTGCGGGAAACGGTAGAAAAGGGTATCATATCAATAAAATATATTTCAACAGTTAATATGGCTGCTGATAGCTTAACTAAGGCAGTCACTAAAGAAAAGAACAATTCTTGCGCAAAGCAAATGGGATTGTGTTGAATTTCAAAATTTCATATAATTTCATATTTTTTATTTCCGTTTGCTTTAACTTTAAGTAAATCCATATCTAGTAGAACTAGACTTTTTTTCCATTATATATATTTTTGTTAATAAAAAATTTGCTATTTGAATTAATTAAAGATTCAACAAGTGAGGGTGTTGTAAACTAGGCTTTATTATATTTGTCTTTTATTCCATTCTCTTTTCCTAACATTCTTGTTCAAATAAAATATACACATTCTTGTCTATGCAGCAGCTCAATCATCACGTATTTTTATTTGAAGAAGACTTCGCTACTCGACTCTCACTCCTGCTTAAAGAAAGCATTCCTCCGATCGACGATATATGCGCACAGTGGAATCACATTTCCCACTCTATGCGTACGGTTGCCGAAGAGGTGATTGGCTATCATCGCCCTCTCCGAAACCAGTGGCACGACCAGAAGTGTCGCGACGCCACTGCAGAAAAAGACGCCAACTACAAAGCCACACTGTAGTCGGTTGTAACGCGTGCTGCTAAAGAGCGATACAAAGAGAAGAGGAGGGAAGAGACACGCATTTTCAGGCGAAAGAAAAGGGAAGCGGAAATGCGTGAGTGCGAGAAAATTGAGATGCATGGTAACAGGAATAGAATGGTGTTAGGACGCCTGGCCAATGGTTTCAAGACCGGGGCCTCTTCCTGCAGGGATGAAAATGGGAATCTAGTGACAGATATCCAGAGTACACTGATGATGTGGAGGGAACACTTCTCTAGGTTTCTGAATGGCGACGACGGCAACAATCCCGCCAATAGAGATGATATCCCGGAATCCCCAATTTTGGACGACAGCGTTGAAGTTCCGCTGCCCGACCAAAGTGAAGTCTTCAAAGCTATAGCTCGCCTTAAAACAACAAAGCCGAAGGAGCCGATGGCTTACCTGCTGAGCTCTTCAAGAATGGAGGCGAAGCTCTATTTAAATGCATTCATGAGGATCTAAGCAGAATATGGTCGGAAAAATGCATTTCAAACGATTGGAACATCAGTGTGCTCTGCCCAATCCACAAGAAAGGCGATCCCACAATTTACACCAACTACCGTGGGATAAGCTTTCTTAATATCGCATACAAGGTCCTGTCGAGCGTACTATGTGAAAGACTGATGCCCATCGTAAACCAGCTGATTGGACCTTATCAGTGTGGCTTCAGACCTGGAAAATCCACCATAGACCAGATATTTACGCTCCGACAAATCTTGGAGAAGACCCTAGAAAAACAAATCGACACACACCATATTTTTGTCGATTACAAAGCCGCCTTTGACAGTCCAATAAGGAATCATCTATATTCCACCATGTCTGAATTTGGTATTCCTGCAAAGCTCATCCGCCTTTGCAAAATGGCACTGAGCAACACCAGCAGCACAGTTAAAATCGCGAAGGACCTCACTCCTTCATTCGATACCAAACGAGGTTTCAGACAAGGTAATTCCTTATCGTGCGACTTTTTCAACCTAATCATGGAGAAGATCATCCGAGCTGCTGATTTGAGACGCAGTGGCACGATATTCTACAAAAGTATTATGCTGCTGGCGTATGCTGATGATATCGATATCATTGGCCATAATACGCGTGAAGTCAGCGCAGCATTCTCCAGGTTAGCAAAAGAGTCGAGTCGAATGGGTCTTGTAGTGAACGCAGATAAGACGAAATACCTAGTGTCAACAAATAAACAGTCCCAGCGTCTTGGAAACCACGTCACTGCTGACAACATCTCCTTCGAGGGTGTTAAGGACTTCGTCTACCTGGGATCCAGCGTAAACTCTTTCAACAATGTCAGTATTGAGATAAAGCGAAGGATAGCTTTTGCCAATGGATATTACTTTGGGCTGAGTAGGCAATTGAGAAGCAGAGCCCTCTCTCGACGAACAAAACTCACGCTCTATAAGTCACTAATCATGCCCGTCCTATTATATGCAGCACAAGCCTGGACGTTGAGCAGTTCTGATGAAAAGTCTGTGGGAGCCTTCGAGGGAAAGATCGTAAAATCTTCGGTCCAATCTGCGTCAATGGCGGGTACCGAATTCGATGGAACCACGAGCTGTATGAGTTGTACGCTGACATCGACATAGTTAAGCGTATTAAAATCGAGCGGCTCCGCTGGGTAGGTCATGTTGAGCGAATTAAAAATGAGGCTCCAGCGAAAAAAATATTCGATTCGGTGCCCGGTGGTGGTCAACGCAGAAGAGGACGCCCACATCTTCGTTTGAAGGATCAGGAGTTGGATAACCTGACTACGCTTGGTGTTTCGAACTGGCGCCAGCAAGCGCAGAACAGAAATGGCTGGCGCAATTTCTTATACGAGGCCAAAACCGACCATCGGTTGTAAGCGCCAGATAAGTAAGTAAAGTAAGAATCTAGTGCTACTAACGACCATGTTTCGCGCTGCGGCAAAGTCAATCAGCCGTTTTCGGAGGTATTGTCGTGGAGGCTGAACTTTCCGACCGTCGGACCAAAGATACTTTGTTTTCCCACCTTGGCTTTGAAGTCACCAAGCACGATTTTTATGTCGTGGCGGGGGTTGCGCTCATACGCCTCTTCAAGGCGGTCGTAGAAGCTGTTTTTGGTCTCATCATTCCACAATGGGCCAGGAATTTCAATAAGTGGCCAAAAGTCAAATATTTTCTGTATACAATTGATTCTTACGATTGATAACGGGACACATTAAGGTACCCTGAGACGAAATATTATTAATATAAAATTAAAAATTACAATTTGGAAGGCATTTTAAGTCAAAAATTGCATTTTTTTTTTATTTGCGTCTAAAATTTGAAATCATTAAAATATAACTATTTCTCAAACTTCTTTAAAATTTTTAGCACTTTTTTAAACACACTGAATACAATATTGAAAATATATACACATATATATATTTTCTTTTGTTTTTAATCCTTTTTTCCACACACTAAATACAAAAGAATGGGGTTTAAAAAAAAATGCGGCGCCTAAAGAAGATTCCCTGAGATTCTGCTCGTAATTGAAATAATTTACATGCTATTTATTTCTTTAAGATATTTACTTGAAGAAGGATATGCACATTTTTGCACGTTTTTATTTACTTTTGAGAAATATATAAAAAACTAAAGTCGCACAGTGTAACGAGTTCTATGGGATGGGGGACAAAAATAGAAAGAATCATCGTAGGTACATACATAAAATTAAGCATGTGTCATTATTTCATAAATATATAACGCCACACAAATTTTTATCAATATCGGCCACGCCCTTCGCCCAACTCCCATACAAACCTAAGATTAAAAGAGCAATATCTGCAGTTGTAGAAAGTGTAGAGAACAAAATTAACTTGAATTTCATTAAATAGAATAAACACTTTGGGAATTTGTTTAGAAAAAGTTGTTTTAAAACATACTCAAAAATAAAGAAAACCAAAACTGCCTTTTTTCTTTAATTGAGTTTGAAACTTATGAAAAATTTGTTATTTTCCCATATAAATTTACTCATTTACACCAAAACATGCTATAGGGTAAGCGTCATAAAATCCGTAATTTTGATTTTACGTGATAGATCTTTCGGAAATGTGCTTAGAAAGAGTTGTTATAAAACATAATGAAAAAAAAAACCAAAAATAAGAAAAAATTTTACTTGACCACTTGCAGAAATCATTTTAAACAAAATTAGCTGCAAAAAATAAATATTTTTTTGTCCTAACTGAAAACATATTTCAAAGTTATGGTCTACATTTTTCTTGCGTGCAATGAAAAAAATATTAAGAGGAAAAAAATAAAAAAAATATATATATATATATTAGGCCGGCTCGATTTGACTCCAATCGAGTCCAAATGTATGACTGACCCCCACTAACTTTGGAGGCCCGACCCACCCATGCCAGTGGCACACCCCCTGGAACCCTCCTATGGGGTTCCCCATACAAACATTTAAAAAAATCGCCAGTTTTGGCACTTTACATGAAAAAATCAGCGAAATGCCTATGTTTTTTTCTTTTTGGAGTTTTTTCTCTTTAGAAATTTATTCAACCCTTTTAAAAAATGAAGGTATCACTGTGACACAATTGCAAATCGGAAAATTGCTTGTGTGCGTTTTTTAAGGCACCACAAGACACAGCTGCATGTCGTAAACTTACTTGTGTAGTTTTTTTATAGCAACTACTTAAGAAATGAAGGTTGTTTTTACAACCCTTTTTGTGGGTATTTTATGGCACCTTCTTAAGAAATGCGCGTTTTATGCAACCATTTTAACAATTAAGGTATCACTGGAATGCACCGCAACCCTTTTAAAAAATGAAGGTATCACTGTGACACAATTGCAGATCCTAAAATTGCTTGTGTGCGTTTTTAAGCCACCACAAGACACAGCAGGTAGAATTGAAATTACCATTTCATTCTTATTACCTCGTCTCGTAGACCATATATAACGCAACAGTTTTTGTGAATGCATTAAGTCGTTGTGAAGAACTCAAAGTGTGAAGTGCTAATTTCACATAAAAAAATATTTAAAAAAAAAAATAAAGTGAAGTTGACCATTTCAAATCAAAAAGTTTACAATGAATCCACCATCCTCTACACCGCAATATGAAGCAACAGCAACATCAACAACTATCGAAAACCCAATGAATCATATAACCAAGCACGATGTTACTGTTTTTGGTGTGTCTACTGATTTTACTGATCTTAATTTACTAACCCATCTGGATGTCTTGAGATATTATTTTTACTTAAGCGAACGTGCTAAAACAGAACAAAAAAAGTTTCCCATAAATCATTCACTATTCAAGTACAAGATAAGTTGAATGGAATTTGGGAAAAACTTGATATGGAAATAATGCTGAAAAAAAGTGTATTTAATAAATTGAATAAACTGCTTGACAAGTATCAAGAGCAAATCAAGAGAAGAAACAAAACCCAACAATTTACAGAGTATGTAAAATCTCTGGAAACAATTTTTTACATTGGAACATGTAAATGCGATTTGAAGGCAGCTCCATGTGCATGCGGCTGGGTTCCCGAACGCCTCAAAGAGTTCATGCACGATCAACATAATCAGAGAAGACTAACAATGAATGCAGTTGTGATGGAAACTGAAGAGCAAGGAGGAACATCTATGTCATCAATGCCAACATACCAAGATCCCGATGATTCAACATACGCACCGCCACCGGTTCAAGAAGATATGGATAGAAGCACAAGTTCACAATACGCAGAGAGATACGATTGTTTTAACTTTGCCTTGGTATGTGACAGATTTGGTGTGCCTGATAGAGTAGCATCGGTATTGGGAACCGCTCTTTTCCAAGATTTTAAAATGAAAGATAAGCATGGCAAACCTCTCATCATGGATAAATCGAAAGCAGTGGCGTTCCTAGGCTTGGTGACACCCGGGGCGGATACTCATGGTGTCACCCCTATAAAAATTTTCTAAATTCAAAAAGAAACCAATTCGATGAGATTAAGTGTTTTATTATTATCTTCATGTTTTCTAAAAAAACAAAACAAACAACATGTGATAAACAATAAGAATTTGTAAAAAACAGAACAAAAATATTACATTTTCAGTTGTCTACATATTTAGATATGTAGGCATAAGGTAAATAAGAAAACTTATTAACTTCGCAGTCTTAAAAACTGATGGAACAAAAACATTACATTTTCAGGTACATATTTGTATATGTAGGTTAGAGTGGAACGAATTTTTAACCTCATGGGCTTCCTATGTTTTTGAAAACTACGGAAAAAAAAGAATTTCTGCATCTTTAGTTTTTTTCTGTTACATAACTTTTGACTGCACCCGGGGGTTTATATATTTCATGACAGACTTATTTTATTTTTTTTTCTGAAATCAAAAGTTTAGTTTGATAACTTGTCAAGAGTTTCCTATGATACCATGTATGCGCTAGAAGGTATTCAGGATCAAAGATCACCGAAATCAGTCATTTGCTTATGTCTCCGCTCCTCTTTGTAGGACAGAAAATATGCTCAGAACAAAATTGTAGATCAGATAATTCTCTACAAAAATGCCCTTAACAGTTTTAACAGTTTTAACATAAAACAAATAGTTTCCGAGCTGTGTGACTAGATATGTTTGAATAAAGCAAAGTAGAAATTTCATATTAACTTTGAGCAGAGTGGAGATATAAGCAAATGACCGATTTCGGTGATCTTTGAACCTAAATATCTTCTAGCGCATACATGACAAGTTTTTAAATGAGTTAATGAAGACGTTTGCATCTAAAAAATTAGCTTTAATATTTTTGGATTTCAGAAAAAAAAGTCTGACAATGAAATATATAAACCCTTGGGCGCAGTCAAAAGTTATGTCGCAGAAAAAAACTAAAGATGCAGAAATTTATTTTCTTAAGCGTAGTTTTTAAAAATATATGAAGCTTACATACATTTTGTTCCACTCTAATGTAGGTATAAGGTTAAGGGGACATATAGGTTACAAATTTAAAAAAAAAAACATTTTTTTGGGAATTTTTTTCACAGAAGGAAAAAAGAAATCGTTTTCAAATTTTGCACATATATTTATTAACATTTAAAGAATACAAAAAAAAAAAAACAAATTAATCCTTGTTTAAGTGGCCACCACCTGAACTAGGATAATTTTATCCGCCGTAGAAAAACAAAATGGCGACCGATTTTGTAACCTCGAAAATAGATTTTATTTTCAAATGGCCGCCATTTTGTTTTTTTACGGCGGATAAAAATTATCCTTGTTCAGGCGGTGGCCACTTAAATAAGGATTAATTTTTTTTTTTTATTTTTTCCTCAGATGTTCCAGACTGGTGATATCCTGTACACCGTCAATTTTTTGACATTTTTTTAAAAAAATCAAATAACGTCAAAAACCGCATCAAAAATTCTGAAACATTTTTTGTATTCTTTAAATTTCAATAAATATATGTGCAAAATATGAAAACGATATCTTTTTCCTTCTATGAAAAAAAATTCCCGAAAAAAATTTTTTTTTTAATTTTCAACTTATATGTCCCCTTAAACAAAGAAATCTTATTAATGGCGTTGTCTTAAAAACTAACTTTTCTTACTTTAAGAGCTGCAAAATTTGAAATAACCTCACCGAAATCAATATTTCTTGCAAGCTCGTTTTCAATGGATAAAATAGCAAGATCGGAAAGCCTTGCCTGTCCCATGGAAGACCTTAAATAAGTCTTAATTAATTTTAGCTTGGAAAAACTCCTTTCGCATGAAGCTACTGATACACAAATTGTTGAAATAATTTCAATGCGACAAAATGGGACACAAATTTTTTAACGTTATGTATTTGTACCTTTTTCTTTCTGTTTGAGAAATAAAAAAAAAGAAATGGTGTCACCCCTAAAATGGTGGTACCCGGGGCGGACCGCCCCCCCCGCCCCCCCCTAGGAACGCCACTGATCGAAAGTTCGCAGAGAAAAAGAGAAATGCAGACAAGAAGTGGTTTGCAAACGGTTAGATCATACCAATTTGTTAGCGTTTTCATTCGATGGCAGAAAAGATAATACTTTAACGACAGCTTAAGTTGATGAGAAGTATCATACTAGGATGGTAAAAGAACCTCATCTTGTTATTTTGAGAGAACCCAATTCTGAATTGATTGGTTACGTAAGACTGGAACATGAAACCGCTGAATACAAAACAACCAAATTAAATGATTTTTTCAACGATAAGAATATATCACTGGATGCATTAATTGGAATATGCACTGACGGTGAGCCAACAAACACTGGCCCACACGGTGGAATTATACGACGATTCGAATTGCTGTTAAAAAGACCATTGCATTGGTTCGTTTGCCTTCTACACTTCAACGAACTTCCGTTTCGGCATTTGTTTGAAGCTTTGGATAAATCAACCAGCACTGGACCAAGATCGGCAACCAGAAAACTGAGCCGTCAAATCGAAACTTGTGAAACTCTTTTCCGTTAAGTTCTTGTTATCACTCATTTATTATAATTGTTAACCATTTTTAATTATTTTATTATTATATATTTTCAGGTGGTGGACGGCTTCCAGAAAATTGAGTTGCAAAATATGCCCCCGCTCCAGAAAAAAATTTAATTTTCCACCGATTCGAAGTACCTATACGACATGGCCCATGCAATTTCTAGCGGCGTGGTTTCGGTGGATCTGGCTAACATCAAACCAGGGAAAATTGTACATTCTCGGTGGCTCACCAAGGCCGCTAGATTATGACGATTATATGTGACAACGGAAAATCCAGATGCAAATTTAAGAATTCTGGTTGAATTTATAATTAAATGTTATGTGCCAATGAACTTCAATATCAAGTATTACAGCTCTGTCGTGTACGGCAGTGCATTATTTTTCAACTTCATTAGTTGGTCACGATTTCTAGAACCTCGTTTACGCAAAATTGTCAATCAAGTAATTACAGATAATTCATATTATGGGCATTCGGAAAATATCTTGTTATCAATGTTGTTTGATGATAGCAAAGAAAAGCGCGACTGTGCTATCAACATAATTCTACGCTATCGAACAGATGTTGACGACCCAACGCAACTTAGAGCTTATAAAAAACCAGATATAAAGTTTAATTGCACAAGTTAAACGGAAATGATCAATATGAATGACATAAATAACGTATTTGAACCACCATTCACGCTAAGCATTCCGTACGATACATTGAAAGAATATTTAAATCAAGATGATCCACCGTTTAATGATCCAAAAATTCCATCACACATACAAGTAACGGAACGACATGTTCAATTGCTAGCTAGCGTTTCCAAACGGGTTATACCGGAAAATGTAGAGGCTGTTATGGCGACGACATTAGAGAGCCGTGCGAAATTGCCCAGACTTGAAAGTAAAAAAGACTTCAAACAATAATTTTTTTAGTTTCTTTTCTATAACTAACTTAAATTAATTTTTTTCATTTACATATGTTCTGACTAAATAAATTTCAAAAGAAAAAAATAGATATTATTATAAATAAATAGTTAATATTATTATAAATAAATAAATAAAAATAAAGAAAAAACATAGCCATTTCGCTGATTTTTTCATGTAAAGGCCAAAAATGGTGATTTTTTGAAATGTTTGTATGGGGAACCCCATAGGGGGTTCCAGGGGGTGTGCCACTGGCATGGGTGGGTCGGGCCTCCAAAGTAAGTGGGGGTCGGTCATACATTTGGACTCGATTGGAGCACTCTAAATGGGTCAAAGTGGGATTTTTCAAAATTTGCCCCTACCCAAAAGTTCGACCCAAATTGGGGGACATCAGAATTCGTTTTAGAGGTATGGTTCCTTCGGCGAAGTTTCTTAATTTGATCCCTAGAATACGATTTTCATAGAGCATTGAGCGATTTTTAAATCGACCCGCCCTAATATATATAAAACAAAAAATAAAAAAAAACTACAAAAAGAAAAGAGCAGAAAAAATAAAAAAAACATGGGTTCCCCGCAACCTCCACGTGGTGACCCTGGAAACTATATACATATGTCATTTATGTAGGCTAACTGCAGGTTTTTTGTTTCTCGATTTCATAACATATTGTTCTAAAAGTGTTATTTTCTCTATAACCTAGTATATTTATTTTTAGTTCACGCATCACATGTCAGATTCGGTAAAAGCAACGCTTTGATATGTCTCGTATCCCACCTTTTTTTTAATACCACAGAATAAATAATAACCAAACTACAGTTTTTATATAAATAGTGCCACGCTCCATTGTTGGATCCCACTCACTTTTTCTTAAATTCTCGGAAACGATTGTACCCATTCCTATGCCCAATTTCAATACCCTAGTCCTAATAGCGACACGTCCCTTTGTTAAATCTAGTCTAATTTTTCATCATGCTCGGAAAAGATCCCACAAAGCACTGTACCGAATTTTAATAATCTAGTCCCACTATTAGACGAGATACAGTCTTTTATTGATATTGCCACGCCCCATTGTTGATTACCGCCCACTTTTTTCCCGTGCTTGAAGAAGGTCCTTTGTTAAGTATTCTGTATCAATTTTTATTTAATTCTGGATATGCATCGCCAAGATATGAGTTTTAGCCACTTTTTTCAAATTTCTGGCCCAATGTGCATCCTTGTCTTCTGTCGGAGCGTGCGCATGTATTAGGCTTATATTGAAGAATTTCGCCTTGAAACGGATTATGGCAAGTCGTTCGTTCACAGGTGTGAATCGCAGGACATGATGCCGTAGTCTCTTGCCAACCACGAATCCGCATCCAAACTCGTGCTTCTCCGAATGGCCGCTGTCGTAGATATCACAGGATGCTTATATTTTATTAGGCTTATATTGAATAATTTCGCCTTGAAACGGATTATGGCAAGTCGTTCATTCACAGGTGTGAATCGCAGGACATGATGCCGTAGTCTCTTGCCAACCACGAATCCGCATCCAAACTCGTGCTTCTCCGAATGGCCGCTGTAGTAGATATCACAGGATGCTTATATTTTATTAGGCTTATATTGAAGAATTTCGCCTTGAAACGGATTATGACAAGTCGTTCATTCAAAGGTGTGAATCGCAGGACATGATGCCGTAGTCTCTTGCCAACCACGAATCCGCATCCAAACTCGTGCTTCTCCGAATGGCCGCTGTAGTAGATATCACAGGATGCTTATATTTTATTAGGCTTATATTGAAGAATTTCGCCTTGAAACGGATTATGGCCGTCGTTCATTCACAGGTGTGAATCGCAGGACATGATGCCGTAGTCTCTTGCCAACCACGAATCCGCATCCAAACTCGTGCTTCTCCGAATGGCCGCTGTCGTAGATATCACAGGATGCTTATATTTTATTAGGCTTATATTGAAGAATTTCGCCTTGAAACGGATTATGGCAAGTCGTTCATTCACAGGTGTGAATCGCAGGACATGATGCCGTAGTCTCTTGCCAACCACGAATCCGCATCCAAACTCGTGCTTCTCCGAATGGCCGCTGTAGTAGATATCACAGGATGCTTATATTTTATTAGGCTTATATTGAAGAATTTCGCCTTGAAACGGATTATGACAAGTCGTTCATTCAAAGGTGTGAATCGCAGGACATGATGCCGTAGTCTCTTGCCAACCCCGAATCCGCATCCAAACTCGTGCTTCTCCGAATGGCCGCTGTAGTAGATATCACAGGATGCTTATATTTTATTAGGCTTATATTGAAGAATTTCGCCTTGAAACGGATTATGGCCGTCGTTCATTCACAGGTGTGAATCGCAGGACATGATGCCGTAGTCTCTTGCCAACCACGAATCCGCATCCAAACTCGTGCTTCTCCGAATGGCCGCTGTAGTAGATATCACAGGATGCTTATATTTTATTAGGCTTATATTGAAGAATTTCGCCTTGAAACGGATTATGACAAGTCGTTCATTCAAAGGTGTGAATCGCAGGACATGATGCCGTAGTCTCTTGCCAACCACGAATCCGCATCCAAACTCGTGCTTCTCCGAATGGCCGCTGTAGTAGATATCACAGGATGCTTATATTTTATTAGGCTTATATTGAAGAATTTCGCCTTGAAACGGATTATGGCCGTCGTTCATTCACAGGTGTGAATCGCAGGACATGATGCCGTAGTCTCTTGCCAACCACGAATCCGCATCCAAACTCGTGCTTCTCCGCATGGCTCCTGTAGTAGATATTAAACCTCTGCACAAATGCACTCGTTTTTTCCACAACAGTAGATCCAACAGTGCAGAGTTCAGAGCTTGACAGAACTCTGTTAGTCAAGCAGAGCGTATCCAAGTCATTTAATGATAACAACGAACACTGCAGAGCACTCGTCAGCATCAAATCAAACCATGTTCGCCGTTTGCTTTAACAGAACAATTATTAACAGCGAAAAATGCATCAATCACACCTAACACAACGAACCTTGGCGAAGTAATTATTTCTACCATTGGCAAATAGAAATTTTATTTTTACGAATTCGGTGCTTGGGCGAACACTAGGTAAAACTGGGTCGCTGAATCCGAATCCGTTGTCAGAATTTCAAAATTGTGAAATTTTTAACCCTTTAGGGTTGCCCCCGGCATCGAATTCGTAAAAATAAAAAAATTAGGTGGCAACCCTATCAGTCATCTTGAATTTTAAAATTCTGACTTCAGATTCGAAATCAGCGACCCCCTAAAACTGTTGGATAATTTTCAAAACTCTTAAAAATGCATATTTTAAGGTGGCAACCCTATAGGGTTAAAAATTTCACAATTTTGAAACTCTGACAAGGGATTCGGATTCAGCGACCCATTTTTACCTAGTGTTCGCCCCAGCATCGAATTCGTAAAAACGAAAAAAAATTAGGTGGCAACCCTTTCAGCCATCTTGAATTTTAAAATTCTGACATCAGATTCGAAATCAGCGACCCCCTAAAACTGTTAGATAATGTTTAAAACTCTTTAAAAATCAACATATTATTAGGTGGCAACCCTATTGTTAAAATATCATACTTTTGAACATCTGACAACGGATTCGGATTCAGCGACCAATTTTTACCTAGTGTTCACCCCAGCACCGAATTTTTTAAGCTACAAAAAATGTAGGTGGCAGCCCTATCCACCATCTTTAATTTTAAAATTCTGAAATCAGATTCGAAATCAGCTACCCCCAAAAACGGCTAAACACGAAATCTACAGAACCCTAAATGGTCTTAATACGCTTAAGTTTTTCTCACACTTCATTGAATTATTTGGATACTTGAATTATTTGGATCGGAGCCACACCCATTTGTCAAATGCCCATCCCAGTACCCTACTTCCCATATTCTAGTTTCTAGTAGAAGGATATCTCCAAGTAAGAACTCCATACATATTGAGTTTCATTGTTATACGGCATTTACTTCCAAAGCTATTCAAAGACACAGCATAGCTCCAAGCGTTCTGCTGTTGTTTACATAACTTTCTAGTCAGTGCACACTTCTTTTTCGAATCGTGCCTAACATTGCTTTGGTTTTAGTTTGTTCTTGTTCTGCTCAAGCGACGAGTGCTCTCTGTAGTGTTAGGCTTGATTTCATTGATGAGAGCAAAACATAGCAAAAGCTTGCACTACAAACGAGTGCTTTGAAACGCATTCCAAGCGCACTCGTGCAGAGGTTAAGTAGATATCACAGGATGCTTGCCGTAAGCAACCCTGTCCCTCCGTCGCATTTCTTGGATTGCAGTGATATCAGCCTTGTACCTTTCTAGGATATCTATCAGTTGGATAGAGGCACCATCCCATTTAGGGGTTCGGACGTTCCAAGTGCATATCCGTAAATCATTGTCAGTTTTTCGTTTGCGATAGTCGTCATCAGATTTCGGGATAATTTTTATCTTTATTCTTTTCCGTTTCATTGAAATTGTTTTTTTTACATGTTAGGCTTCAAACCCAACTTAAGGATATCCAGTCGGCCGAAATACCTTGCTAACCCCCCCCCCCCTCCCCCCCACTCAAAATTGCCTTGGTACGCCCCTAGTCATTGTGAACCATTGAAAGAATAAATTTGTCATAATCACTCAAAAACTTCATTTTCTAATTTTTGCAGCAGTTTATTTTAGGTGTTCAGTAGCTGGGCTGAATTTTTCGGGGGTCGATTTTCGAGACTTTTGCTAGATCGACAGCCAAAATTGTTTTTTTTCGGAATTTTTAAATTCCGCTTAAAATTCTTATTAGCAATTGAACTGAGCTTTCAAACAAAACCAAGAGCTCTGAAAAATTATGTTTTAAGCCAAAGTTATGACCTCCAAACAAAACGTGTTCAGTAGTTGGGTATCCTCCCATGCATTTTGAATATGAGCCAAATCGAGCTACAAATAAGATTTTTCATAATAACTTGACTCCAGCGCCATCTAGCGGGTATTTCATACAAACGTTGTCCTTACAACAAAGAACACAAGAAAGAAAAAATTAACCAAATCGATCCAGCCGTTCTCAAGTGATGAGGTGGCATATGATACATGTGGCAATTGATTTTTATTAATATATATGCACATATTCATTTGAATTTCAGCAAGGTTAAAACTTATTCAATTTGAATAAAATTTTGAAAGAGCTATTCCCTAAGCCCAAAGAACATTTTTCTCCAAGAGTCTAAAGAAAACAATGTTTTAAAACTTTCCATACAAAGCTGTGCTGGTCTAGTGAACATAGGCCAGTAAGAAAAATGCCGCACTTTTATTCCAGAACACCACTTCCTTATCTCTCATTTCTATGGTAAATACATAAAACAAAACAAAGCAACGAATTGTCAAAGTTAATCTCGACCACGCTAATGTAAACAGATGAGATTACAGTAGGAGATTAGGGTAATCTTCTTCTCTTAATCTTCATATGTAAACGTACTATTAATCCTCATATGTAAACGTACTAGGGTAAAACACCCAGTCTTGTGCCCTCAGCCTATTCTGAGCCTCCTACTCATTAAACTGTCTCTAGCTAATAATTGTCTGGATGTTAGTTAAAACAGTAAATTTATAATTATTCTTTAAAATTCGTTCAGTTCGTTCAGCTATCATGCTGAGTATGAAATATTAAGCTGAAAGTGCCCAGCAGTTATTTTGGAGTCAATTGAAAAAGTGAACTAGTTCATTTCTAGCGCAGTTCGCAGTAGCTCTGAAAAGGTACAAAAGGCGTTCAGTCTAGAACAGTTATCTTTGCTTTTGTTTTCAAAAGTTTTGCTGACAAAAATAAACGCGTTCTGGCTACTTTTAAAATTTGCTGCGCACAAGAAAAAATAGTAAAAAACAATTTTTATAGACAAAATGTTTTCTGGATTGTGGATGGAAAAGATGGTACAAATGAGATCTTTAGGACCTTTCCATTGCACAAAATTCTTACACTTTTGATATGTTAACTTTAAAACTAGTTAAAAAAGAACCACTTTCAGGCTACTGCGAACGCAACCAGTTTAAAAATGTTCCTAATGCAACTGGTTAAAATATAGGGAAAAAGGAGTGTTTCTGGGGACAATTGTCTTTTCCTATGACATCAACCCGCAAAAAGCGTCAGTTCGTTCAATGTTAAAGGGTTTTGTAGTGGAACTAGTACTGGTCCTTTTTGGAACTAGTGCAGAACTATTTCAAATTTGGTCCACTTTTCTGCTGGGTTATTTCTTAAATATTTCATTAAAAATATTCTCTGTCAAAGCAATAAAATGGGGGCTTATATCTGTATAACTAAATTCGATGTTTCCAGTTATGAGCCATGGGGGCTCACAATTTGAATATTACAGAAAAATAAAATATCCAAATGTGAGCCCGTGGAGCTCAAAGTAGGAAAACAGAAATTTTTATAAACATTCTTATTAACCCGTTAAGCCTGATTCTCTTATTAGATATTCAAAAAAATTCACAATAAGAAAATTGAAACTCTTGCTATTTGTTTGCAATTAATGCCAGATTCTGCATTTGAACTTTGGCGGATATTGGTCAGATTAAATCCACTCACTATTAAATTAACAATTTATTTTATACAAATTAACGACATTAAGTCCGGCATGTCAATTCACGAAGTTTCAAGGAAATATGAAATTCTGCGCCCAATACTACAAAACCGGATTCATACATAATCGTTCCAATAAGGATCTGCCTGGTCCTTTGCCGGGTTTAACATGCATCGAAGAGGGAAAATAGTGAAATATATATCTGATAACTATTAAAGAGGTTTCCCAAGAAGAAAACATAAAGTTCAAAGAATTGTTAACGAATTTTTAGATGTATACACACGTGTAAATATGTTTAAAAATAATTTTCTTGGCGACAAATGGTATAGCGGATTTCTTAACCAACATCCAAAAAATATCTATTCGAGTTCCTGAAGCAGTAACAAATGCCAGTGCAGATATTTTGGAAAAAGATTTAAGAAGCTGGTTCCATCAAATTCAAACATAAAAGAAAAAAAAAATAACTGGCCATTTTAGTCCTTGAAAGGACTTTGACCTAGCTTCTTATGATCAATTGTGTTGTGCGTGTTATTAAGTTTGTACACAATTGACCGAGAACCGGACCAACATGTTTAACGCCGACTCCGAACGGCGATGAACGGAATGTTCTTGGCTTTACATGGCATTTTGAATACTCTCTGAGGTTTCCCATTGTCTGCAGAGAGGTGGCGGCCGTACATTTTAATTAAAATAATTTTCTGTCGGTGCTGGGGTTCGAACCTTGGTCTCCAAGTTCGTTGACATAGCGGCCACGCACTTTAACCAACTACGCCACGGACGCCACTTCACACAAATTCAAACATACTTCGATGAAAAGTCCTATGCCCAAAAGGAGAACCAGTTTTAGCTCCTAGAGGTGCAATTAACATTCATGAAACAGATATAGGAGCAGCTAAACTGCCCTCATAAGGAAGAGTGCGGCATCTACATATTTCAATATTCTGAGATAACCGACTTACAGTAACTTATTTTTGATAAATTCACTGACTAGGGTTTGCATGGTTATAAATATTTGGTTCTTTAGCATAGTTATATCCAGTTTTTTTTTCAACATTAATGATATTTTACGGATTTTATTAAAAACGCAAAAACTGTGGAACATAGTGTAGATGCCGCTTTTTTGCTTGAATGATTGCTTTAATTTGTGAAGATATGACACTTCAGGTTAAAATATTTAGCAATTGAGCAAAAAATTCGTAATTTTTATTTTATTTACTTGAAGATGAAAGTAATGTGTTTAAGGAAAAGCAATAAAACTGATTTTGATTTTCATGCTAGATGCCGCACTCTTCCTTATGACGGCATTAAAGAGAGCATGACAGTTATGTTTTAATTTTCTGCTGATGCCTTGATAATTCCACCATGATTGTTTTTTTTTTTATAAAAGAATACCCAAGGATATATTAGAATCAATACCTGAAGGAATAGTGTATACGAAAACTGATTCAGGCTGGATGACTTCGGATGCATTTATATGCAATATAAAATAGTCTTTTATCAAACACTGGTTTCAAATCAAATATTGTTTCCTGTAATTCTTTACGTAGATGATCATACAACGCATTTAACTTACAGTTTTACAAGCTCCGAGAAGAACTGCAAATTTTTCTGATCTGCTTATACCCAAATGCAACAAGAATTTTACAGCCAGCCGATGTGGCTATTTTCAGACCTCTTAAAATGGGGTGGTTAAAGGAACTGCAATGCTGGAGAATGCATAACATGGACCAACAGTTTACAAAGCATCATTTTGCAAAATTATTAAAAAACATTATTGGTACCTACATAAAAAATGAGACCATAACTAATGGTTTTCGTACCTGCAACCTGTATCCTTTCAATCCCAACGCAATCTATTACAATAAATGCCTTGGAAAGTCAGGTTTGGATTGAACTAAAGTTGAGCACAAAGACACACAAATGAATTTGTGATTTATGATTTATGTATATTATTTTTTATTTATATTTTGTTAACGTTTTGAATATTATTTTTTCATAAAATAATTAAAATAATAAAGTTCTTATTGTAAAAACTGGGCAAAAGGTAGCTCAAGATTGGAAATCGGGGGCTCATAACTGGGATTCGGTTCATTTTTGAATAAATCATTAATTTTAAATATATCGGTCTAATAGGCATTCAAACAAATTTAATGAATTAATTATTCTTGAATGAACGCGTATTTTAACACTAAAACGCTGCCAAACATGCTAAAAATAACAAACTTATCATTCTTCTAAGTAAAAACTTCTCTTAAGGGGGCTCAGGACTGGGTGTTTTACCCTATTAAAATAAAAAAAAAATAATAAATAACTGGCCATTTCAGCCCTTGAAAGGACTTTGACCCAGCTTCTTATGATCAATTGTGTTGTGCGTGTTATTAAGTTTGTACACAATTGACCGAGAACCGGACCTACATGCTTAACGCCGACTCCGAACGGCGATGAACGGAATGTTCTCGTTCTCAAGAAGCTTTACATGGCATTTTGATTACTCTCTGAGGTTTGCCATTGTCTGCAGAGAGGTGGCGGCCGTACAGAAAAATTATTTTAATTCAAATAATTTTCTGTCGCTGCTGGGGTTCGAACCTGGGTCTCCAAAGTTCATTGACATAGCGGCCACGCACTTTAACCAACTACGCCACGGACGCCAGGGTTTTACCCTATTAGGCCATTTAAAAAACAAAAAGTAGCAAATCGTAATGTAGGGAAGCGAACAAATTTTTTTAACTTCGGTTTCATCCGGACTATCTGTGTGAAATTTACATGTTATAGTACGTTTACATATGGGGATTAAGAGAAAGAAGATAAGCCTTATCTCCTACTGTAATCTCAACTGTTACATTAGCGTGATCGAGATTAACTTTGACATTTCGTTGCTTTGTTTTGTTTTATGTATTTACCTTCAGCCATGTTTTTATCATGATACAATAAGAAGGTAGGGTAAGGAGCTTTGACAAGACCTACTGCTTATGTCAAAAAGCATTTTAGCGATGCCACTTTTCTGTATATTTTATAAATTTGGGATAAACACATAGAAAAGGAATTTTATATAGGGTAAATAAGAACAATTTCAATCAATGTGTCTATAATCGAAACAACGAATTTTTTAGTAATTTTATAGCTTTATTTTCACTAATTTAATATTGCCCATAATTTTTTGTTTATCTTTTTTTTTCTTAATTTCTTGTTTAAAAATTGAATTCTAATGTGCATACGATATCTTATAAAAAACTTCTTTATAGTGTTACATTTTTTAAAGAATTATCGCTGTTCACAGCGTTGCAAACCTTTTTTGAGGAGATTAGCAAGTAGATTAGTTTCTAATCTCGTTCCGAAGAGATTAACTTTTGTATGGCTAATCTCGTCAAAAGCACCAAGACTAGCAAGTTAATCTCCTCAAAGGGCTTATTCTCGATTTAATCCCTATATGTAAACGCACTATTAGAAAGATTTGCCACTCAATAGCCTAAGTCCAAAATTTCATCATTCAAATCATTCCGTGCCCTCAAACTCGAATTACAGATTTAATTCCCTCCAAATAGGGCAAACAGTCCACTGTCCGTGGTATGTATAGAAAAGTATATAGATTCTTGATTAGCATCACCACTCGAGCAGTAGCGTAACAAGATTTTGTGCACTCCCCTCCCCATTTTTAGTACCAAAGTTATCGGCAAGGTAGATAACATAAGAGAACTTTTTACACAAAAAAAAAAGAACAAAATAGTCATTTTTTTATTTAATAGTCAACATTTATTACAAAAGTAAAAACATAGACTAATATTTTTTAAAATTCATATATCAGATCAATTAATAAAATTTGTTAAAAAAATAACGTAAAATAAACTTTTTATTATCATTATATGATAATGACTTTTCTAAGGTTTTATCACACAATAAATAAAAAACTTTACATTTTAATTATTAAAAAAGTTGAAATAAATGAGATCAATATTTGTTCTTATTAACCGTGTTTTTTCGCTTTCCGGTTCAGTTTCAATTTCAAACTTTATACGCAAAACAAAAAGAACAAATGAACCTGCATTTGTCAAGTTCAATGAAATGATTCTGTGTTAGATTCGTTCATCCAGAATTTTGAGTTGATCCAGAACGAAAAAAACACGGCTATTGATAAAATGATAAGTTTAAAATGTTAAATAAAAATGTATTGTATTTGACGTTACCTGTTATCTAAAGAATTAGCTAACGCTATAAATTACGACCAATTGCGGAAAATACTGCGTTTTTTGGCGTAAGCAAATTCTTTAACTACTTTGTGTAAGTCGAGTTTTTCAACGTCGACTATTGTATTCAGCGAAATCATATGTACGGGACTTAAATTTTATTTTGGCACACATTATAAAATTATTATTCATTTACTGTCGTTAATTTGAAATAATAATAGTTCGCGATGGATATAAATATTTTAGTTTTAATTGAATTTTTTCAAACAAACGTCGGTTTTCACTTAACTTATCATTTTCATTTCGGGACTTGAAGGCGCCCCTGGTTGGCTATGTACCCCTGCAACGCGGGGTTCACGGTCCTTCACGGTTCTCCACAAAAAAAAAGTCCAAAGGGGTCAAATCGCAGCTCCGAGGCGCCCACTTGACATTGCCAAGACGTCTGATAACACGATTTGGGAATTTGGTGCGCAAAAGATTGATTGTGGTATGGACTTATAGCGACTCTTAAAAGGGCTTACACACCGGCGAATCTGTTCGTCACACGGCGGCCATGTTCACACAAGTTCGCTAGTTAAGAAGCGATGTTCGACAGTTTGTCACACGGTTGGCCGTGTTTACAAAAATTTTTTATTTTCTCTGTCGAACAAGGGATGCTGCTGAAAATGATGATTAACAACAACAAAAATCAATGGCTTGTGTGACGAACAGGTTCGTTCAATTTGAATGGTAGCTTTTTCACACACGTTCGCGCCGCCATATGGTTCGATGAACAGATTCGCCGATGTGTAAGCCCTTTTATTATTATAATGTAATAATATATACTACAAATGCATAATATTTACTTGTGTCAACTACTAAAAATGCAACCGTGAAAAGCGAACAAAAGACGAAAGAAAATAATACCAGTTCAGTTGTCCGCCATGGTATAATAATATAAGGTAGTATTGACAGTTGCTTGGGCATCGACCATCTGTCAAAAAAAATGTCTAGAAAGAGAACGTTCAATTATTTCTTATGTTTTCGCCATTGTTTATGTTTCAGCGCTTGCAAATAACCAAACATTTTCTTACAAAATATTGCCCATTTTATTTAATCAATAGTGAATTATTATTACTACAACGAAGATAACTTGTGAACTTTGTGTTATTAAGTGCAAAAATAAGAAAAAATGTTGAAAACGTTCAAATGTAGCAACCTCAGCAGCTGCAGATGCATATGGACGAAATTAAAGAAGTTTCCAATTATTATTAAAACACCACGGCTGGAAAACGTTAAACACATATCACACATAATTTTTTCACAACTTTCATTATTATAATTGTGTATTTAACGCACATATTTTGCGGAATTTATTTATTTTTACATTCGTTTAATTCTTGTTGCACGAACAACTGTTTTTGACAGATGGTCGTTGCCTTGTTGCTGAGAAAATCTATACTTGTCAATGCTACCTGTATAATTATATCATGGTTGTCCGCCGCCGTTCAAGTCGATTACAACCACCTTTTTAAAATGTCATAAAATTGTTTTTTGCTTATTAATAACCATGGTATAATTATACCAGGTAGCGTTGACAACTGCTTATTTTCTCTTCAACAGGAAAACATAAATTGTCAAACACAGCTGTTTGCGAAACGAAGCGAAAATTAAAGCAAGTGACAAAAACAAACAAAAAACTAATAAGAATATTGTGCGTTTAAATAAACAAATCATAAAGAAATAAACATTTAAAATCATGAAAGTGATAAAAAGATCTTGTGTAATTTGTGCGAAAAGTTTTTCAGTCCGTGATGTTAAATTTTATTCAGTGCCTAATAACGAAACTCGTCGCCAGCGGTGGATTGATGCCTGTGGCTTGATGCTGGCAGAAAATTCGTTTGTTGTTTGTGTTTTCATTTATTAACAATGGCCGACCAGCGAACGCTCTCTTTTTGAGTATATTTTTTGACAGTATATGATTTCCCAAGCAACTGTCAATGTTACCATGTATTATTATACCATGATTAATAACCATTTGTTTTTTTCAAAACATAATTACTCAACATAAATATAGATTCTTATTATTTGTTATTCGAACACTTGTTACTTTATTTTATTTGTTGAATTTTTTATTCTAAGTTTCATTGTTCATTTTTGTGAATCAAAAATTTTCATTCGAATTTTCAACGTTATACAATATACATTATTCTTGTATTCTTTATAAATAAATTTGTATAAAAATAATTGAAAGTCTAGTCGACTTTAATGGCGATCCTGCCAGGAGCATATTAAATTTTTTTTTGCTGAAAATCAATCGCGTTCTCAACTGCAACAACCACAGTGATTCTCTGAAGTTACGATCTCACAACATAAACGCAACATCAACTACTTCAACAACATCCTCATCTGCATCGTCAAGGGTATTCGTTAAGGTCCTGGTCAACAAAATCAATCGCATCTTCGTTATTAACATCCTCATCCGCATCGTCAACAATATTCGTTAATGTCCTGACCAACAAGATTCTGCAATACAAGATATAACTACACTGGCGATAAATGCACGCATTCCTTCTTTTGAACTGTGTTCTAAGCCCCTGGTCAAACTTAATCTTGGATCCGCTAAACAGCAGCGATACATGATGTCATCTAGTCCAGGGATTGCCAAAGAGTGATTTTTAAAGAGTGCAACAACAATTACAACTTAAAACCAACAACAACAACAAATCGTTGGATACGTAGTACAATAAGGAATTAGTAACATAAAAATCGCAAACAAAAAGCAGTCGGTGACGAAACCATACGCAAAATTACCAACAAGAGACCTTCAGCGTAGCAAGAGTTGTGCGCGGTCGCATGCGCTAATTTACCAACAACGACAAGAATAAACAACAACAAACACACGCTGTGTTGTTGCAGTGCAGCTGCGTTTGTGAACAATTCGTCGAATTACAACAATCATGAAAATATTGAAGATGTTGTTGTAGAGTGGAAAGAGTGGAAAGAGTTAGGCGCTGGCAATCGCTGATCTAGTCAACAAATCATTCAACTATCAGGCAGCTAGAAGAACTATCTACAATCTAAGCACCAAGCTTTGTGCAACAACAATATCCAAGAATTATGCCGAAATCGCAATGCGGCGTTCGGTCGGTCTTTGATCGGCGTTTTTGAAACTTTACAAAAATGTATGATATTGAGCCCGAACAGAACCAAAGCGGCTGTTGGTTGTCGGGTGCGCTGTGCAACAAAATGCATGAAAATATATGCAGCCGCCAAAAATTAAATGGCCGTAGAAATCCGCGACGGAAAAACGCCAGAATAGAATCATTTCTAATTTTTCTCCGAAGGCTGGTGGATCTCTCTTTGAGAGGCGTAAGTGTTGCCATATTTTAGCTAAAAATTGGCTGTGCTCAGTGCTATGTTCATAGTTTTTACAATGAGCTGACGTTTTGTTTTGTGTGTGTTGTATTTCATGAGCTGACGTTTCGTTTTGTGTGTGTTGGATTTGTACCATTTACGCACCGAAAAGCAACGCTGATCTGACAGCCGACAACCGCTCCTATTCTGGACGAGTTCTCAACAGATTTCTCCGAAAGAGGACCTCCAACCGACAGCCGCTTTGGTTCTGTTCGGGCTCATTAGGGGCTTTTACATGGACGTACATGTCATCCGACTTGGGCATGTCCGACGACATGTACGATCGTTCGAAAGCAAATGAGACGGTCGGACCGACATGTCTGACGTGTGAAAGCATATCGGTCCGACTCGCTGCATTTATCATTTCTATAAAGTTTTCATCGAGTAAACATCGGCTTAGGCAAAGCAAATAAGGTTTTTACTTCGTTTTTTTAACGATGTGTTACACTCGAGAGTCTGCAAAAAATGAAGTCGTCGTACATGTCCGATCGTTTGAAAGCTAAACAAAATATTCCCGTTAGTTTGTCGTCGTACAATGTCGGCTGACATGTACGTTCGTCTGAAAGCCCCTATTGGATGTCAAAACGCCCGATCTTACTTTTTGTAAATCACAATGCTGCATCGCACAGTCGTGCGTCGGTCACTTTGAGATTGCCAATTAAAATTATCAAAAAAAAATCTGTTTTTCCTTTATATAAAAAATAAACGTATATTAACGCAAAAAAACCTTTATTTTTTATTTCATCCAATCAAAAATTAAGTAATGCATTGAAAACAGTGCTTAAATTAAAAAAGGTCGCTTAAAACTCAATATACTATAAAGAAATAAATCCCACGAAATTTTGTATTTTCCATGGAAATGAGATATAATCCAGAAATCTGATTTTTTGTAAGTATGGCAAGATACAATCTGAAAAGAAAACATTTTTACTATTTTGTAAAACTAAACATTTTCTTATCAGTAAAATGGATTTTGAAGATTTGGACGATTTGGTGGACCTGGCAGTAATTGGTCTTTGTGGGTACGTCGCGTTTGAAGCGCACCAAGAAAATAAAGTTTGGTCAGAACGACGGCAATGGATTCGCGAATTTCATTTGTCGAGGAAAGTCGAAGGTTTCTACGCACTTAATCTTGAAAAAATGAAAAAGAAGGACCCGGAACTATTTTTCAAAATAACAAGGATGAAACCAGAAACATTCGAGCTTCTGCACGTTCTTATTGAACCATCATTGGAGAAATTTTCTCTTCCCTTTCTGATGAGAAGTGGAAGCAAAATGCAGTGAATTTCGAAAGGGTGTGGAATCTTCCCAATTATGTTTCCGCTATTGATGGAAAACACATAAAAATACGGTGTCCTCCAAGAGCAGGATCAGAATATTATAATTACAAAGGCCACCACTCTATAGTTCTTCTTGCTGCGTGTGATGCCAACTATATTTTTGTTGCAGTTGACGTTGGTACCTATGGAAATCAGAGCGATGGTGGAATTTTTGTAGAGTCGTAGTTTGGAAAACAACTGATAAAAAGCGAACTAAACCCTGAAGTTCTTAAAGCAGCAGTCATTTTGCATATTTTGTAAAACTTAATGATGAAACTTATTGCTCTGAAAGCTACGTTGATGTTTGCGACGAGAACGATGAAATTGTCCACCGAGGCCTGTGGCGAAACGGAACCACGCCTCTTTCTCGAGCTAGGTCAATCGGTTCTAATTTTTCTTCTCGACTAGCATTTCAAATGAGAGATGCATTAAAATATTATTTGTTTAGAAATAACACATGCTATAATAAGTCCCGAGACTAACTACTAGGTGGCACCTCTAACGAAATACCGATATAACCGAGCGTTTCCACTGCCCGAACGAACGAAGATTTCTTCCACTGCACGAACGAACAAGGTGGCGACTTTCCAATGTTCGCAACTTGTGTTCGTGCGGTGGAAACGGTTGGACCAAACAAAGAATTCATCGCTACGATTTGTTCGCGATGATTTCTTCGTTCGTTCGGGCAGTGGAAACGCTCGGTAATATTTCGATAGTTACCATGGTATAATAATATAAGGTAGTATTGACAGTTGCTTGGGCAACGACCATCTGTCAAAAAAAATGTCTAGAAAGAGAGCGTTCAATTATTTCTTATGTTTTCGCCATTGTTTATGTTTCAGCGCTTGCAAATAAACAAACATTTTCTTACAAAATATTGCCTATTTTATTTAATCAATAGTGAATTATTATTACTACAACGAAGATAACTTGTGAACTTTGTGTTATTAAGTGCAAAAATAAGAAAAAATGTTGAAAACGTTCAAATGTAGCAACCTCAGCAGCTGCAGATGCATATGGACGAAATTAAAGAAGTTTCCAATTATTATTAAAACACCACGGCTGGAAAACGTTAAACACATATCACACATAATTTTTTCACAACTTTCATTATTATAACTGTGTATTTAACGCACATATTTTGCGGAATTTATTTATTTTTACATTCGTTTAATTCTTGTTGCACGAACAACTGTTTTTGACAGATGGTCGTTGCCTTGTTGCTGAGAAAATCTATACTTGTCAATGCTACCTGTATAATTGTATCATGGATAGTTACGAGCAATACGTGTAAATATACGCAATACGTGTAATATTTCGATAGTTACGAGCAATACGTGTACAAATTTCATGACAATTTAACGTTTAGTTAAGAAGTTGCAGTGATTTAAGTGACGCTACTGTTGATATTTTCAAAATAATGGATTCAAAGCAATTCCGTGTGTTGATTTATCACTGTTTTTTATGGGAAAAAATACCGTCCAAGCTAAACAATGGCTTCAAAAGTGTTATTCGGACTCTGCTCCGTCAAATGCTGAGTTTAAACTTGGTCGTATAGACACAATTGATGCTGAACGTTCAGGACGCCCAAATGAAGCAGTTGTTCCACAAAACATAAAAAAGGACACAAAATGGTATTGGCCGACCGTAAAGTGAGGGTCCGCGAGCTAGCTGAGGCTCTAAAGATATTGAAAGGCAGTGTGGAAACAATATTACAGGAATATTTGTCGATGAGAAAGTTGTTTCCAAATGGGTGCAGCGTTTTCTCACACCGCACCAAAAATAACAACGTGTCGATGATTCAGCTCTCCGAACTGTTTGGCACTGTTTACAAAGAATAAACATGAATTTTTGCATCGGTATGTGACAATGGATGAAACATGGATCCACTATTACACACCGGAATCAAAACGGTTGACAGCTGAGTGGAGAGCAACCGATGAAAGCAGGCCGAAGCGACCAAAAACACAACAATCGGCTGGATAGGTTATGTCATCTGTATTTTGGGATGCGCATGAAATTTTGTTCATCGACTATCTCGAAAAGGAAAAACAATCAACAGCGATTATTATATAGCATTGTTGGCCCGATTTGAAGAAGAAAAAAAATCCTTTTACACCAAAACAATGCACCGTGTCACGAAAATTCATGAATTGGGCTTCGAATTGCTTACTCATCCACCGTATTCCCCAGATTTGGCCCCAAGCGACTACTGGCTCTTTGCTAACCTCAAAAAATGCTTGCCGGCAAGAGATTCTTGCCGGCTGAAACTGAATTGTATTTTGAGGCGAAGCACAAATCGTTCTACAAAACCGGTATTGAAAAGTTAGAAAAGCGGTGGAATGAATGTATTGCTCTTGAAGAAACCTATGTTGATGAATAAAGAAGAATATTTGCAAAAAAAGGTTTTTTTATTTTTAGTGGACTTATTAAACCATGTGTTATTCAAAAAAGTTAACTCTAGCTTAAACAAAATATTCAACGTTCGACAAAGAACTTTTAGCACTCTATTCCGCTATTAAACATTTCAGATATTTTTCGGAAGGAAGAAAATTCACTGTTTATAACGATCATAAGCCTTTGACTTATGCTCTTCACTCAAAAACAGAGAGATCTCCTCGACGAACTAGACATTTAGAGTATATAACACAATTCACCGACGATATCCGTTACATTACAGGTAAAAACAATAAAGTAGCCGACACGTTATCGCTTTTACCTAAAATTGAAGAAGTTTCAGAAAAAGGTATAACATTTCAAACAATTTTCAAAGAACAACAAAATGATAGTGAACTTCAAAAACTTATTACAAGTCCAAATTTTAAATTTAATCTCAAACTTATAAATATTCCACTCTTAAACCTCAAAATTTGGTGTGATATTTCTGACTCTAAATCGCGTCCTTATTTTCCAACAACTATGAGGCCAATAATTTTTAAAAAAACTTCACGGTCTGTCACATCCTGGAATACGCCCAACAAGAAAATTAATAGTTAGTAAGGCCCCTATTAGGTACGACAACTCAACTTAAGTTGACGTGAGTTAAGACACCTCAACTGAACTTTTTTGCCATATTACGCATAACATACATTTTCAGTTGAGCTGTGGTGTAAAATTGCTGTTTCTATTGGAGCATGATTACACCGAAATTTTGACACTTTCGTTGAAATGAATCAGCTGTTCGCATTAATTTTAATTTTTGTGTATATGTATTTTGTTCACAAGTAATAAAGCAAGGAAATAATAGTATAGAGCAGGAGTGCCCAAAACTTTCTTATGGAAGTGCAAACACTAATACATATAAAACCCTGCAACCTTTCGTAAACGAAAGCATACTATGTTAGACAACAACAAAATCTACGTAGAAGATCACTGTCACCAAAATGTACCAACAAAGCATACGAAAGTGTTGTTGCTTGCACTTCGGTATAAGCAACGAAAAAAGATCAAAAACAAAAAAGACAAATTTGTTTGTGTATTTTGTATTGCTTAGTGCGGAGTGCTGTGTGTGTATATTAGAATACACAGCCTATGCCTAAGTGCTTTTACAAAAACAAATGTGCACCTAGTGCATAGGGCTTGGGCACCTCTAAAGACGCTATACAACTAGCTCAAAGCAGATGTAAGTTTTTGACAGTTTTTACACTCGAGACATAGTTGCATTGTTAAACCTAATACCACAAAAAATACATACACATCTCTGAGATACATACTTGTCAGTCGATAGACACATATGTACCTCAAATGTGTAATAGACAATACAAATTTACAAATTACACACTCAACTTAAGTTGAGTTGTCGTACCTAATAGGGGCCTAAATATTTTTGGCCAAATATGAGAAAATAAATTAATACTTGGGTACAAAATTGTTTGGAATGTCAAAAAGCTAAAATTATTGTCTACACATAATCCCCAGTACAAAAAAATTTAAATTCCAACCGGTAGATTCGAACATATTCATATAGATCTGGTGGGACCTCTTCCTGTCTCACGTGGATATCGGTATTTGTTGACCATCGTAGATAGATACACACGATGGCCGGAAGCATTCCCTTTACAAGATATCTCCACTCAAACTATAACAACAACTTTTGTTAACAATTACGTCTCAAGATTTGGAGTGCCTTTAGAGATAACTGTGGATCAAGGAAATCAATTTAGATCAAAACTATTTCCAGAGCGCACTAAAATACTTGGCTCACACACGACTCAAAATTCACACGTCCGCTTATCATCCACACGCCAATGGAATGGTCGAAAGATTTCATCAACAACTAAAATCTTACATTATTGCTTGTAAAAGTACAAGAAACTGGACTGAACCTTTAATTTTACTAGGTTTGCGTACTGCCGTTAAAGAAGATTTGAAGTATTCCCCATCTGAGTTTTGTATGGCCAAATTCTAAGAGTTTCGGGTGAATTGTGAATTGGTTATCAATAATGATCGCAAAGCAAAAACTGACTGTACACTTAAAGCATTAAGAGAACATTTTTCAGAAACAAGAAGTAAAATTGTGCATCACTCTAATTCCTCACGACCATTTGTTCCCAATGAACTCAAAACATGCAAATATGTTTTCGTTAAAGTCATTCAAAAAAAGAGTTTAGACATTATTAATTTTTGTGAGTCAAAAATTTTCAATCGAATTTTCAACGTTGTGCAATAAACATTATTCTTGTATTCTTTGTATACTCTAAGATTAAAAGTTGTTTTTCAATTTTTATTTTTTCGCTCAGAAATAAAAGTTTTTTCTCAATTTTTATTTTACGCTCAAAAATAAAAATCATTTGTCCAGTTTTATTTTTTTTTTTTTCAGACATAAAACCGACAAAACACCACACAGCTTGGTTGGTGGCACGTGTCAATTTTTATTCCTGAACAGGGGGGCTTTAAAGGACGGCCGAAAAGGGTAAATATGTATGACCGACCCCCATTACTTTTGAAAAAGAAACATTTTTCCGTTGGGACCCTCCGAATACTCCTTTTGGGGGTTCCTATACAAATTTTATGATTTTTTTGTATTGAGCAGGGGGCTTTAAGGGAGGGCCGGAGAGGGTTAATGTGTATCATAAAACTATCTAATATGTAGAATTTTGTATCAAAAACATAAATATATATAAGGAAAATAAATGCAATACAAATATACTCTGTGTACTCTTTTATTACTCTCGAAAGTTTGAAATATACTTTAAAATGTTGTAGATTACAACACTGTTACTTAGCAGCAGTGTTCGTCTTTTTGTTTAAGGTTAATGTATACAATATGAATATCAAAGACATGCTCCATATGCTTCGAATTTTTATGACATTATTATAATTACTCGATGTATGAACCATGCAGTTGAAAACCTACTGTGTCCATATTATTATTATTTAATTTTGCGTAACACTATGTTAAAAACTAGTCGAAGCATTTCACGGTGAAGTGTTTCATCGGTTTTACTCCCCATCGCGGCTAAAGAATTTTCACTTCAACAACAAAAGCGAATATTTTCTGTTAAAACTATGACGAAAATTTTTTTATAGATAAACATTTTATTGGCAGCTTAAGATTTTCAATAAACTTTGGTACAGCCGTGGGGTTATTTTAACTTCGGCCCAGTCGGAAATCATTTCTTACTAGTTTTTTTTTGCTTCAATTTTTCTTGTTTAAATTTAATCATATTTTACGCGTTATTATGTGCATTTTTTGGCATCACTATATGCGCTTAGCAATATTTTTCATAAAAAAACTTGTTTGATGCGTAGCATTGGCAGCGCAGACGACATGCTAAAGATTTTGAACAATATAAAAATTAATTCTCAAATAAACATTTATATTTAGTTTTTACACAATTTACCATGTTTTTGGTTTCCATTCCAACAGTTTTTTATTTATTTCAAAGAACTTTTATTGTTTTGCAATTTCTTTGCTAACATGTAAACATATGATTTAAAGCAGCTTGACACTTTTACCATTTTTGCCAGAAGAAATTTCTCGGACTAAAACTTGCAGCTTTTGACAGGGAGGGGAAATTTTTTACTCTCTCGATTGAACTCTCTTTTACCATTTTTTCGAGTACGGGAACGCTTCTTGGACTAAAACCTGTAAAAATGGTAAATTGGACTAAAACTTTAGAGTACGGGAACAGACCTATTGTGAATGTTACAGACGCTTTTCTAATGTTCACTGCTTGAGCTACCATGTGGTACGGATGCCACAAGCGTGCTCCATCTACTCTCAGATGTTGAAACAGAATTATGGTTACGGTCCCTGGCCGTAAACGTAAGACGTTTGTGTCTGGCGCGAGATTTAAACCAGTTTGGGGTGTTTTTTCACCCCGCGATACAGTTCTAGGGTTAATATTCTCCCTGATGATGTAGGTTTCGCGTACCAGCTGAAATGTTTTTTGTCTGTCCGCATTAACTTCATATCGAGATAAGCCAGAGCGTTGTTACATTCTTCCTCTACTGTAAATATGATTTTTTGGTGATATGAGTTTAATTCATCAAGTATAGCATTAATGTCGTTTTTATTTACAACAGCTAAAATGTCATCTACGTATTTAAATATTTTTGTTATCGTTATGTTTTTTTGGTTTAAGCTTTGTATTGCTTTGTCCAACAAGTCGTCCAGAACTATGTCCGCTATTGAAATAACCAATGCTGTCAAGTTTTGACGAGAAAATGTTAAGCGCTAATGAGCTTTTTTTTGGACAAGTGCATATAGCGATGCCAAAAATAGGCACCTGTAGTGGAATTCCCAAAAAGTTAGCGATACGAAATCGTTATGGTTAACTAACGACGTTTGTAGTTTGCAATAACGAATGTTGTATTCTAAAAACAGTACTTTGCGACAAAATTGTTGTAATGTAACATTCACAATATAAGCTACAAGCGTCGTTAAAAGAAATCAAAAATATGGCATCACTGTGCTTTTTTGACAGCTAGATAGGCCTTTTCGATAGATACATGCTGAATCAGACAAGCAGCAGACAGCTGCATCGCAGCTATTAGCCGAGGCAGCGCTAATGCAAGCAATCGATTTCATTTGAGCGATTGTCTTCAACGAACTTATAATTGTTATAAGTATAACTTTTTTATTATTTTTACTTTTATTATTATTTTTTATTATTAATGCTCTGAAATGTGCCTTATTATCCTTTAATTTGTTTTTATTTATTTTAAAAACTTTTCTTTATTTTTTTAAACTTTAAATAAAAACGTAGAAACTATTGAAAATAAAGTTTATAGAATTATTTTTATTTTGATTTAATCTTATTTTATTTGACCATGATGGTTAACATATCGCCGTGTTGTGTTGTGTAGCCTCGTCGTGTTGTGGCCATTTTATGCATATTATTTATGTTTTATAAAATCACAATCGCATGTAAAACAATCGCTTAACGTTGTTATTTATGTTAGCGACGCTAAAATATTCGTGGTTAAGCTAGCTACAAATAACGTTAATGAACTGTCAAAATTAAGGACAAAAATAGCTAACATAGATGTTGGGAATACCAGTTAACGATAATTGTAGCAAAGGCCAGTTAACGATAACTATAAACGTCGTTAACACGTTTGGAAATTCCGCTACTGTTCTTATAATTATTTTGTAATGGTACTACGTATCTGTGATTTATGCCTTACAATTATGTTTTGTTTTGTTTTATTTTTAGGCACAGGATTTTCATAAAAACCGCCCCTGTGACGATTTGAAATTTTCTTGTGTGTAGTAATTTTCATGTATTCAAATATACTAATACAAAAAAACAAAATCTTATGAAGGCTGTCTCTCTTTGATTTCAGAGTTAAAGTTCATTGAAAATGTAGGTTGCTACCATGGTAGAATTATACAAGGTAGCATTGACAGTTGCTTGGGAAACCATCTCCTATCAAAAAATATACTCAAAAAGAAAGCGCACACAATCGGCCATTGAAAACACAAACAATGTTGAAAACGTAGAAGTGAGAAAAACCACAACTTCAGCAGCTGCAGATGCATTTGCACAAAAAGTTGTTTTTGACAGGAGATGTTTTGTTGTAGAAGAGAAAATAAGCAGTTTTCAATGCTACCTTGTATTATTATACCATGGGTTGCTACCAATATAGAAGTATTACATACATGACCTAACTAATTCTTCAATCTTCGTAACCCGGCGGCCACACGTGACAGTTTTGCCATGACAATAACAATACACTCACACTTTTTTACCAATACAAGCAAGCTCTGGCAATTGCCAATCTATTGCCAGGCAGTTGTCGGCATGACAATAGGCTGGCAATTACATTGGCAATAATTTGACGTTTGTATTGATATTGACGTAAATAATCGTGGTTGGTGTACAAAAAAAAGGGAAAATGTTGAGTTTTCATTCATCTTCAATTATGCCAAAAATTTAAGGCTAGAGATGGTTACAGCGACACAGAAAAATTATAAATATAATGAAATAACATTGTCATGCTTTTGTCAGGCCACCTACGTCACAATCGACAATTGCTTGGCTGCCGACAATGATTTGACAGATTATACGTATTCTCAATTGTCATGGCAAAACCATCTCGTGTGGCCGCAGCGTAAATACATCTTGAAAACAACTATTATTGTTATCTGGTCACCCTTTACTATGGGATTATTATTCTATGACATACATTTTAAAACAAGGTGGCAGTACTATATGTCTTGTCAGAATTTTTTCTATTTTTTTAAGTTGTTTTTCACTGTTAAACGCTGACGAAGGTTTATTAGATATTCTACAAATAATTGCATTGACAAAAAGTTATCAATTTTATGTTTGCATTTCATGTGTAAAAAATTTTTAAATAAAAACGAGCAACGTTTACATTCTTTAGATAATGATAAAATTGGCATCGTGCTTGGTGTCTTCAATCCTGCTGCTGGCGGCTTTTGGACTAAATGCAGTCTTTGGTAAATCCGATCCCGGGAAAATTGAAACAGTTTTGACTCCGGTAAAATTAGAAACTTTTTTGAAAATATTTTTTTAATTGTACTCATAATTGGAAGTGTACTTTTGATTAGACATTTGTAAACAATAATTCATGGAATTTCTTATTTTAAGGGCTTCAATGTTGCGAGAGAAGAGCGTCCACTACTTGCCAATTCGAAGATATACGTGAAATGTAAGTATATTTCCTTAATAGGGAATATATTGTTGCCACAGCAAACAAAACGATCTGTTCAAAATACTGTTAAAAAGCTCACTGCATAAATTTTGAGGAACAAGTTGAAAGTTTGCATATTTTGTTATAATGGTAATGGATGTCTACGATGCTCTTTGTCTGCATTCTTTTCAAATCAGTAACTATTTTCTACGTGGACATCTTTACTGCTCGATACACGTTGCCTGAGTTAGATTTTAACACAGACATAATATGATGCGTAGGTTTCAATCATGTCCTTACTAAAATATCGATTTTACCATTTTCAGTAGTGTGCGAGGCAACTGAGAAAACCACGCTAACGATATATTGGACCCTAACGGAGCGCGAGTGTTGGTATGACGAACCTTTCGTAAGTGTTACTGATGCATATTGATGTGTATAATATTGTAGTTAAATCTTTTTTCTAGATGCAGAACTACATAGCATACGAAAATCTGCTGCAGCAGCAAAATAAATCGAACGTTAAAATTTTGACGTCTCCGAAAATTTCTGCAGAGTGTCCGAGCCATTTAATTGTTTTGCCACAAGTAAATTTCGCTTCTGTGCATACCGAAGCAGTTAATAAAAAGGATTCCGACTCCCAGCTTACATATAAATCAGATACCTCAAGTAATGTAAAGAAATCTCAACATCTTCTGTCGGTAAGAAAAATACTAAATCAAAAATACAATTTTTACTACATTAGAGCTTTCAGCTTGTGTTATTTGATAGCAATTGATCAACGAGAGTCAATAAATAAAAATGCACTGTTTTATATGAATACCATGATTAATTTATTTGTCTTAAGGGGTATTATATATTATTTTTAGTGGTATTCATAAACTATAAGTCAGATACATTTTTTTTTAACTAAAGCACTGATAATGAAAGAAAATTTACTTGCTTACCATAATGTTCGCGCTATATATTTATTTGATAACTAAAATTTAAATCCCCAGTTGCGCAAGAAAGCATTTAATGTTTTTTTGTTTCTGCGTTATTAATACTTGGAAGCATTCAATTTTGTATCGCTATTAAACATTACTTTCTCAAAGCAATTGCCTGATTAGAAAGTTTATAGCTCCCTTACTAAATAGAAGCACAATTGCAATTCTCGAAATAAAAAGACGAAGTAAAAAAATGGCTGAAATTGAACTTCAGTTTTCATTCCTTTCATCTCATCTCAGAAATATAAAATTAGTATCGTTTTACATCATTGTTTGGCATCCCATAGACACGCGAGTTTGTCTCAAATAGTTTTTTTTCACAGACATGGTCGGCAAAGCACACAGCAGAGAGTAAAGCTTACAAGTTATAGCAGCGTTCAGTCCATTTCTCGGTACGTTTTCATGTACATTAATTATCAAGCATTAATCATCAGGCATCTTCTTATATATATTACGCAAACCCAAATTTTGTCCGGCATAAGGCTTTTTAAGTACAAGTCCAATTTAAATAAATTTAGTATGGTTTGATAGGTTTAGACCTGTAGATGTGCAAACTGGACTTTTTATTTCTTAAAAATTTATATTTTTCAAGTTATAGCTTATTAAAGTTTGCTTATAATTGCATATAATTGTTGTTGTTATGTTGGTTTTTCTTTTATTAACAGCAGCTGAGAACCATGGTATAATTATACCAGGTAGCATTGACAACTGCTTATTTTCTCTTCAACAGGAAAACATAAATTGTCAAACACAGCTGTTTGCGAAACGAAGCGAAAATTAAAGCAAGTGACAAAAACAAACAAAAAACTAATAAGAATATTGTGCGTTTAAATAAACAAATCATAAAGAAATAAACATTTAAAATCATGAAAGTGATAAAAAGATCTTGTGTAATTTGTGCGAAAAGTTTTTCAGTCCGTGATGTTAAATTTTATTCAGTGCCTAATAACGAAACTCGTCGCCAGCGGTGGATTGATGCCTGTGGCTTGATGCTGGCAGAAAATTCGTTTGTTGTTTGTGTTTTCATTTATTAACAATGGCCGACCAGCGAACGCTCTCTTTTTGAGTATATTTTTTGACAGTATATGATTTCCCAAGCAACTGTCAATGCTACCTGGTATTATTATACCATGGCTGAGAACAACGTTATCAAACTCAGAGCAAAACTATTCGTTGCTCACATTTCGCTCTCTTCTGTCTCTTCTTTTTAGAGCGTCTGTTAACAACAAAATGAAAGTCAGAAAAATGTAAGGCTTTCGCAAGCCGCTGAACGCTCGCAACCAAGATACATACAAGTTTTTTTTTTAGGATATTACTATTAATTATTATTATTATAGTTGCTGGGGGCAGCAACGCGCACCGGTGGTCGCTAGTTAATTATATTTGTCTGTTTGTCTAAAACTATTTTATATACGTAATATATCGAGCGTCCATGGCGTAGTTGGTTAAAGTGCGTGGCCGCTATGTCAAAGAACCTGGGGACCCAGGTTCGAACCCCAGCAGCGACAGAAAATTATTTGAATTAAAATAATTTTTCTGTACGGCCGCCACCTCTCTGCAGACAATGGCAAACCTCAGAGAGTAATCAAAATGCCATGTAAAGCTTCTTGAGAACGAGAACATTCCGTTCATCGCCGTTCGGAGTCGGCGTTAAGCATGTAGGTCCAGTTCTCGGTCAATTATGTACAAACTTAATAACACGCATAACACAATTGATCATAAGAAGCTGGGTCAAAGTTCTTTCAAGGGCTGAAATGGCCAGTTATTTATTTATTTATTTAATATATCGAGCACCAACCGCCGAATAAGCATAAGAGCCACTTTTTTCAAAACTCACTTTTATATCGCAAGCGATAGTGCTGCGACTATTCATCTCCAACTGGCATCAACACTAAATAAAAATCACGCCTCTAAGATTCACCGTTGAAAAGATTGATCCGTTGCCAGGATACAAGGGACAGAAGTCCAGGACACATGGATGTGTCATGGATCGTGTGACAATTTGCAGAGAAAGTTAAAAAAATGCTTCTGCAAATTTTGGTTTTTGCGCTTAAGCTGATTCGTCGGTTTGGGGTTGATATTTATTAAAGGTGGGCTGATTTGTTTTAAATCACATTTTACCTTGACATTGACAGTAATTTCGCGCTTAACAACGGGGCATAAATTAAGTATCATATTTTCACGGTACGAAATGGATCAAAGAGAGGCGAATGACTGTCTGCTTCATTATCACTTCTCAGTATGCGACTTTCAAAAATCATTTTTACGGTTGAGGCGAATTTTCATCTAGGCTGCTATTTGTCACCGCTGCTGTTGTCATGAAAGATTCAGACACTTTAAAACAATATTTTTTCGCTCTTTTGCTACAATAGTGACCAAAACCATCGAAACTGTACTGCAGGACCAGCCGACGCAGCCATTTCAATGAAGTTTGAAAGAACACAAAAGTCATTGAAAAATATTGAACTTTTTTTTTTGCAGAGCAAGTCAGTTGATGTGATGGCCCACCTTTATAATGATATACTTTGTGCATGGCGCATTACATGAAGCTTAATTTACTGATATCAAATTTGAAATTTTTTCACAATCAATAAGAATCAATCTCTTGATGTCCTTGGCATGTGGACATTTAGTTCATTATAACTTTAATTAGTTCAAGAGATTAAGGAATTACTTAAAAAGAAAACTGCGAATCTCATGGCTTAGCTGCACTGATAACAATATTTACTAGAAAGCTGCACAAGACTAAAAAAATAATTTCCAAGCATATTCCATGTTTTGAATTTTGATTTTATTGCTTTAATATCGGCCTACATCACTACGTGTGCGCCATAAAAACCGATATTTTTGACCCATTTGACTTCATTTTCAAGATATAGCGTTCTTCCTAATTTTTTAAGGTTATTATATCGACCGATCTCTCTACTTCTGCGTCTTCAGTTCGAGTCCCCTTTAGAAATGCCAAAAACACAGTTACTTTTGGCCTATCTTGCTCCGTTTTCGATATATGGAATTATTCTAATTTTGAAGGTTATTATATCGACCGACTCTACCTATTCTTCTCGAGTTCCCTTAGAAAATCGAAATTCACTATTATTTTTGGCCTATCTTGCTTCGTTTTCGAGATTTGGCGTTTTTTTTCTAATATTTAAAGTTGTATCATTTGGGATGCTTTAGGCAAGATATATAAACATTTTTTATTTAACTACCTCATGTAATATAACTTTCTCTCTCTCCTTAATTTTCTTTTCTTTACACTTTTTATTTCTTTGTCTTTAACATCTTGTTCTGATCTATTTTCTAAACACCCTTTGTATATTCTTATTTTGAATTTAAATTAATTAATTAATTGTTATATTTTATTCCTAAGCATATTACTTTGTTTATTAAAAGAATTTGTTCTTATTATACTAAAAGGACAAATAAATAAATATGAAATGTGAAAAAACTAGTAAGAAATGTAGTAAGAAATGTCTAGTAAGAATTGCCATCGAAAAGTCTGGCAACTCTGATGACAAGATAAACGTGTTTCAAGTGTGTCGTGCATTCTTTCTTATTTTACCTAATAATAAATTGCACAAAAATTGCTAAATTTAAAACAAATCGATTACTAAAAGATTATTAGTGGAATACAAGGAATAATTGTACTTTAGAGCCCATGCTTAAATATTTTTTTTCTAATTTTTATAATATGTGTATGCGCCTCCTAAGCCTAATGGTGCAAAAAAAAAGGTCGGTCTTGAATGGTTTAGGAGATAAAAATCGGGAAAGTTTCAAAATTCAGTGCAAATTGCCAAGTGCGTGGAAGAGGGCCCAAGACCAAATATTTTTTTTCTTATTTTTATTATATGTATCTGGTCTTCCTAAGCCTAATGGTGCAATAAAATTTTGTCGGTTTCGAATGGTTTCGGAGATAAAAATAATAATGTATTATTATGTAAAAGGGAAAATTACCTTCCACGCACTTAGAAATTTGCGGTGAATTTTTAAATTTTCCCGATTTTTATCTCCGAAACCATTAGAGACCGACAAAATTTTGTTGCACCATTAGGCTTAGGAGCACCATATACATATAATAAAATTAAGAAAAAAATATTTGGGCTTGGGCCCTCTTCCACGCACTTAGAAATTTGCACTGAATTTTGAAACTTTCCCGATTTTTATCTCCTAAACCATTCGAGACCGACCTTTTTTTCTTTGCACCATTAGGCTTAGGAGGCGCATATACATATTATAAAAATTAAAAAAAAAATATTTAAGCATGGGCTCTAAACTACAATTATGCCGAATACAATAACTCCTCATTGAGATTGCTGATTATTTTTATTTTTATCATATATAAGTGTCAACTGCACACATAACCCTACTTTTGAGCTGATTAGTGCTTTACGCAAAATGGCAGGTAAATATCAGTGTTATATGTGTAAAACAAATTGCACTAAAACTACGGGAGCCATCACCTGCGGTATTTGTCGTCACCCTTTCCACTTCGAGTGCGCCACCAAGATCACCCCAAACGTTACCGCTGCGATGATTGACACCATTGGCAAGAGTGGTGGTAGTTTGATATACCGATGCAACGTTTGTGTAAGCACTCCGGCGTCCTCTGCACCTGAGTTCGCAGAAATTGCCTCAAAATTGGATAAATTGGATCAAAAGCTTGAGAGCAAAATCGACAAATTAGATGAAAAACTAGAACGCAAAATGGAAGGTTTATCTACCCAACTGACATCCCAGCTTGATGGTCTCAGAGTTGAATTATCCGAATGTGTGATCAAGGTTAGTGATGTTGAAAAAAAATCGCTTGAGAACGTAAAAAAATTGGAGCTGGAAAATAACAGCCTGCGTAAATTAATAAATCGTGCGAACATTGTTATTAGCGGGCTTCCGGCCCAGTTCATACCGGCCGGAAATGAACTGATGCAGACTATGATGGCTATAGCTAAATATTTTGGCGAAGATCTAAACCCTTCCGAGATAAACTTTTGCACACGAGGCCGGAGTGGTGGATCTGGGTTGGTAAAGCTTAACAGCGTCCAGAAGCGTGGAAAAATATAGAGTTAATAATGGAAAAATATAGAGTTAAATATGACCTTAAGCTAAGCCAAATTAGCGAGACCGATATTCATTCCAGGGTTTTCCTGAATGACCATTTGACACCTGGGGCGTCCAAGCTGCAATTCATCTGTCGACGGCTACTGAAATCTGGTGAAATAAAGCGTTTTCGGCTTATTAACTCAGATGTTCCCAAAGCATAATTTCTTGGCAGGATGGAGAAGAAAAAAATTCTCGAAACACATCAACTGGTTGCTCTTCTAAACACCAAGAATGCTGCTTCAATGGAGGTGTTTCAGAGTAATGACAGGGAATGAGAGGAGCGATTCTTCTATCTTCCAGGAGTATCTGTATTTATTTTTAATTTTTTTCTATCGATTCCTTAAACATATATGTTTTCTCATCAAATGACGTCACTTGGGCTGTTGAGAAGTTACGACACGGCGGTGGGGTGTAGTTGATGGAATTAATCTTTCATACAACTTTACCCTGACGGGGTGTAGTGCTTGTCGGTTTGCTCAAAAGATAGTCCTCATTTTTTGCTAATATCTTTTGCTATAGTGCAATTATTTAATGTATATTTTTTAATTTTGTCCACTATTTGCCAAATATATGCACGCACTATTTGTACAATATAAGTTTACTTTAGTGTTTCATATACATACATTTTCATTCAGTATTTAATAACCAAATAATAATAATAATGAGTCTATTGATAAGCGCACGATTTTGGGGTAAACTAAAATATGATTTTGGATAATATTGTACCAGTAGCCAGCAATAGCAGTTATTGGAAAAGTGTTCTAAATAATAATAATAACTTAAATATAGCTCATTTCAATGCGCAAAGTATAGCACCGCGACATAATTCCACTAAGTTTGATGAAATTAAATGTTTCCTCGAAAACAGCTGCCTGGATGTGGTGGGTGTTTCAGAGACCTGGCTTGAAAGTTATGTTTACAATAATGCTATAAAAATTGATGGCTACTATGTGCATCGTAATGATCGGGAAGGGGGTAGGGGCGGAGGTGTTTGCCTGTACGTGGCTAATAAATTCAGGTCTAAGGTTATTTATGAACACCGAGATGAAGGAAACTGTGAAGCTCTATTTGTTGAGATCGTAGCAGACGCAGTGAAGATGCTAGTTAGCGTTATCTATTTGCCTCATGGTAATTTCTCTTCATTTGAGGATATTTTTGGTGAATTTTCTCTGCAATACGAGCATGTGGTTTATATGGGTGATTTCAATACTAACATCTTTACTTGCGGAGACATTATCAGAAATTTCTGTAATAATTTTAACTTATCAGTTGTACATAATTCGTTACCGACACATTTTAATCTGCAGTATAATTCAACCTCACTAATTAACTATTTTTTTGTCTCTCGTTTTAACTTAGTTAGGAGTAAGGGCCAAGTTCAGTTTCCAGTAGGGCTATGATTCTTATTCGAAGTTTTTGAACTTCGAAGTATTCGAAGCTTCGAAGTTCGAAGCTTCGTTTCAAAACTTCGAAGAGTAAAAAAACTTCGGATTTACGAAGCTTCGAAGCTTAACTATTCGTTCAACATAATAGGCAGTAAAAAAATACGAAGCTTCGAAGTTTTTACTCAAAAATATTTCATACATTTTTTGTGTCGGTGTGATACACTTTGATATAAGAAAAAAACATGAGTTTCTAGGTGTGGAGCTATTATACTAAAAGTTCTGATGCTCAATCAGTGATTTGCAATGTATGCGAGCGAGTATTGCAGTCGCATTGATTCACGAGTTCACTTCGTGCGCATCTAACGATGCATTCAATTTTTCCAGAAGAACTACAAAGAAAACGCCAGCATGAAGAAAGGTAAGTACACGGTGGGATGCTGTTAGGCCAAAGGTTTAAGACCATATTGGCTTTATAACATTATTGCAATGATAAGAAATCAAAAACAATGTTTAATTTGCAGAAAGTCATTTTTGGCTTTATAACCGTAGCGCTGATTACTTTTTTAATTTTTCAAGTGAAAGCCAAATTCGGCATTATTACATTATTACAAATGTCGCATAACAACGAAACTAAGTATGGAATTACTATTGAGTGATGTCCTTCTACTAGAAAACTGGGACGGGCATTTTAAGAGGCTCCGCTCATACAAGCTAAATTTTCAAGATCAAATTGCTTTGGAAGCAGAAGGAAACTGAATCTCAGAATGGAGCTTTTATTTGGTGATATCTTGCGTGTAGTAAAGCGTTTTATAGAAACCGTATTCTAGTACAGGGGTAGAAAAATACCCTTCTGGGCCAAAATGGGTTAAGTTAATTTCAGAGAGCTTACGTTTATAAAACGCGTTCAATGTCGCATTGAAAACTGACTGAAACAAGTAGTAGCATTTTTTCTGCATCTATGACTTACCCATTCAGAAAACAATAAAAAATTGTTCACAAATTAAAATAAATAAATATGTAGTAACACAATCAGCCTTATTGTGAAAACCATTTCGTCCGTAATTGTTCCCTAATTTATTGTACCCTTATTGTGAATTTCGGGCGGAATGTTTCGCATGTTCGAAAAATTCCCCCTATTGTGAATGCATTTTTTTTGGCGAATATGACATATATTTTGGCGGAATAGTTCATTTCTAATTTGCTGGCGAATAAGATTAAAAATGTAAGTTTGTTTCATGATTTATCAAAGAAAATTAAATAATATTACTTTCTAATTGTTTCCAGGGCTAAATCAATCAACAGACATCAATCTGAATTGCTTCTTAGCAAAATGCAAGCAAATCCAGACATTGCCAGAGGCTTCATAAAAGCCAAAGAGAAGAAGGGTATAGTTTCTTTGTTTTGGAAGAACTTAGAAAAGGAGCTGAACAGTGTTGGCCCACCGGTTAAAACCATTTTTGAGTGGAAAAAGGTAATAATTTGTCTCTTTAATGAATTACATTAAAAATAGTGTTGCACATAGGTTTGGACAGACCAAAAACGATATGTTCGGAAAAAGGCGGCCTCGAATAAACAGCACCAAAGAGGAACAGGAGGTGGTCCCAACAGGCAGTGGAAGATATCACCTGCAGAGGAAACAATATTCCAGCTTATCGGAATGCAAGAAGCAGTGGGGGGCATTGATGGCGGTGAATCTTTTGGCATTATTTCATGTGCCAATAGAAGCAATAGTCCTGAAAAGGAAAATGAGGATCCATCTGCTGGTGATTATTATGACGTAATGGAATGTATTAGTGAGGAAGCTCTTGAAGAAGAAGCAGATTTTGAAATGCTACCTACAAATTCGTCACAAAAAAATAAAAAACAAAAAATGACCACCAGCGAAATTGTAGAGAAGGAGTTGCAAGTTCAGGAAAAGTTATGTGCCAGTGTAGTAGAAGCAGTAGATCTACTAAAATCGCACGTTAAGGAAATGCAATACTGCTCCAAAAAGATTTATAGATCCCTTGGTGACTTAAACGCAACAAAAAAAAGTCAACTGGAAGAAATGAAGCGGCATAACAGTGTTATGGAAAATCTTCGGACAGTAGAAATCGAAAGCCAAATTGCACTGAACAACAAAATAATGGAAAAAGAAGAAATGTACATAAAACAAAAGACATGATGGCAGATGAAATTGATCTCATCTTACGATCTCATTTTTAATATAGTTTTAAGAAAAAAAAAGTATGATTTGTGAATTGAACTGATATGTGATTTTTTTTGTGTTTTGCTAAAAATATTTATTTGCAATAATTTTAGTTACATTTTTTTTTGTTTTATAAATGTTTATTTTTCTATTTTATTAAAACTATTATTTAACTTAAGATATAAGTTTTTTAATACATGTCCAAATGATAAGTTTTGTTTTTTTCTTAATTTTCCAGTGTATAACTTTGAAAATAAAATTAAAAAAAAAATATGCAAATATTTTTGTTTAATTTTTTTTCATATTTTTATTTCACGTGCAAAGTACCAAATTTTTACGAATATGTGATTTCCAAAAAGCGTCCGGTTTGACATGGAATCACCAATATGCATATATTTAAAAATAATTTTATAAAGAATGTGCAATGTTATTGCGTATACGCTGAGCTTCAATTGAGTATGTAGAACTCGCATCAGATGGCTCCTCACCATTAACATCGCTGCTGGAATTTTCTTCTGGCGTTACATCAGATTCTTCTATCGGAAGCTTAAAATGTATACACATGTTATGCAGAGCCGCGCATACATTTGTTATTTTAATAGCTTTGAGTGGTGTATAGTGTAACTGTCGACTTTGAAGAAGACATCGCCATCTATTTTTTAGGACACCATTTACCCTCTCAATAACATTGCGACATTTCGAATGGAGTTCATTATATTTTTCTTCAATAGAACTTTCTTGTGGAGTCCTAAAAGGAGTTAATAGCCACGGTTCCAAAGCATAACCAGCGTCACCTTAAATAATATTAATTTACATAGTGTTTTTTTAAGATGAATTTGAATCAGTTTGAATTAATACCTAAAAGCCAGCAATTATTGTCGCCCTGCAAAAAATCGCACTCCATTTTAGCTCTCAACTCAGAAGTGTTCCATATTAAAGAGTCATGGGAAGCTCCAGGGTGTGTAGCGTCAATGAAACGAATCTTCATATCACTGTCACATACCTGCATGTTAAATTAAAGAAATGAAATGAAAAGAAAATAATACTAATTACTTACTAGCATGACATTTAAGCTATAGGTTCCTTTTCTATTATAAAATAGATGTTTGTTTGTTGAAGGTGCTATAATGCCGACATGAGTTCCATCGACAGCGCCCACAACACCAGGTATTTTGTACTTCTCGTAAAAGCTAAGTGCACATTTACGTTTTTCTGCTGGTGTCAACCAACATATCCACTGAGGGCACAGTGAAGCCTCAAAAACCTTCAAGACCTCGGAGAGTACGATGCTGAAGCTAGATTGAGCCAAACCCACATCGAAATCCTTACCAACTCCTCTTTGGTACCCACCTTCCGCGAAGAAACGCAAACAAGCGCTAAGCTTAACAATAGGCGGAATACCAAAAGATTTTTTGGACGGTGGTAAGGAGTTGGTCAGCAAATTTAGAAGAAGTCTAAACATTTCTTTGTTGACCCGGAAATTCTGTAAAAATCTAAAAAAATTTGCAAATTGTTTACAAATACTATGCATTTAAACAAATATTTTAGCACTTACATTGGTTCATACATCTCCAAGGGATTGGAATTGTCCCGCAACCTTCTCCGCGAAACCCGTACTTGATTCGCTTCCGAATAATCCCTCTCTACAAGGAGAATTCGTAGTCCAATGCTGTGCATGGTCGATATTTTATTTATTTTATAATTTTACCAATTTATGTTTTTGAACTAATTTTTAATTTAAATTTTCATTTTCTTTGCTATCTAAATAAAACAGCTGTCTTATGTCAAAAGCATGTTCGAAAATTCGAAGCGAACTTTAACTCGGGCGAAATTCATAATCGCAGTTTTTTATTCGAGGGAACAGAAAAATTTCGGGGGATTAAAAATCCGGGCGGAATTCACAATAAGGCTGAATATGTATTTCAAACTGGGTATCATTCGAATACTCGAAGAATTGAATTCTTCGAAGTTTTTCCTATTCGAATAGTAACATTTGAAGCTTCGCCTCAAAAACTTCGAAGTTCCGAAGTTTGCTTCGAAGCTTCGAATATTCGAATATTTCGAAGCTTCGAAAAAACCGAACATGAACAGCCCTAGTTTCCAGCTCTAAACTCTTGTCACGCTGTTATCTATATTTCATATGATATGCCCTCGCCAACACCTCCTGTTACTTTTAAATATAGAGATTACAAAAACATGAATATAAGCGCTTGTCTGGGGAAACTAAATACGTATGATTTTTCAGCAATGTATGCTAGCTCTGATTTAGATTTTATCGTGCAGTTTTTCACCACCGTAATTCTGGAAACTTATAATAACTTTGTTCATCTTAAAACCTTCCATAAAAAGTATCAGGACAGTTGGATGCTATCCCCAGAAATAGTGCAAGCTAAGGAGAAAAGAGATCTTGCTTTTCGTGCATTCTCGGAGAGTAGAAATGAGAGTAACTGGAGAGTATATTGTGTGTATCAGAGAACTGCATAAGCCTACTTGAAACCTATTTCAAGTACTTGCCATAAATATGAGTACCAGCTTGCTTGAACTTGATAATTTTCAATCAATTAAAGCTTGTACTTGAATATAAGTAAGCCCACGTCAGCTTGTGACTTACAACTACGCTAGCTTACAAGCGAACGACACGAAGTACCAAGTAAAGGAAAAACTTGATGTGTTCGTCAAAAAGCTTGAAAAGCTTGAAATTAAAAGCAAGTATCCAATTAATTCAAGCATCCAAATAATTCAATGAAGTGTAGGAAAAACTTAAGCGTATGAAGAATATTTAGGGTTCTATAGATTTTGTGTTTAGCAGTTTTAGGGGGTAGCTGATTTCGAATCCAATGTCAGAATTTTAAAATTTATGATGGCTGATAGGGTTGCCACCTAATTTTTTTTTTATTTTTACGAATTCGATGCTGGGGGAAACACAAGGTAAAAATGGGTCGCTGAATCCGAATCCGTGGTCAGAATTTCAAAATTATGAAATTTTTAACCGTATAGGGTTGCCACCTAAAAATATGCTTTTTTAAGAGTTTTAAACATTATCCCACAGTTTTAGGTGGTCGCTGATTTCGAATCTGATGTCAGAATTTTAATATTCAAGATGGCTGATAGGGTTGCCACCTTATTTTTTTTTATTTTTACGAATTCGATGCTGGGGCAAACACTAGGTAAAAATGGGTCGCTGAATCCGAATCCATGGTCAGAATTTCAAAATTATGAAATTTTTAACCCTATAGGGTTGCCACCTAAAAATATGCTTTTTTAAGAGTTTTAAACATTATCCCACAGTTTTAGGGGGTCGCTGATTTCGAATCTGATGTCAGAATTTTAAAATTCAAGATGGCTGATAGGGTTGCCACCTAATTTTTGTTTTATTTTTACGAATTCGATGCTGGGGCAAACACAAGGTAAAAATGGGTCGCTGAATCCGAATCCGTGGTCAGAATTTCAAAATTATGAAATTTTTAACCGTATAGGGTTGCCACCTAAAAATATGCTTTTTTAAGAGTTTTAAACATTATCCCACAGTTTTAGGTGGTCGCTGATTTCGAATCTGATGTCAGAATTTTAAAATTCAAGATGGCTGATAGGGTTGCCACCTAATTTTTTTTTATTTTTACGAATTCGATGCTGGGGCAAACACAAGGTAAAAATGGGTCGCTGAATCCGAATCCGTGGTCAGAATTTCAAAATTATGAAATTTCTAACCCTATAGGGTTGCCACCTAAAAATATGCTTTTTTAAGTTCACTTTTCAAAGTATGTTTTTTAAAATCACTTTTATGTGGCAACCCTATTTTTGAAAATTTTATAATTTTTAAATTCTGACAACGGATTCGGATTCAGCGACCCATTTTTACCTAGTGTTTGCCCCAGCATCGAATTCGTAAAAATAAAAAAAATTAGGTGGCAACCCTATCAGCCATCTTGAATTTTAAAGTTCTGAATCAGATTCGAAATCAGCGACCCCCTAAAACTGTGGGATAATGTTTAAAACTCTTAAAAAAGCATATATTTAGGTGGCAACCCTATAGGGTTAATAATTTCATAATTTTGAAATTCTGACCACGGATTCGGATTCAGCGACCCATTTTTACCTAGTGTTCACCCCAGCATCGAATTCGTAAAAATAAAAAAAAATTAGATGGCAACCCTATCAGCCATCTTGAATTTTAAAATTCTGACATCAGATTCGAAATCAGCGACCCCCTAAAACTGTGGGATAATGTTTAAAACTCTTAAAAAAGCATATTTTAGGTGGCAACCCTATAGGGTTAAAAATTTCATAATTTTGAAATTCTGACCACGGATTCGGATTCAGCGACCCATTTATACCTAGTGTTCACCCCAGCATCGAATTCGTAAAAATAAAAAAAAAATAAGGTGGCAACCCTATCAGCCATCTTGAATATTAAAATTCTGACATCAGATTCGAAATCAGCGACCCCCTAAAACTGTGGGATAATGTTTAAAACTCTTAAAAAAGCATATTTTTAGGTGGCAACCCTATAGGGTTAAAAATTTCATAATTTTGAAATTCTGACCACGGATTCGGATTCAGCGACCCATTTTTACCTTGTGTTTGCCCCAGCATCGAATTCGTAAAAATAAAAAAAAATTAGGTGGCAACCCTATCAGCCATCTTGAATTTTAAAATTCTGACATCAGATTCGAAATCAGCGACCACCTAAAACTGTGGGATAATGTTTAAAACTCTTAAAAAAGCATATTTTTAGGTGGCAACCCTATAGGGTTAAAAATTTCATAATTTTGAAATTCTGACCACGGATTCGGATTCAGCGACCCATTTTTACCTAGTGTTTGCCCCAGCATCGAATTCGTAAAAATAAAAAAAAAATTAGGTGGCAACCCTATCAGCCATCTTCAATTTTAAAATTCTGACATCAGATTCGAAATCAGCGACCCCCTAAAACTGTGGGATAATGTTTAAAACTCTTAAAAAAGCATATTTTTAGGTGGCAACCCTATAGGGTTAAAAATTTCATAATTTTGAAATTCTGACCTCGGATTCGGATTCAGCGACCCATTTTTACCTAGTGTTTGCCCCAGCATCGAATTCGTAAAAATAAAAAAAAATTAGGTGGCAACCCTATCAGCCAAATTAAATTTAAAATTTTATAAAGACATCGGATTTGAAATCAGCTACCCCCTAAAACTGCTAATCACGAAATCCATAAAACCCTAAATATTCTTAATACGCTAAAGTTTTTCCAACACTTCATTGAATTATTTGGATACTTGAATTAATGTGGATAGTTGAAATAATTGGATACTTGTGAGCTTACAAGTGTTTGTCGATCGTTTCAAGCTTTTCAACTTTCAGACACGACAAAGTAAGTCATAACAAGTCAAGTCAACGAAAAAGCAGGAATAAGACTTGTATCTGTTTGCTATTTTTGTAAGCAGGCTAAAGCTTGGTTTTTCAAGTATGGATAAATTCAATTTTTCAAGTACTTGAAGTTGCTTGAACTTCAAGTAGGCTTGTGCAGTTCTCTGGTGTGTATCGCAATAAACTTAAATCCATTATCCGTAGGAAACGTAATAAGGTTGGAATGAAATTTTTTTCTGAATGTTCTAATAATCAAATGTGGCATATATTAAGAAATGTTGTAGTGATTAGCGATTTAGATAACAGTGTATCTGTTGACTTTCATAACTTTAACGCATTTTCTGTCTTACCTCCCATCGACCAGGCTCTGCAGCCTTCTCCCCCTACCATGAACCATCATGACGTTCAAAATTTTTCGTTCAGAAATGTCAGTGAGTATGAGCTATGGCGTGCAATTATTTCTATTAAATCCAACGCTGTTGGTGCAGATGGAGTTCCTATTAAATTTCTGAAAATAATTTTTCCTTCGATTTCGTCACACTTGCTGCACATTTTCAATTTTATACTAACTACGTCAACCTTCCCATCAGCATGGAAGAGGTCGCTAAAGTCACACCAATCCCTAAGATAAAGAATCCTAAAACTGTCTCTGACTACCGTCCTATAAGTGTACTACCCGTATTTTCAAAAATTATGGAAGCTTTAATGAGATCGCAGATTCTTGATTACTTAGAACCTAACCATTTAATATCAGTTTTTCAATCGGGCTTTAGAGCTCGTCATAATACAACTTCTGTCATGTTAGACCTAGTGGACAACATTAGATCTGCTGTTGACAATAAACTTACTGCTGTTTTAATATTTTTGGACTTCAGAAAAGCCTTTGATTCTATTTGCCATACCGTGCTTATGAACAAGCTTTATTATAAATATACATTTGATTTAACGGCCTGTAATTTGGTATTTTCTTACCTCCACATGCGGAAGCAGTTTGTGCAATCGCTCGATTCTGTGTCTGGTTTGAACAACATAAGTAGGGGAGTCCCGCAGGGTCGATTTTGGGGCCTCTTTTATTCATGATTTATGTAAATGACATATTCGAGTGTCTTTCTTTTTGTTCTGGACACATCTACGCGGATGATGTTCAAATAGTTTGAGTTTGTAGCGATGTAGATTTGAATAGCTTTGCGATGCAAGTGAACCGGGACCTATATAATATTTCAAATTGGTCTTAGCTTAACTTTATTGATCTAAATCCTTCAAAAACTAAAGCAATGTTGTTTTCACGTAGGGCTGTCCAAGTCCCTTTGATTTACGTAAATAATGAGGTCATAGAATTTGTCTCTCATTATAAAAGTCTCGGTTTCTACATCGATATTGAGCTATCGTTTAATGTTCATATTAATCACATGATCTCCAAGATTTCATTCGCCCTCCGTAAATTATTTAGTATTAACTATTTTCTGCCATTTTTTATTAGGAAGAGGATTGGATATGCTTTATTTATGCCGATATTGCTATATGGGTTGGAATTATATTCCGGGACCATTCAACACATCTTGAACAAATTGAAGCTGTGTTTGCATAGGATAATTCGTTTTACAGTGAGGCCTCGATTTTCCGTGATTCGATTAACCGGCAACATCAATCATCCGTGAAAGAAAAAGACAATTTTTTTTTTTTTGCTTCGATTTAAATTTTTTTTTGCATCGTTTAACCGTGATTACCTCTAGTATCCGGGATTATAAGCACAATTGTTTTGAAATAAGCACAAATATGAAATTGAAAAAGACGAGACAAGCAACATTGCATGATTTTTTTTTAAAAAATTACTTAACAATAAATTCTTATGCTTGCTTTTTTCTGGTAAAATACTTTTTTTTTCTTATATTATTAAAACATGTACATTAAATGCTTGAATTTGTTACTGTAAAACTATGTAGAACAATATTCCTTTATTTATTAAAAAAAAATATATAAAAAAACTACTAAAATTTGTTACTCAATTAACCGGGAAAATCGATTATCCAGAATGCTTCCGGTCCCGACCATTACGGATAATCGAGGCCTCACTGTATATACAATCTCCGCATTCATGATCACGTCTCTGACTACGTAAAAGACTTTTTTGGGAGAACTTTTGATAATTTCATCAACTTGCGCATACTTTTACTGCTCTATAAAATTGTTCAGCTTAATTCTCCGGTATATCTGGTTAATAAATTAAAATTTTTAAATTCAAACAGAACACGTTCTCTGTTAATTCCTACCTTTTCCCCTTCTATTATGGAAAGATCTTTTACATGTAGGCTCTGGAATACTGCTCTTTCCTACAGTGAGCGTAATTTTTCGTTGACTGTTAGTCAATTCAAGACCGTTTTGGCAAGCAAATTTTAAAATTTTAATCTTCATAATTAAATTAAATTTTTTTGTTTTTAAATTTCTAAAACTTTACAATCAAACTGAATTTACTCTCTTTCAAAATTCACATGCACACTTTTTGCTGTTGCTGGTGATGTATATTGATATATGTAAATATATTTAATTAGGTTTTTATTTGAGTTTACCCTTAATTCGTGCGGGGCGGGTTTAGCGTTAATATTGTTACTTTTATTTTTTCTAACCTTTGCACAATTTGAAATGTAAATAAGACGAAAATATTTCGTATTTTTTTAATTTTAAGTTATTTATAGCATTTATTGTATTTTATTATTGAATTGAATTATCGAATTTCCATTTGTTTATTTTTGCTATCTGATATATCTATACAATAATTAGGCCATTTTCTTGGCTCATCGTTGTATTAAATTGAAATAAATAAATAAATAAATATATAAAAAAAGAAATGATCTTCGACTGGGCCGAAGGTAAAATACCTCCACGGCCGAACCAAAGTATGTTTAAAGTCTTAAGCAGCCAATAAAATGTTTATTTGTGAAAACATTTTCGTCATAGCTTTTACGGAAAATATTCGCTTTTGTTTTTTTGTAAAGTCACTTTGTATGGGAGGTAGGCTTGGTTTTCATCCGATCTGGCTCATTTTCGAACTTGATCTTTATTTTTTAGATACAAGCTTAAATATCGAATTTCGTGATGATAGCTTGAAAATTGCGGCTATAATCGTGATCACAGACAGATAGACGGAAAGACAGACAGACGTACAGACAGACAGACAGACAGACAGACAGACAGACAGACAGACAGACGGACAGAAAGGCGGACATGGCTAAATCGACCCGGGTGATGATGCTGATCAAAAATATATATACTTTTCTATACCTACCACGCCTCCTTATAGGCGTTACAAACGGAGAGATCAAATTAATATATCCCTTTTACGTTTTTTAAGGATGGGGGTATCAAAATTAAATATATCGACCGACCCCTTAACCTGTGCTTCTCGACCCAACCCAATCATGCCAGTTTCTCAATTCGCTTCTGAGTTATACTCTCAAATACCCCTTTAAACACTGCCACAGCAACAACAGATCCACCTACCGGTTCAAACTTGCAACCTAAACCATCTACAGACCATCTTTTGTGGGCATTTTTTAAAAAATTCGATAAAAATAGCAATTGTTGGAATCCTAAGCTAAAATTGTATATCAACCTTAAGAATTGATGTATTATAACGACACTATGTTCAAAAGGTGAAAAATTTACTGCAATCACCATGAAAAACGTGACACAAAACTTCAGGCTAATAAAATTTCATAAAAAGAGTCTAAAAAGAGTATACCACAAGAAAGACTCATTCAAGATCTTTAAGATATATCTCCGATTTTTTCTATACGACTTACGGTTTCGAAGGTACAGCGGTTTGAATACATGCTCTAATTGTATTTTTCCAGATATTTTGAAATTTTTTACAGTGTATATATTTAAAAAAAAAAAAAAAATAAAAAGAAAGTATGTAGATATTTAAGAGCTGCATGCATGTATGCGATACAATAAAGTGCATCGAGCATTTGATTGTCTTGTTCTCTATTTACTTTATTCTTTAAAGTATAAGCAAACATAATACAGCATTCTCTTACAAAAAAGTGCTCACTCTACAGCATTTGTTAGCCTCTCACCAAGATATGTACTTTCTCATTATTTTTAAATGCTTTATATATTCGATACCATGGTATAATAATACAAGGTAGCATTGACAACTGCTTATTTTCTCTTCTGCAAGAAAACATCTCCTGTCAAAAACAGCTTTTTGTGGAAATACATCATTGCATGGTGTAATAATAATAAGGTGTTAGTGAATTTTTGACAACACCAAGAATAGCTTTCTTTCTGTCAAAAAATTGAGAGTGAAAGAGAGGAGCCGTTGATAGTTGTGAAATTGTGTTATTTGTTTGAGTTGCTAGATGATGATGTGTTATAGTTTTATAGGTTATTGTGCTAATAAAGTTTAAATAAATATTTAATTCAATTTATTGTGCCGTGTTGTGTTGACAAGTTATTGCAGTTGTCTTCGCCCATTTGCCAAGTTCGCCATCGAATGGTTTTGTCATTTTATCAAAAACGTGCACTGGAAGGTGCCACCGACATGAAGCTTTGGCCAGTATGCAAATTGTCTTGTATTCACACCGACTGCTTCAAGAAAATATCGAATTCCATGAAAGAATGTTCAATGCCTCAACTGATAATAGCCATCAAAAGAAGTGGACATGAGTGGAGATTGAGCTTCGACCGACTGCACGTTAGCTGATTTATTTTCATTCCAATTCACCATCAGCTGTTTTTGACAGGAGCGGAGCGAAAAAATTTATCATTTTGAGAGAGAAGTGTCAAATTCACTAACACCTTATTATTATTACGCCGTGCATCATGGTATAATAATACAAGGTAGCATTGACAGTTGCCTGTGAAACTATCTCCTGTCATAAAATATACTCAAAAAGAGAGTGCTCACAATCGGCCATTGAAAACACAAACAATGTTGAAAACGTTGAAGTAAAAAAAAAACAACAACCACAGCAGCTGCAGATGCATTTGCACAAACAGTTGTTTTTGACAGGAGATGTTTTCTTGTAGAAGAGAAAATAAGCAGTTATCAATGCTACCTTGTATTATTATACCATGGAAATACATCAGCAGCTGCTGTGGTTGTTGTTTTTTTTTTCACTTTAATGTTTTCAGCATTGTTTGTGTTTTCAATGGCCGATTGTAAGCGCTCTCTTTTTGAGTATATTTTTTGACAGGAGATGTTTTCCCAAACAACTGTCAATGCTACCTTGTATTATTATACCATGATTCGATACGTTCAAATCGAGACAGTCAAATCAATGCAAAAAACAACGAGCACACCGAGTAAAACAACTATGTTATAGAGAAATAACAACATTCGATGTTTTTTTCTTTGATCTGATATGAAGCAGAAAAACCTTTTACACACAAAACAATAACAACACACATTATTTGTGTGCAAGTTGTTGTTTTTTTTTTGTTAATTCTATATTCGTTTTATAAGTTATACTTTTAATTTCATTGTCAAATAATTTTAAAAACTAAGCATAAAATACACCAGTAATCAGTGTCTAGCACCGAGCATATCAACACATTTCAATTTTACTTTATATGCTCGCTTTGCAGAAGTTCTCGTTTGTCTTGTTTTCGATATGGTTTATGCTCATTTGTTCTTGGTCTCTATATTGTTACAGCCTTATTCAATAGATTTCCTTAAACAACCTTTCAACGCTTGTTTAGTTACGCACTGTTTAAGGCTTTACGCAGCCTCTATGCAACCTTGCTAACATTTTTATTCATAAACATTTTTTCATTCGCTGCTTATGTTTGTAAGGTTTGTGTCTGAACTATAGAAAATTTCTACAAAAATTAAGAATTCCTATGGATTTGCAATGGCCGCCGCATAAAAAAATGCTGCAAAGGGCGCATATGGAGCATGTCTTTGATATTAAACGAAAAGACAAACAAAAATCATGGTTGTATTTACGCAGCCTTTAAACGCCAATTTCGGCGTTTAAGTTACGCAGCTCTTAAACAACTGCGAAAAATGTTTATGAATAACGTTTTCTTGTTTAAAGCACGTTCAAAGTTACGCTGCCTCTAAAATGTGTTTATGAATAAGGCTGTTACAGCCTTATTCAATAGATTTCCTCAAACAACCTTTAACACTTGTTTAGTTACGCACTGTTTAAGGCTTTACGCAGCCTCTATGTAACCTTGCTGACATTGTTATTCATAAACATTTTTTCATTCGTTACTCATGTTTGTAAGGTTTGTGTCTGAACTATAGAAAATCTCTACAAAAATTAAGAATTCCTATGGATTTGCAATGGCCGCCGCATAAAAAAATGCTGCAAAGGGCGCATATGGAGCATGTCTTTGATATTAAATGAAAAGACACACAAAAATCATGGTTGTATTTACGCAATTTTTGTAGAGATTTTCTATAGTTCAAACACAAACCTTACAAACATGAGCTGCAAATGAAAAAATGTTTATGAATAACAATGTTAGCAAGGTTGCATAGAGGCTGCGTAAAGCCTTAAACAGTGCGTAACTAAACAAACGGTGAAAGGTTGTTTAAGGAAATCTATTGAATAAGGCTGTTAGTGTTTAAATGCTGTTAAAGATGAGAGTTGAATAGAGTGAGCATGCAAAAACAAACGAATGTCTTGCAAACACACCCGTCAGCTCTTTAGTAGATATAATATAATAATGTGGCGTCCGTGGCGTAGTTGGTTTAAGTGCGTGGCCGCTATGTCAACGAACCTGGAGACCCGGGTTCGAACCCCAGCAGCGACAGAAAATTATTTGAATTAAAATAATTTTTCTGTACGGCCGCTACCTCTCTGCAGACAATGGCAGAGAGGTGGCTCAGAGAGTAATCAAAATGCCATGTAAAGCTTCTTGAGAACAAGAACATTCTGTTCATCGCCGTTCGGAGTCGGCGGTAAACATGTAGGTCCGGTTCTCGGTCAATTGTGTAAAAACTTAATAACACGTACAACACAATTGATCATAAGAAGCTAGGTCAAAGTTCTTTCAAGGGCTGAAATGGCCAGTTATTTATTTATTTTTTATTTATGTAGATATAATACGTTTCAGGAGAACTATCAACCCAGAGGGTTCAAAAATTTCCAAAAATAGTGATGCCAGAAACGTGGGTGTTTTGACATGGAATCACCGATATATCGCTCATTCCAAAATCTACCACAAATCCGTTAAATAATTCTTCTCTTCTTCTTCTCCGAAAAAAAAAAAATAATCAAGAGCCATCCGGTCAAAATTGATGCCAGATTCATGTTCAGTGGGTCAAAATATGTGGGAATATGTGGGTTTACCTTCTCGCACTCAAACTTTTTTTTTTGTGTGTCGGTTTAATATAAAATTATTAATGGAAAAACGAAAAAGTTCCAATGCCTTACAATTTGTGTCCTGGTGGCATACGAGATAAATAGGAGATATTTTTTCATTGAACTGACCTATAAGGATTATAAAGCTATATTAAGAATGGGTAATGCTTTACACAAAACTCGTGGAAAACTTTTTTTTTAAATGTATCCAAAACGGAGAGATTTGTGTTGCAAAATGTCATCTCACAAAAAAAAAATCTCCCGATTTGGCGATTTGCACTGGCCAGCAAGATCGCCTGATTTGACCGCTCTAGACTTCTTTTTGTGGGGCTTTTTGAAGTCGCGGGTTTATGTCAACAAGCCTCAGACTCTTGCAGCTCTTAAAGACAATATCCGTCAAGAATGTGAGGACCTATCGCCGGAAGTTTTGGCCGAAGTGATGGAAAATGCCATAAAAAGGGCTCAAATGACAATCAACTGTGGCGGCGGCCATTTACATGACATCATATTCTCGACTTGATGTAAAAAAAATTAAAAGACCAAATAAAAATAATCCACAAGAAGAATCAAAGTTTTTCATTTTTTTTTTAAATTACAGCCAAAAAACATCGGAAGGTTATTTTTGCGCCACCTTGTATAAATGTATTTGGTAAGGACATAATTAGTTCTATTCTAGAAAAAAAAAAATTAAAAATATTCCACAAGTATTTATGAACTTAAATGTATTTCCATTTGCAAAATATGTCCCAATGCCTTATTTGGAATGAGCGATATATATTTTTCGTGTAGGTAATTTTATTCAAAATTATTTCTGCTAGTGATCAAGTAATATATTTATACCCCCACATTTAAAAAACGTAAATGGGGGTATATTAATTTTGTCACTCCGTTTGTAACGCCCATAAGGAGGCGTGGCAGCTATAGAAAAGTATATGTATTATTGATCAGCATCACCACCCGAGTCGATTTAGCCATGTCCGTCTGTCTGTCCGTCTGTGATCACGATTACAGCCGTAATTTTAAAGCTATCATCACGAAATTCAATATTTAAGCTTTTATCTAAAAAATAAAGGTCAAGTTCGAAAATGAGCCAAATCGCATGATAACCACGCCTACCTCCCATACAAAGTGCCTTTCTCAAAACGGTAAAATCTCTTCGAATTCCACAAAAATTAATATATGGTCTTGAAATTTTGCATATGAGCTTTGATATTTAAAATACATTCTGAATATGAAATTCAACCAAATCGGATGAAAACCACGCCTACCTCCCATACAAAGTGACTTTATCAAAAAGGTAAAATCTCTTTAAATCCCACAAAAAATAATATATGGACTTGAAATTTTGCATATGAACTTTGATATAAGTATGAACATGTACTCTGTGTATGAAATTCAACCAAATCGAGTGAAAACCACACCCACCTCCCATACAAAGTGATATGTCAAAAACAAAAGCGAATATTTTCTGTCAAAAATATGACGAAAATGTTTTTAAAAATAAACACTTTATTGACTGCTTAAGACTTTAAATATACTTCGGTTCGGACGTGGGGGTATTTTAACTTCGGCCCAGTCGAAGATCATTTCTTACTAGTTTTTAATAATGAATGCTTTTAACGGAGCGCAATGTTTGTTTTGCTCCACTTCATTATTTAAAACAAGAAATTTCATCTAGAAAGGCATTATAGAAAATCACATGACGTATTCGGGAGAGAGAAAACAAAATTGTTCGATAGATTAAGAAACGTCTTTTTTGAAAAATGAAACAGTGGTGTAGATCTGCGAAAAATGCAATCGATGTTGCTGATTTTAGTATATGTTATAATAAGGCCTGTGCGAGTAGCTTCGAGTACGAGTCGAGTCGAGTAGTGCAACTGGACTCGATTTTCGATTCGAATAACTCGGTGTTTCAATTAACTCGAAATTACGAGTTACTCGAGAAATTATCGAGTAACTCGAGGTATTTTCAAGTTACTCGAGGTATTTTCGAGTAACTCGAGGTATTTTCGAATAACTCGAGATATTTTCGAGTTTTTTTTTACTCAATGGTTGTTTTTGTTTTTTTTATTCCATGTTCTTAGCTTAACTCTAAACGGGGTTACCACTTTTCTAATAATACATAAATACTCTTTTTTTAAAGATAGCTTGGGTCAAAGAAACTATTTTTTTCACTAAAATTCTATTACGTCAAGTAGTCAAATAAATAAGAGAAAGAGAGAAAGAGAAATACAACTACATTTGTGCACATGAATTTTTTCATAATTTTTTATTGCTGAACTGACCATTCAAATGAAGTTACAAACTACAAACTAAATATTTTTATGTAAAAATAAAATGTATGATACAGTTTGTGGTATAAGAGATGACCATTTCCCATTCACAAATCACCAGCTGGAGAAAAAAAGCCTCACTCTCTCTCTCTCTCACTCTCGACTGACGTATATGGAATCGATAGATATCGTAATGCCATGAATGAAAGGTTTGGAAATTTTGATTTTTCATTATGTCACCACAATATCGGTTGTTCAGAAGAATCAACCCGTGGCAAATTACTGTAAACTACCAATTCCTGGCCAATGAGTGAAATCCTGATTATATTCGTAAAGATTATGTTCGGAAAGAGCTGAGCGGATGTAACGTTATTCTATTCAATGAGTCGTTTTATAGTTAACTTTGCATTATACAGTGTGTCAAACATGCAGATACGAGAAGATAAATTAAATACGTGTATGAAAAATAAAAGATGTTTTTGATAAAAAGTTAATTATACTGCGACGATTTCAATGTTAATGCAATAGGGAAAACTTAACCCAAAATTTTTATGATTTTCATTATATGTAGATTGCTTCGAAACACTTTGAACGTTCATATAAAATATGTAGATAAAAACTGAGAGTGTATAGTAGTTTATATTTTAATTTTACAAATTTTATTTATTTACTGTTAACATTGTTTTAAATTTTATTTAGTTTATTAGAACTACTAGAACCTAAACACAATAAATATATGCGATTATTTTGAAAATCATTCCACTGCACAGTAGAGTGTCCCTTATTTTGCGATTTTTGGAAATGTCAAGGGGCTGAAAGGTTTTTTTATGCGTTTTTATATTCTAAGAACGAAACTAAAAAAAATTTTTTTTTACGACAACGTTTACCCGTGCCAATCGGGCCCGAAAGTTTCGAAAAAATGCCCATATTCGGCCATATTTGCACAAATTAAAAAAAAAAATCTTTTCTCTGCTTTTTCTAAATGTTTTACATTTTTTGGAACACATACATAAGAAATATGATATCTAATAAGTTTTTTTTATGGTGGGCGTGGTTACCGCCCCTGCTGCGTCGAAATTTCTCCCGCAGCCTTTTCCCACTTTTTCATGAAATTAGTGCAATTTAGGTATTAATATCAACAATAAATAAATACATTTTTATTATGCTAAAAGTATGATTACATTTCATTAAATTCACATTATGTACTTACAAAAATTAACAATAAATTAAAAAACTAGTATTTTACCCTGCGGCGGGCGCGCAACAAGCTAATACCTACACTAAGGGAAATATCCACGCCTCAGTATAAATTTTATTTAAATATTTACGTGGATAAATCAAATGTTTTCCTTACAACTCGTTTTTTTCCCGTATTTGAATTTTATTAATACCACACACCTACACACACATTCCATATAGCGGCCAAGCAGCCGCCAAGCAGCAGCAGCGTCGCACTCTGTTCCTGCAGTTATTTCTTGCCGTTGCAGGTTCTTATAGTTCTCGTTTAGTTTGTGTTACAAGGATAATATATAATGCACGTTTGGTCAATATGATTTGTGATTGCGATGGGTGATGTGTGCGATGATGAATTTATGTAGGGTGGAGTGACAAACCGATATTTTCTCAAAAATATCTTGCAACGGTTGTCACTTACCTGCATATTTGCTTCATACTTTCTCTTACTTTTTCTTCCTCTTTTCTTCCTCGTTTCTTCCTCCTCTTCAACTTAAATATGTTGTTTTTTAAAATCAATATTTTTATATAAATTTTCTTAAAATGCGATAGTTTTATTTTCAAATAGTAAATATTTGAAAGATATTTAAATATATTCGTGCATAATTTTAATATATTTTTTATTAATTTTATTTTAAATATTTTAATATTTTATATAATAAAAAAGTATTTAAATAAATTTTAAATATTTACGTAGTCGGTTTAAGTAAATGCGTTATTGGTGCAAAAATGACTCGCTTTTTGGATAAATTAAAAAAGTTTTTGGATAAATTTAATATTTTTTTCCCTTAACGTTTGGTGAATGAAATCCGAACAAGTGTAACACTGTTGTTAAAAAAAAACACATGATGTTTACAACAAAAATGTTAACGGAAAATATAACTGTACTATATAGTTATTAAGCAAAAAATAAGAACACATGCATTAGTTGGATATTAGTTTCAAAAATGTCACTCAACGAGTTAGACCGTCGCAAATTAATTTGCAAGTTTTGTGAGGAAAATCCGAACAAAACAAAAAGTGAAGTTTTTAAGCATTTTAATGATATGGGGTTTAAAAAAACTTTTATCTATAACACAATGAATTTATTTGAGCATAATAAATCAGTTGAAAGAAAACCTGGATCGGGAAAGAAATGCAGTTTACAAGACTCCAAAGTTCGGGCAAAGCTTAAAGCTGAAACAGCAGGCCGTAGTGCCAAATCGTACCGTCAATTGGGTAAAAAATATAAATGTGACAAAAATACTGTTAAAAGATATTTAGAATCCATGGGAATTGAGAAAAAGAAGAAAAAAACAGCACCATTTACTACAGAAAAACAACAAAATGTTATTAAATGCAGATTACGCGAACTTTCTAAAAATTATTTTTCTTGCTCATCAGAGTACAAATGCGTGATGGATGACGAGTCATATTTCACCGTCGAAGGCAATGAATGGCAGTCAAAACATTATTTTGAATCTTCCAGTCACAAAGCCCCCGATAAATCGAAATTTATTCATAAGACCAAGTTTCCTGGAAAAGTTTTGTTATGGTTAGCCATTAGTGAGCGTGGTATCAGTGATCCAGTGTTTTTCAAAGGAGGGTTAGCTGTCAATGCCCAAGTTTATAATGAAAAATGTGTACCAGCACTTAAAAATTTTATTAAAAAATATCATTCACATGATAAAGTTATTTTTTGGCCCGATTTGGCATCCTCACATTACGCCAACGCCACAATACAGAATTTGAGCAACCAGAAAATTGAATTTGTCCCAAAGCAAATGAACCCCCCGAATGTTCCTCAACTGCGACCTATTGAAACTTTTTGGGCCAATTTGAAGAGAAAAGTATACGAAAATGGATACAGGGCCAAAAATGTAGATTGCCTAATTTTAAAAATAAAAAAGGAGCTAAAAACCATTAATACAGAGGGCATTCAGAGGTCAATGAATGAACTACCAGCAAAAATTAGGAAAGCTAATCGGTACGGGGCAAATTTTTTTTTGTAAATTTCTTTATTACCTGTAGATATAAAATAAATAAAAATTAAAACAAAAAAACTTTATAAACACATGTATTTTTTATTTTTATGGTTGTTCGGATTTCATTCACCAAACGTTAGTGTACAAGCAGTCTTATTGCGGCTTTTCAACCGAAATCATAGTTTTTTTTTTTTATAAATAAAAGATATCAAAAACCAAAAATGTATGCCCCTGGAGGGTTAAATTATAATAAGAAATACAAATTAATTTTAATTAAATTAAATGTGTCCGTGGCGTAGTTGGTTAAAGTGCGTGGCCGCTATGTCAAAGAACCTTGGAGACCCAGGTTCGAACCCCAGCCAGCGACAGAAAATTATTTGAATTAAAATAATTTTTCTGTACGGCCGCCACCTCTCTGCAGACAATGGCAAACCTCAGAGAGTAATCAAAATGCCATGTAAAGCTTCTTGAGAATAAGAACATTCCGTTCATCGCCGTTCGGAGTCGGCGTTAAGCATGTAGGTCCATTTCTCGGTCAATTGTGTACATGTACAAACTTAATAACACGCACAACACAATTGATCATAAGAAGCTAGGTCAAAGTCCTTTCAAGGGCTGAAATGGCCAGTTATTATTTTTTTTTTTTAATACAAATTAATTAAAAAAGACAGAGCCTTATTTGGAGTTTTTATGCTATTCATTATTATCGGAATCCGTCAAGTCTGTATTTTTATAGTTCTACTATACATCAAAGTCTGGTTTGAAGCTACTAATAGCATAAAAGCTCCAAATCAGGATCTGTCTTTTTTAAAAGATTTGGTCGCATACAAGACAATTAACAAAAAATATCCATTGCTGCAAGTCAAAAATTTGGTCGGCATCTTTGGTACCTTGGCGAAGAACTTGTAGCACTCGCTTTTTTCGATGATGCATTTTCTATTGAGAGAAAACGCAGTATGGTGACAGCATTGTAAGCTCAGAAGTTTCCATGTAATCATCCAATCGCAAACCCAAATTCTTTAAATGAATGGACAAAAAAGATTTAGATTGTTTTGCATCTTGTCGAACAACAAATCTATTTCGTAGGTTTAGTTTGACATGCAATTTTTTAAAATATGATTCTGACGAATGGGAAAAAGATGAAGAATACCAGAGAGTAAAAAATTATTTTAAAGATCTTTGTATTGTAAATGATGTTGCGGAGCGTGGGGTACAACTTGCTCAAGAATTTCTCGAGCTTACAAAATCAGAAGCGCAGCTACAAAACCTACTTTTGTGGCCCAAAATACTCGAAAAATATACTCGAACTGTCAAAAAAAAAAAAAAAAAAAAATACATACTCTTAAAAAAAACTTATAATTAATTTGTATTTCTTATTATAATTTAACCCTCCAGGGGCATACATTTTTGGTTTTTGATATCTTTTATTTATAAAAAAAAAAACTATGATTTCGGTTGAAAAGCCGCAATAAGACTGCTTGTACACTAAGGGAAAAAAATATTAAATTTATCCAAAAACTTTTTTAATTTATCCAAAAAGCGAGTCATTTTTGCACCAATAACGCATTTACTTAAACCGACTACGTAAATATTTAAAATTTATTTAAATACTTTTTTATTATATAAAATATTAAAATATTTAAAATAAAATTAATAAAAAATATATTAAAATTATGCACGAATATATTTAAATATCTTTCAAATATTTACTATTTGAAAATAAAACTATCGCATTTTAAGAAAATTTATATAAAAATATTGATTTTAAAAAACAACATATTTAAGTTGAAGAGGAGGAAGAAACGAGGAAGAAAAGAGGAAGAAAAAGTAAGAGAAAGTATGAAGCAAATATGCAGGTAAGTGACAACCGTTGCAAAATATTTTTGAGAAAATATCGGTTTGTCACTCCACCCTACATAAATTCATCATCGCACACATCACCCATCGCAATCACAAATCATATTGACCAAACGTGCATTATATATTATCCTTGTAACACAAACTAAACGAGAACTATAAGAACCTGCAACGGCAAGAAATAACAGGAACAGAGTGCGACGCTGCTGCTGCTTGGCGGCTGCTTGGCCGCTATATGGAATGTGTGTGTAGGTGTGTGGTATAAATAAAATTCAAATACGGGAAAAAAACGAGTTGTAAGGAAAACATTTGATTTATCCACGTAAATATTTAAATAAAATTTATTCTGAGGCGTGGATATTTCCCTTAGTGTAGGTATTAGCTTGTTGCGCGCCCGCCGCAGGGTAAAATACTAGTTTTTTAATTTATTGTTAATTTTTGTAAGTACATAATGTGAATTTAATGAAATGTAATCATACTTTTAGCATAATAAAAATGTATTTATTTATTGTTGATATTAATACCTAAATTGCACTAATTTCATGAAAAAGTGGGAAAAGGCTGCGGGAGAAATTTCGACGCAGCAGGGGCGGTAACCACGCCCACCATATAAAACTTTGTAGATATCATATTTCTTATGTATGTGTTCCAAAAAATGTAAAACATTTAGAAAAAGCAGAGAAAAGATTTTTTTTTTAATTTGTGCACATATGGCCTAATATGGGCATTTTTTCGAAACTTTCGGGCCCGATTGGCACGGGTAAACGTTGTCGTAAAAAAAAATTTTTTTTAGTTTCGTTCTTAGAATATAAAAACGCATACAAAAACCTTTCAGCCCCTTGACATTTCCAAAAATCGCAAAATAAGGTACACTCTACTGCACAGTGGTCGGACTTGTATGGAGTCAGCGGCCAAAAATACTTCCAGTTGAGATATAAACTTGAAATTTTGGTTACGGCTGTATAAAAATATGAGAATCACGATATGATAAAATGGGAGTGGTTGAACACCTCTATGCCCTCTACCGCCCCCTTCCACCCGCTCTAAGCAAACAATTGAAAAAAATTTTACACAATTTCTTTTAATAAAAATTAGCGTTACAAAAAATAAATTTTATTAATGTAATAGTGATTATTTATAAAAAAATAATAAAAAAAGGTAAATATTGTTCTAGAAAATCCAAAATATATTTCAATAAAATTGATTGGTGCTTGGGGGGTTATTATCGCTGTCCTGTTAAAAAGGGATCCGAACTTAAAAGTAAACGATTAAACAAATCAGTATTAGTTACAACGCCTGAAGTTTTATGCGTATGATGGAGTCGAAACTTTTTTATATCTTTGTTCCTGGAGGACGATCCTCACAAGGCAAGGCGTGAGGGTCAAGGGGGCGATCTTCACATGGCAACGTGTCTGACTGCCTCAACCTGGTGAGGCCAGCATTATCCATGTCGAACTCGTCTCAAGTCGACTCAAACCTCTGCGTGGTGTCCTCTAGAAACGGTAAACTGGCAACCGTTAGTTTGACGGCTAATCTGAGCGGCGGGCTCCCCCTGCCTTTAAAGGGTTGTGCGTTGGGTTTGAAGCCCACCACGTAAAACAAAATTTCAACGAAACATATAGGAAATAAGATTAAAATGATCCCCAAATCTGATGACGACTACCGCAAACGAAAAACTGACAATGATTTACGGATATGCACTTGGAACGTCCGAACCCTTAATTGGGATGGTGCCTCTATCCAACTGATAGATATCTTAGAAAGATACAAAGCTGATATCACTGCAATCCAAGAAATGCGATGGAAGGGACAGGGTTGCTCACGGCAAGCATCCTGTGATATCTACTACAGCGGCCATGCGGAGAAGCACGAATTTGGATGCGGATTTGTGGTTGACAAGAGATTACGGCATCATGTCCTGCGATTCACACCTGTAAAATGACTTGGCATAATCCGTGTCAAGGCAAGATTCTTTAACATAAGCCTGATTTGTGCGCACGCTCCGACAGAAGATAAGGACGATGAGACCAAAGACAGCTTCTACGAGCGCCTTGAAGAGGCTTATGAGCGCAGCCCCCGCCACGACATACATAAAAATCGTGCTTGGTGACTTCACCGCCATACAAAGAGAAGAGGAGGGAAGAGAGACGCATTTTCAGGCGAAAGAAAAGGGAAGCGGAAATGCGTGAGTGTGAGAAAATTGAGATGCATGGTGACAGGAACGAGGTCCGAAAATTTTTCAAAAAAATAAGACGCTTGGCCGATGGTTTTAAGACCGGGGCCTCTTCCTGCAAAGATGAAAATGGGAATCTAGTGACAGATATCCAGAGTACACTGATGATGTGGAGGGAACACTTCTCTAGGCTTCTGAATGGCGACGACGACAACAATCCCACCAATAGAGATGATATCCCGGAATCCCCAATTTTAGACGACAGCGTTGAAGTTCCGAGCTAGACCAGATATTTGCACTACGACAAATCTTGGAGAAGACCCTAAAAAAACAAATCGACACACACCATCTTTTTGTCGATTACAAAGCCGCCTTCGACAGTCCAATAAGGAATCATCTATATTCCACCATGTCTGAATTTGGTATTCCTGCAAAGCTCATCCGCCTTTGCAGAATGACACTGAGCAACACCAGCAGCACAGTTAAAATCGGGAAGGACCTCACTCCTCCATTCGATACCAAACGAGGTTTCAGACAAGGTGATTCCTTATCGTGCGACTTTTTCAACCTAATGATGGAGAAGATCATCCGAGCTGCTGATTTGAGACGCAGTGACACGATATTCTACAAAAGTATTATGCTGCTGGCGTATGCTGATGATATCGATATCATTGGCCATAATACGCGCGAAGTCAGTGCAGCATTCTCCAGTTTAGCGAAAGAGTCGAGTCGAATGGGTCTTGTAGTGAACGCAGATAAGACGAAATACCTAGTGTCAACAAATAAACAGTCCCCGCGTCTTGGAAACCACGTTACTGTTGACAACATCTCCTTCGAGGTTGCTAAGGACTTCGTCTACCTGGGATCCAGCGTAAACTCTTTCAACGATGTCAGTATTGAGATAAAGCGAAAGATAACTCTTGCCAACAGGTGTTACTTTGGGCTGAGTAGGCAATTGAGAAGCAGAGCCCTCTCTCGACGAACAAAACTCACGCTCTATAAGTCACTAGTCATGCCCTATTATGTGCAGCACAAGCCTGGACGTTGAGCAGTTCTGATGAAAAGACTTTGGGAGCCTTCGAGAGAAAGATCCTTCGTAAGATCTTCGGTCCAATCTGCGTCAATGGCGAGTACCGAATTCGATGGAACCACGAGCTGTATGAGCTGTGCGCTGACATCGACATAGTTAAGCGTATTAAAATCGAGCGGCTCCGCTGGCTAGGTCATGTTAGAATGGAAAACGAATGGAAAACGACGCTCCAGCGAAAAAAAATATTCGATTCGGTGCCCGGTGGTGGTCAACGCAGAAGAGGACGCCCATATCCATTCCAACTGGCGCCAGAAAGCGCAAAACAGAAATGGCTGGCGCAATTTCTTATACGAGGCCAGATAAGTAAGTAAGTAAGTTCCTGGACTCAGCAGCTTCCTCAGAGAGCTCACCAATCGATACCAGCGCATGTCTTATAACGTCAGGAGCGTGAATTAAAATGATGTGTACTGAAGGTGAAAAGGTAGTACCAAGAATATTTTTTGGCCAGTTCCTTAGCAGTATCTAGTGCATAGATTTAAAATTTTTCAACTTTTATTTTTTATCCTGACGACAAAGTTTGCAATAATGTTGTACATCTCTCAATCAAATCTTGGTGGAGCCCCGTTATTTCAGCAGACAAGGTAGCATTATTGAAAAATTCTCTTGTCGTGTCATTAGAAGATCCACAACATCCTGCTTTAGGTTTGTCGACAATTAATCCCATTTTCAATCGGAATTGTGATTGGATATTTTTTTCCTCGTTTGAACTTTCGCTTTTCCTTCTAAAGTTATAGTTACACAGCTGAAAGTGGAAGCAAAACAACGAGCTTGCTTTGGTCTGTGGGAGATAACACAAAAACTTGCAAAAACTAGCAGCTGATATTAACATATTATAATTATAAAACCTCAACTAATATTGAGAAATAAATTTCAATAGGGGATCAGGGGGCAACACAACTAAAACTCTAGCAGAAATTTAATTATATGAACAAGAAAACAATAACAATAGTATTGGTAATAAATTATTTTTAAAAAAAGTACACAACAAGTAAATACATGAAAATTGTTTAAAATCAAAGATAATAACTTTCATTTCAATATAATAACATTGATTTGTTCCAATACAAAATTAAATTATACTTTTTTTAATGTTTTAAAGTTGCACTTCACTTTTAACCTGCCTCTACTACTAGAACCAAATTATTAAATACTCTCTCTTTTGAAGCTATTCTTAAAGAGTACGGTTAAAATTAAACAAAAACAATTTTTATTTTGAAAACCTTATTCTTATAAGATATAGTGATAACATATTTTGAATCAAAATTTTGACTTAGATTTTCTTATTTTTGGCCTATGGCAGCGACCAGTGTGCACTGTGATCAGCTGAGTCATAACTCAGGAGTGTTCGCTCAACAATCAATTCAAATAAATAACAGAAAACCACTTTGTTTTAAATTCTACTTAAAAATATTTATTAAACAAAAAGATATTAAAAGGAGTTACAATTTATTAACTTCAAGGCAAGATCACACGTCTGTTACAGTAAACGGTTGAAAAGCGACAAACTAAATAGCGGAGCAGCGTCAACTGCTTCAGCCCAAAATGTCTTGTACATACAGTACAAAGACAACAACAAAAATAACGCGATGAACAGTTTTATATACATTGTAGTTGTATAAACAAATAAATTGTGTGCTGCTAAGAGCACTGTTGAATGTTATAAATATAACAAAAAAATGCAAGTTTGCATTTTTGGTATGACGTGCCTCGAAGTTATTTAGATTATTGACTGGACAGCCATCCGAAACCTTTGTTTCAAGTGACTGGATAGTCATGAAAGAATTTAACTTAATTATAACTTAATTATAATAGTTCGCATTGAACATTCCGCCCCCCAAGGACGATAGTTCTTCAAGTATGTGCGTAGCCAGAAAGATATGCTTAGGTAAGTAGACCTCAAGGATGAGGAGTAAGGCCGATGGAGGCTATTGATGAGTCGCCTGGTTGACTGGCTGCACCTCGACTCGCAGCCGATGTGCCATTACTTTCATCGCTTTCTCGAGTGGAATCGTGGGAATCTATATTCGGAAGAAAACAAATTTTTCTAATTGGTCGTTTAAAAAATTTACCATTGCATTTTAAGGTTACTACGCGGACCAAGTTATCTTTGCCTGGATGAACTTCTGTAATGCGTGCTAAAGGCCATTTTCCAGGTGGACATCTCTCATCGTATAGTTAAACAAGATCTCCGATTCTTGCATTCGTGCGTGTAGTTGCCCATTTTGGTCTCGATTGCATTCGACTCAGGTATTCTGAGCGCCATCTTGACCAAAAATGTTGTTTCATCTGTTCTAGCAATCGCCAGCGATTGTTGCCGGTTGTTTTAAGATCGAGGAGATCCTCATTTGGTATGTTGATTGTAGGCTCACCAATAAGAAAATGAGCGGGTGTGAGCGCATCGCAGTTTTCAACATCTTCGTTAAGTGGACTTAGTGGTCGTGAGTTTAGACAGGCTTCAATTTCAGCTAGAAGCGTAGCTAGTTCTTCATAGTTTAAAACATGGTCCTGCATGATTCTTTTCAAATGATGCTTGGTAGATTTCACGCCTGCCTCCCATAAACCACCAAAATGGGGAGATGCAGGAGGAATAAAATTCCAGGTAGTACCTTCTTCAACCAAAAGTTCTCTCAGATCCTTCGTTAACGCAGAAGTGTGTTTTGAATGCATTTTTTGTAAAGCAGTATCAGCACCTACAAAGTTTGTGCCGCAATCTGAATATATTTGACTACATTTACCTCTTTTTGAGACAAATCTTCGGAATGCAGCAATGAAAGCCTCAGGGGAAAGGCTCGATACGGCTTCTAAGTGGATGGCTTTAGTTACCATACACAAGAATATACATATATATCCCTTTGAAATTTTCGAATTTCGAAGTGAAGACTGTCGAACATCGATGGGTCCCGCATAGTCCACACCGCTATGTAGAAATGGTCGAGCTGGCTTAAGTCGAATTGATGGCAAATTTCCCATAAGTTGCTCAGCAGTTTTGGCGGTATACTTAAAACATACTAAACAGCGTTTCAAGATGATCTGTGCGATATGTCGAGCATTTCGTACCCAGTATTTACAACGAACGAAGTTCAACATCAATTGAATGCCACCATGTAATGTTCTAACATGAGCATCTGAAAAGATTAGAAATGTAAGTGGATTTTTATTTGATAAAAGAATTAGATGTTTCATAGATGCCGGAATGTCTGCAAGTTTAAGTCTACCACCAACTCGTAAAATTCCAGTTTTGTCCAAGAAAGGACACAGGTTTGCAATAGCATGCCCCTTTTGTAGGCAACCATTGGATATCTCTTCGATTTCTCTAGAAAAATCTATCCGTTGAGCTATTCGAATAAGATGATTAGTTGCCATTTGTATTTCTTGAAATGATATAAACCCTATACGGCGATCTTCCTTGTTGAGACAGTTATGATGAAATCGAAGCAGGTAACTGGTAATGATAAGTGTTTTTCTCAATGTAGAATATTTTACTAATATATCTGGATATGACTTCGAAACAAGATTCGATACTTGAACGGATTTACGTTCCTCTAAGTTTGTGTTTACTGCTGGATCAATATCGGACGGCCAAGAGGCAGGAACATCTCTCAGCCAAAGTGGACCATGCCACCATAGATCATGGTTAACTAGGTCTCGCGGCATAACACCTTTTGTTGCGCAGTCAGCTGGGTTATCCTTCGTAGGTACGTAACGCCACTGACTTATTGAAGTCAATCGTTGAATTTCAGCAACACGATTTGCTACATAAACAGTCCAGCGAATTGGTTGTGCTCTTATCCAGGCTAACACAGTTGTGCTGTCACTCCATAAAATTACTTCATCTATGGATCCTTCGAGTGATTCTGATACTTTGTTTATTAGTTTTGCCAATAACTGTGCTGCACATAATTCAAGCTTTGGTATTGATAATGTTTTGAGGGGTGCAACCTTTGTTTTTGCTTGTAATAACTGTATTATAATGTCTCCATTTTCCATTATAGTCCTTGAATAAACGACTGCGGCAAATCCAACTTGTGAAGCATCACCAAATCCGTGTAATGAACATTTTCTTTGTTTAGAAATACCAATATATCTATGAATTTGTACCTCTTCCAAGTACTTAAGTGAGTTTCGATACTCCATCCACTCTGTTCGTATATTGTCGGGGAGCAAATCGTCCCATTTGATGCCAGCGAGCCATAATTTTTGGAATAACAGTTTAGCAATAATTGTTGTCGGTGCCAGCCATCCTAGTGGATCAAAGAGTTTCGAAGCATCAGATAACAGGCTTCTCTTAGTTGGAGTCGAAAATGTATCAAAGTTAACTATAAATGAAAAACAATCAGTATATGGTTTCCAATATAAACCTAATGCTTTTATAAAATTATCTTGATTAAGTTCAACAGAATCTGATGATTCCCTTAGCTCATGTGGTATTAATTGAAGTAAATCCATTGAATTTGAGGCCCATTTCCGCAAATTGAATCCACCAGCATTCAGTAATTTGCACAGTTCTTGTTGTAAAGCGAGGGCTTCTGGAACATCATCAGTTCCAGTCATGATGTCATCCACATAAATATCAGTCAAGAGCTTATCCGCTGCATCGGGATATCGATTATATTCATCTCTAGCTAGTTGCTGAAGAGTTCGAATTGATAAGAACGGTGCGGAAGTAGTTCCGTAAGTTACAGTGTTTAATTTATATATTTGAACTGGTTCATTTTTAAATTTTCTCCACAATATTTGCTGATACCATTGGTGTTCTGGTTTTATAAGTATTTGTCTGAACATTTTCTCAATGTCAGAGCTCAACGCAATTTTGTGTCTGCGCCATCGTAGAATTATTTGAGACAAATCGCACTGAAGAGCAGGGCCTGGTACTAACTCTTCATTCAACGACCGTTGATTACGATATTTGCTAGACCCGTCAAAAGCTACACGAAGCTTTGTTGTCGTACTACTTGGTTTTTCAACTCCGTGATGAGGAAGATAATACGCATTTTCCTTTACGTCATGTGGGTACTCGCCCACTAGTTGCATGTGTCCAAGATGAAGATATTCATCCATGAATTTGCTGTATTCTTTATACAACTCAGGTTTTCTCTTAAAAGTTTTCTCCATATTACGTAGCCTGATGCTAGCACCAATATGAGAATCTTCAAAGTCTTGAATTGATTTCCCTTCAATTTCAGCTTTGAATGGCAATGATACTATATACCGACCTTTATCGTCTCTTTTATAGTTCGAAATAAAATGATTCTCACATGCAACTTCTTCTAATGTAGGTACCCGTGCTTGGGTTAATTCTTCTTGTTCCCAAAAGCGCCTTAATTGATCATCTATTTTGCAAAAATGAGTGCTAATAGTGAACTCTTGATTCAAAGTACTAATTGGTCCAGAGAGTATCCAACCGAAATAAGTTTCTTGGAAAAGTAGTCCATTTTCATTTTTATGTTGGCCCTCTTTTAAGATTAAACCATATACATCAGCGCCTAATATAATATCAATTGGACGTGATTCGAAATATTGAGGGTCAGCAAGATTGAATGGTAAACTTGATGTTATTTTTAAAGGCGAAATGCTTCGATTTGGTAAATATGTTGATAAATTTGGCAAAATAAAAGCTTCAACAGCCACAGAGAATGTGTCATGATTTGAATATAGTCGCATATAAATGGACTTCCGTGCATAGTTAACTTGATTAGGATTTACCCCATGAATTTTGAGGTGATTAGAATGACAGCGAAGTTTGTATGTTTGCACAAACTGTTCAGTGATAAATGATCCTTGAGATCCTTGGTCTAGAAGAGCTATTGCCCAAACTCTACCATTTGGGGTTTCAATTTTCAGCAAAAGTGTTGCAAGTAAAATATTAGTTAAGTATTGCGGCTGATGCGCATCGAGAGTGGAAACGTGATGGTTTTGTAAACTGCTTGAGCTTTGCTTGACTATGATATTTTTAGCTGTCTCACTTGGAGAAGTATTATGTAGGAGAGTGTGATGCTTCTGATTACACACTTGGCAAGTATAGCTTGATTTGCAATCACAAGCCTTATGTCCGCTACTTAAGCAATTCATGCAAATTGATTGGCTTTTCACGAACTTAATCTTATCTTCCAATGAGTAAGATTTGAATGCCCAACACGAATAGAGGGAATGAGATTTTTTGCAGCAGAGGCAAAGTGATGATTTGTTAAGACTGAATGTCTTAAGCTGAGAGCGCGGTGGCCCATTCATAGATTTCGGTTTAAAGGCAGCTTCAGCTGTGCCTAAGGTTTCTAACGTTCGGAAGGTACTTTCCAAGAATTGAAACAGATTTTCAAGTTCTGGAAGTTCATTTGAAGCTCTGAGAGTGTGCTCCCAATCTTTTCTAGTTTCTGTATCAAATTTTTGTACCGTAAGGTGTACAATCATTGGGTCCCAATTATCAGTAGGGATATTCAGATTAGCAAGTGAAGATAGACATTCCTTGGTAGTATCTAATAAAGTTTTGATCGCTGAGTGCGAAGGCTTACTACACTTAGGAATTGCGAAGAGCTTTTGGAGAAGCGTGTCTACAATAATGCGTTTATTGTGAAACCTGTCCTCCAATGTCTTCCAAGCTAGATCATAATTTGCTTCAGTTGCAAATATATGTCTTGTTAAATGTTCTGCCTCTCCCTTGACGGAGCTCTTAAGATAGAACATTTTCTCAATTTTGTTCAATGACTTATTGTTATGAACAAGAGATGTGTACAGGTCTCGAAATGAAAACCATTCTAGGTAATCACCTGAAAATGTTGGAACAGCAATTTTGGGCAGCCTTGTTTCTGCTCCCAAAATTGTGTCCTCTCGTTGCACATAGACTGTGCTAGAATGGGGTGGTGTGCATGGATCTATAACGCCTTCAGTTTGAATAATATCTAAGAGTTCTCCCTTTAATTCAAAGCTTAACTCTCTATAATGATAATATATATCTTCGGTAATGTATGGAATATCCTTTGATTCCAATGATGTTTCTTGAGCTATTTTTAATATATCGAAATGATTTTTCTTTACCTTATCAAAGTTGTTGTTCAGTTCATTTAACACGGTGGTAGTGTCCTTTAGATTTGCTTCTTCGTTCACGTACCATCTTTGTCATGCGTGACAAATCGTCAAACGCAGCGCGTTGTTCTTCAATTAATTTTTCCATCGTTGTTGATCTTTCAGATACAAAATACAGTGCTGATAATCACTAGAGTTCCAAAGAAATACAGTAGAGCAGCGGCACAGCAAGATAATTGTAGCGCACAGCAGGGCAGCAAGGAAGTACAAGATGATATTCCAATTATATATAGCAGAGTTGTTATGAAGATGCAAACAAAAGCTTTTGAATGCATTTAAATTTCAGTTAAGTTCCCGGGTTTCGGCACCAAAAAATGTTCGCTCAACAATCAATTCAAATAAATAACAGAAAACCACTTTGTTTTGAATTCTACTTAAAAATATTTATTAAACAAAAAGATATTAAAAGGAGTTACAATTTATTAACTTCAAGGCAAGATCACACGTCTGTTACAGTAAACGGTTGAAAAGCGACAAACTAAATAGCGGAGCAGCGTCAACTGCTTCAGCCCAAAATGTCTTGTACATACAGTACAAAGACAACAACAAAAATAACGCGATGAACAGTTTTATATACATTGTAGTTGTATAAACAAATAAATTGTGTGCTGCTAAGAGCACTGTTGAATGTTATAAATATAACAAAAAAATGCAAGTTTGCATTTTTGGTATGACGTGCCTCGAAGTTATTTAGATTATTGACTGGCCATCCGAAACCTTTGTTTCAAGTGACTGGATAGTCATGAAAGAATTTAACTTATTTATAACTTAATTATAATAGTTAGCATTGAACAGGAGTATTCTCAACATTCAAACCCAATAGGAAATGGAACATATTCCCAAAATATCAAAATCCATGCATGGGAACTCAAATAATATAAAATTGTAGCGCAAGCTACCATAACATAACATAACATAACAAAACATAACATTTTTTAATTTAATTCATCACACAGCCATGAAAATGGCCATATAGTATATTTGATGTGATCCCCAAATCTATGACAATACTATTACCTCATTATCTTTATATTTGGACAAAACAAGGCTTTTAACTAAAACTTCAATATAGTACATCACAACAAGGGTTTTTATAACTACACTCAATAAGTTTGACGTTTCCGACTTAAGTGGGAAAATATACCCAGAGGCCGAAAAAAAAGTCATATTTGTGCATTTTTTTAAGGAAACCTAAGGGATATTTTTAAATGAGGGTTTTTATACCTTAAAATATACACATTCAAGAGTATGTTAAGTATTTTTTTATTAAAAAAAATTTTATATTATGGTAGATACAGCATTTTTTGTAGAAGGCTCTGAAAATGCGGTGAAATTGAAAAATATTATAAAACTAGAAACTTAAAACTTTTCCACCAAACATTCGTCATTATTTTGCCTATAAAAAATGAACGAAGCTACGAAAAAAAAATCCTATGACATGTACGAGATTATTATGTGTAAAATAAGCCTGCAAAAAAAACAAAACGATCGGTTCACTGAGTTTCGAGAAATCTTGATCACCGACTTTGAAAAGATGGTTTCGAGAAAAACGCGTTTGAAAATAAGGGCCAGCACTGCGCGCTCTAGAAGGCGGTTCACTGACTAGGCTATAACTTTGTTATTTTTTGAGATGTCGACTTGAAAATTTCCACCACATATTCTTGAGACTTAAAGTTTTAGAAAATAAAAAAATTTTTGGATAAAAAAAGTTCTGGGTATATAAACAAATGGTACCCTTAACAAATGGTATCTACTAAACAAAAAAAAAACACGGCGCTGAGCTTGTTAACTTGCTAACAACCTGCTAAGTCTATTCCCATACAAAATTTTGACAGGACTTAATTTGTTAAGTTTAGCAAGTTAACAGGACTTGAATACAGGCAGTGAACACCCTTATCATAATACTGGTTCCGATATGTGCTGAAAAATCCTTGTTGTTTTATTTCCTACTGGGTATTTTCACTGATGAGTGAAAGCACTCACATACATTCATATTTCTGATCACACCATACACAGAAAATAAAAGAATTGATTTATTACCTTAACTAGTTTAGCTAATGTGAAATTTTCTATTTCACCTAATCTTTTCAACAACTTTTCTACTTACACAGTTAATTAAACAATCATGCATTTTGCTTATTAAATCATCTAATTCTTCTAGTTATTTTACCTAATGCAAGTTGTCGATTTGTTCGTACACTAGGGAAATAACGCATATTAGCATTATCCACGCCTCAGTATAAATTTTATATAAATATTTACATGGATAAATCAAATGCTTTCCTTACAACTTGTTTTTTTCCCGTATTTGAATTTTTTATTTCTGTGCAACGCAAAACATAAAAGAAGTGAAACATATCATAAAGTGTTAGCCCAAGGAGAGCACAGCGCTCTCCTATAAAAAACATAAATAAAAGCAAAGCGAGAAAATTTTATTTTTTGTCACAAGCGAGCATTGAACTCGGACCGCTGGCGTTATAGTCAAACGCTTTACCGCTCTGCTATTACGCCGTTTGATAACTTGTGAACAAAATGTATATAAAAATATGAGGCCCACAACTCTGAAATTATTTTTCCACTGGGCATCTACAGCAATTTGATTAATTGGTATGTAGAGTAAATTCATGTATTGGAAATTTAGCTCAATAGATAAGGCGTTGGTTGTTGAAATCTTGAGATCGCAGGTTCGACTCTCAGCGGTGACAAAGAAATTTTTTCAGTCATTTATACAATGTATGTATATATCTCTCTCATTCTATCTACTATAAAACAAATCTTTCTTCTCTATCATGTGACGAAATGAAGTAAAGTCACCTAAGGAAAGTTTCACTTCAAAATATAAATTGCAAAACAAAAAACATATTTTTTGCATATTTTTTGCACGGCATTCCCACTCTTAAGTGGGAATGCTATCTAAATAATTAGATTATTTTTCTACACTTAGTAGGTGGCTTACCTAATCTGAAGTGGACATAGTTTAAAAAAAATTAGCTTATTCTTCTAATAAATTATGTGTCTTATCTATTTTATGGCTGAAGGTACACTTAAATATTTAGGTTCTTTATTTACTCTCGCAGTTAAACTACCTAATATAATTGTAATAGTTAACATTAAGAAATTGGTAACGCACCTAATCAAATTCGTTGAATGAAAATCACCGGATTACTTTAGCTGAATTCACTACATTTTTAGGTAAAAGTTCTACTCTTTTTTTTCTGTGTACAAATATGACACCATGTCGATTGAGATCAGTGTTGTGACTGTAACGCAAAGTAATAAAATATGATAGGCAATGTTATTTCTTTGTCCCAGTAATGTTATTACAATTATTTTATCTTATATATATTACGCAAGCTCAAATTTTGTCCGGCATAAGGCTTTTTAAGTACAAGTCCAATCTTAATACATTTAGTATTTCTTGGTAGGTTTAGACCTGTAGATGTGCAAACTGGACTTTTTATTTCTTAAAAATTTATATTTTTTAAGTTATAGCTTATTACAGTTCACATATAATTGCATATAATTGTTGTTGTTATGTTGCTTTTTCTTTTCTTAACAGAGCAGCTAAGAGCAATGCTATCAAACTCAGAGCAAAACTATTCGCTGCTCACATTTCGCTCTCTTCTGTCTCTTCTTAATAGAGCGTCTGTTAACAACAAAATGAAAGTCAGAAAAATGTAAACCTTTCGCAAACCGCTCGCGCTGAACGCTCGCAACCAAGATACGTACAAATTTTTTTATTGCAATTTTTCGCTCACATTTCACTTTATTATGCCTCTTCTTTATAGAGCGCTTGCAAACAACGACAAAATTCTCAGAATATACGCTGAACACAATGAACGGCGTCAGCGGTCAGCGCCAATTATTATTATTTTTATAGTTGATGGGTGCAGCAACTCGCACCAGTGGACGCTAGTTAATTACAATTATATAAAAGAAAAACATAATTGTTTTTTTCAACGTGTTTTTCTGTCAAAATTTAATTCAAAAGGTTATAGTAATAAGTTACTAATTACCTTTACTTACGAAATAATATAGCATTATTACAGTTAGGAATCGGTAAAATGTTATAAGTTATTTTACATATTACTTTCAAAAATAATATGTCACAACAATGATTGATATCAACAGCATTAACGGGAACTGAAAAAAGTCAAAATATTCGAAAACATCGAGTTACTCGAAAAACCACCGAGTTACTCGAAAACCACCGAGTTACTCGAAAAATCGAGTTATTCGATACGAGTTTCGATTTGAGTTACTCGACTCGAATCGAGCCGAGTTACTCGAAGATCGAACTACTCGCACAGGCCTAGTTATAAAAGCATAAGCTTAATTAAAATATGTATATGTTATAATAACAGACGATTAATTAAAACATACTTGCGTTAAGATAACATAAGATTCATTAAATAACAACAAAACATATATGATATCATAAGTAATCAGAAAAATAACATAAAAATAAGAGCCTAAAAGTTTTATTTTTTTAGAAAGCTTTCGAAAGAGAATCCTTTTATTAAGGCCTCTTTTAAAAAGCATAATTGACTTATTACTCAATTGCTATGAAAGATATCAACTAACAGTAAATAAAGTTTAATATAATAAAAACTTGCTGTTAAACATTTGCTTTGATTGGTCCGGGGCAAATTGTTCATTCCCGCTATTTAATAAAAGCCAGCAAACTTTACATTGCAACTAGTTTACCTTCAACAAATTTAAAAATAATAGCCAATTTCATTATGAAAATTTATGAATTTACAAGTACCGATGTATTTTAATTTAAATATATATACATTTATAAAGTCAACGCAAGTTTTACCACCAAATCTTCGAGAAATTGTAAACAAAAAAAAAAATCCAATCCAAAACGATGTTTTCTTCGCTCATCTAGAAAATATTTTGTTAACAATGCTTTTCGATAAAAGGAAACCTGTTCGTGAAAGAGCCATTAAAAAAAAGATACAGTAGTTTCAACTATGTCGAAACACAAGACGTAGAATTATTCAATTCGCTTTTGATGACATCTTTTTTAAAAAATATTTAGCAAAATATTTATTCCATACACCTGAGCATATGACCTTTAAAAGAGTGCCGGAGAGGGTAAATATGTATCACCGACCCCCGTTACTTTTGTACAAGGAACATTTTTGCCTTTGACACCTATTCCCTCCGACCACTCCTTAGGGGGGCTCCCATACAAATTTTATGGTTTTTGTATATTTTTGCCATACACCTGAGCATATGACCTTTAAGAGAGTGCCGGAGAGGGTTAATATGTCTTACCGACCCCCATTATTTTTGCAAAAGAAACATTTTTGCCTTTGACACCTATTCCCTCCGACCACACCTTAGGGGGGCTCCCAGGCAAATTTTATTGTGTTTGTGCTGGAAAGGGTTAATATGTATCACCGACCCCCATTACTTTTGCAAAAGGAACATTTTTGCCTTTAACACTTATTTCCTCCGACCACTCCTTAGGGGGGCTCCCATACAAATTTTATGGTTTTTGTTTATTTATTCCATACACCTGAGCATATGACCTTTAAGAGAGTGCCGGAGAGGGTTAATATGTATGACCGACTCCCATTACTTTTGCAAAAGGAACATTTTTGCCTTTGACACCTATTCCTTCCGAAACTGTCGATAAATAGGTAGCAAGTTTAAACAAACAAAAACATCAAATGTTGGCTTTATATTTTATGTAATTGTGTAAAATTTATATAAGTTAGATAGTTCTAACATGAATTTTTGTCGAATTGAGGATCAAGCAGACCAACAAGTGCTAACATCAACATTGTACGATCAGTACTTTAGGCCCACCAAAGGCTCAAAAAGTGATATAAATACCGACACCTGATCACTATCAACCACCCTACTTACCTCCGACAATGACGTATTCTACGTCAAAATTCTGTATTATCGTGAGCAATTATAACATATGACTCAACTAAACTTAGAACTTATAATAAGCATCCTATTAATTTTTATTACACAGATTATATGGATTTAGTCGACTTAGATAATGACAAAATATTATCTGAGCCTCCATTTACTGCAAGAATTCCCCACGAGCTCTTCATGGAGTACATAAATTCTGATGAAATATCACTGCCAGATCCAAGAATTCCATCACACATTCAGGTAGGCGAGTGATGTGTGCAGTTGCTAACACATGTCTCTCGACGAGTAATTTCAAAGAATCGAGATGATGTCATGGTAGCGACTCTAGCAAATCATACCCGAAAACCTCGAATGGACTATAAAAAAAAAGACGTAAAGACATTTTTTAATGCTTTAAAAAATTAATCCAGTTTTTTTTAAGACGTTCTGTTGTTTGAATTTTTAAAATAAAACATGGATTATAAAAAAGGTGTGTTTCAATGACATTACAAACTAAAGTTTTGGGTAAATTTAAAAAAAAGGTTTCTAAAATTTGGCTTGAAAATTTGAAGTAGAAATAAGGCCATCATTAATGAAAAATATGATATTTCTTCCATATAACATAATTTCTTAATAAAACTACGCTGTTTTAAAAAATTTTTTAAATACGAATTTGGTGTCTCGGCGGGAGGTTGGTTTTGATTTTAAACCAGTGATGTTCACGCAGTACCATGGTGTAATAATAATAAGGTGTTGGTGAATTTGACACTTCTCTCTCAAAATGATAAATTTTTTCGCCCCGCTCCTGTCAAAAACAGCTGATGGTGAATTGGAATGAAAATAAAGCAGCTAACGTGCATTCGGTCGAAGCTCAATGCCATGTCCACTTCTTCTGATGGCTATTATCAGTTGAGGTATTGAACATTATTTCATGGCATTCGATATTTTCTTGAAGCAATCGATGTGAATGCAAGACAATTTGCATGCTGACCAAAGCTTCATGCCGTTTTTGATAAAATGACAAAACCATTTAATGGCGAACTTTGCAAATGGGCAAAGACAACTGCAATAACTTTTTGTCAACACAACACGGCACAATTAATTGAATTAAATATTAACCCTTTCAGTGCCAAATTAGCCCTGGCAATGCCAAACATTCCATGCTTCGTTCAGGGTCAGTTTTTGGCTAAAATAAGCTGAGTATGAAGTTTGAAAGCCGTATTGCTTTTCTAATAGATACTATAAACATTTTTAGAAATATTCAAAAAAATTTTAAAAACTTCTAGCTCTATAAATATCACATATTTTTTCTTACTAAAAATGTAAATAAGATCTCTGACAATCGTAGCATTATACTTAATTACCTTTAGCTTTAGAATATTCTCGGAAATATTTAAAAATATAATTTTTTAATTTGCTCTTTTTTGAAGTCGCGTGGCCGCGTGGTCGTGCTCATGAGTTCACTTGGAATAACCTTGAAAAACATGTTATAAAAATTAATTTTCGTATTTTTGATTTTCTCTTCTTTTTCATCACATTTCAATCTATTATTAAAAATGTATTGTTAAAAAGCGGGGTGTTCCAATCTAGAAACAGAGCCAGAAAGCAAACTGCTGCCGTATGGCAACAAATATGCCGAAAGGGTTCATTTAAACTTTATTCGCACAATAACCTATAAAAACTATAACACATTGTAAGGACCAAAATTTTGGTCATAAATTTTGACCTACATAATGTGCTTCCACCTTTATTTCAGCCCAAAACCAAGAGACGGGAGATCGCAATTTACCTTGGCCATCCAACGGCAGGCACCGCGGCCGCTGTATACAATTTATGTGTATTTTTATTATATGAAAATAGTTTTTTTTATTTTATTTTAATAGATTATTTTTTTAAACATAGCTGAAAAATAAAAGAATAATTCAACATTTGAAATAATGCAAGAAATATTAAGGAAAATACTTTCATTTTAAAATAATAGGGTAGGGCCCCCCTTAGGTCTCAAACTCCACGACAAAGCATTTTTTTTTTGCCAGCATAGAGTCGAGAGTATTTCAGTTAGTTTTATTTTTATTTTCATGTATGCGCGTGTTCCAAGGGAACCAGTAAACTCGCGTGATGCGATACCCACAGACAGACGCGTGTGAGAAGAGAAGGGAGAAGAAAATCACACCACTTGTATGCCTGATGCTAGGAACGGAACAAACAGGCGAGAGTGAGAAAAGAACGCGAGAGTTCGATCACGCCACTCGTTCGCTTAAAATCGGAAACAGAACAAACCAGAGCGAGACAAGGAACTATAGGTCGAAGCTCAAGTGGAGAAGGAAAAACCAGTCAGTCAGTGAAAAGCCACGGTGGTGGCAAGTTAACAAAGAAAATAAAAGAAATAATTAGTGAACGTCAACACCGCGCAGCAGCGACATAGGCCTAAATAAATAGCGAACGTCGACAGCGCGCAGCAGCAACATAAGAAGCCACATCGACAAAGTGCAGCAACGGAAGGATCACGGTCGACAGCAACAGCAAGTGAGGACTGAATGTCGACAGCGGGCAGAGGCATCAAGGAAACACCGACAGCGTTCAGCCGCATACAATAGCCAACAACATTTACGTCAGCAGCGAAGCCAGGGACTAAGGGTTCCCTGTGAGACAACGAGCCGAAGTGGTGAGGCGTGCGTGTTCTAAGGTGTTATGCGTGATTTTCCTTTTTCTTTTTATATATATTTTCCTGGTATATTATCTGCTTACTATCTAAGTTATTTAGTTTCTTTAATTAAACTTTCAATCTTTCCTATCTAATAACTTTCCGGCAGAGTTAGTTGCGTGGTTTTAACTCTGATTATCTCTGCCACTCATCTTACCTCATCATCTCTGTCACTCATAAATATTCCATAAATAACCGGACATAGTAACTGCGTGGTTTTGACTCAGGTTACTCTGTCCACCACTCCTATTTAGAATTCCCATCCAACATACTAACTCCGGTGGAAGTAGTTGCGTGGTTTTTACTCAGACTACTCTGCCAGTGCTCACCCTAAATCCCAGTACTCAGTAGAAAATCCTGTAAATTCCTATTTTACTATATTTACTAAAGAAAGTTCTTTATTTAAAATCCTTTGATCTCTTATTATCTGTCCTATCTAACTATTATTTCCATTTCATATTTTATAATTATCCGTATCAGCTTTATTTTACGTCTATAGTAGTGGCGTGGTTTTAACCCTGTCTACTCCGTCGATTATCATTAGTTATATCACGATAGCGTGGTTTTTACCCTGTTCGTGCCTCTTTAAGGACCTCTATAAAGTAACTATAAGACATTTAAGTTGTAATTATATCACGATAGCGTGGTTTTTACCCTGTTCGTGCCTCTTTAAGAATCTTCACCAGTATTTGTAAGGCATATGATTTCAATATTAGGTCAACCAGAACACGGCACCAGAAACGCTCGCGCCACACCACCACCGCTGGAACGACGAATCTCACCGTCGATAGCCCAGGATTTGTATCTTAAGGACATGGTGAAGTTATATTAAAAGAAATATATTATATATTGAAGAATTTTTATCCATATAAATGTTTATATTAAATTCTTTTTTTTTTGTATTCGATTAATAATTTTTTACATTAATTACTTATGTATTATTCTGTTGTGGATTAGTTTGAAGAGGGAATAAAATTATAACGAAAAATTTAAAAGGATTGATTGATTGGTTTAGTGTCCAAATTAATAAATTTTTGTGAACGACCCTGGACAGCCGCTTTGTCTGTCCCAGCTATAGACCCTGGTTAACAGGGAGTCGTTACAACATCATCATCTAGCAACTCAAACAAATAACACAATTTGACAACTATAAACGGCCTCTTTCGCTCTCAAATTTTTGACAGAAAGAAAGCTATTCTTGGTGTTGTCAAAAATTCACTAACACCTTATTATTATTACACCATGCGCAGTACCACGCGTGGTGAGACTCGACAGCTTTATTCGAGAATCGAAACATGTACACGATCGAATGCACGAAGTTCTCTCAATCAGTTGGCGTTGAAATTTCAAGTGAGAAAGTTCGCGCCTGTTGGTCGTGTGTTTTGCACTGCACGAAATGTTTGAGGCCTATGAAAATGCGTTATTTGCAGAATTGTAATAATAATAATAATAATAATAATGATAGTGACAATGATAATGATAGGGACAATGATAATGATAATGATAGTGATAATGATAATTATAACACAATTCTTGCTTAATACCTGCACAACAAATTTTGTCAGTGCAGAGAGCGAGAGAGCTACAAGCACAAAAGTCGAAAATTGTAGTAGTATGCGTGTGAACACCACTGTTTTAAACCCATATTTTTAGTAGATTACGTTTTTGCTATACGCTTTTTGACAAAAGCAATTGACCCACCCGAGGGAACACCCTTAATAGTTTTATTCAATTCAAGTCTAAACCATCCGAAAGTTTCATTTGTATTTAATAAGAAATTCAAACATCGAAGAACTGTGCAGCATAAAGCTTACTCGACGGATTTCTCACAGTGAAGAAGCTTAAAGTTCTCTAACACAGACGCAAAAAGTCTATGTTGTTGTAGAACATTGATGCTCAAGCGCATCGAAATCTAAAACTAAAGAGAATTTTGGAAAAGGTTTTCACACCATGATACAATTATACAGGTAGCATTGACAGTTGCTTGGGAAACTAGCATCTGTCAAAAAAATATCAAGAAAGAGAGCATTCAATTATTGCTTATGTTTACGCCATTGTTTATGTTTCAAAGCTTGCAAATAACCAACATCTGCTAACAAAATATTGCTATTTTATTTCATTTATAGAGAGTTATTTTTACTAGAAAGAAGACAATTTGTAAACTTTATGTTATCAAGTGCAAACATAAAAAAAAATGTTGAAAACATTTAAGTGCAGCAATCTCAGCAGCTGCAGATGCATATGGACGAAATGAAAGAAGTTTTCAATTAAAATTAAAACACCACGACTGGAAAACGTTAAACACATATCACAGATAATTTTTTTAACAACTTTCATTATTAGAATTATTTATTTAACGCACATATTCTGTAGAATTTATTTTCACATTCGTTTCACTTTTGTTGCACGAACAACTGTTTTTGACAGATGCTGGGTTTGGAATCGGCTAAGGTGATAGTTGACAGTCGCTTATTAACTGTCGTTTTTGATGGTCGTTTGTGATTATCAACTTTTCGTTGGTCCGTGTAAAGTGATTGCTAAATTTTCTTAATACTTGGCAGCACTTACTATTCAATGGCTGCACAACAATGAAATGTCATTTTGAGCCGGTGTTAATCAATTATTATTGTTTGTGGCAAATATTATGATAAGTCAATAAATAATGTTAGTTAATAGTAAGTACCTCCAGGAATTCTATACTTTTCAAAAAAAGATTCTTTTGTTGAATCCTTGAGTACAGATTTAATCAAAAGTGGGCATAGTACTGTCTGGATTTCTTTAATAACTAATGCACTGATTTCAGCTTCAGTACTTTGACCCATCGGTGAAGCCCAGTCATGCCCAATTTGTGTTTGGTAACCACCGCCACCAAGGAGATTTAAAGTTGCAGCCAATTGAAAGATAGGTGGGATGTGCGTTGACCCTACTCCATTTGGTAAGTCAAGCAACATCAAAACAGTCATGAAAGTTTCCTTACTTAAGCGAAAGTTTTTCAAAAAACTGAACAAAATTTATTAGCAATTTTATTAACAATTATCCATAAATAAAATCTTACATTGGGTTAGGAAGTTTCAAAATATTATTTGGAAGTTTCAAAATTTTTTCTAAGAAGTCGAACTGTCTTATAATTATTAGTTTCTTTATATCCACTTCTAAATAGTTGCAATGAGGTAAACATTTTACTTAATGCTTACGGGAATAAATTCACTTGTAATTAATTTCACTGTAATTATTTTATTTTATTTAAGAAACTTTCCACTTTGAACTTTTATTGCCGCGAGTTTACAATTGAACTGTCAGAAATATATGAAAACGACACCTAAATAGCTGTCGCTTAAAATTGACAGCTAAAAAGCGATAGTCAATTTAATAATCACCTTACGTGGAGCAATAGTCATGATTTTAATCATCAACTATTAACTATCACCTTAGCCGATTCCACCCCTGGTTTCCTTGTAGCTGAGAAAATCAATACTTATCAATGCTACCTGTATAATTGTATCATATTTTCACACTGATGTCATCTACACGAATTTTAGCAAAGCTTTTGATGTTGTAAATCACAAACTATTCAGTTTTAAATTATCTCTTGTTGGATTTTCCATGCAGCTGGTGAGGCGGATTGAATCGTATCTAAGTAATAGAACACAATCGGCGGCCTTGGTGGTCGAGTAGGTAGCGTGCTCGACTGCTACCCCAGAGGTCCCGGGTTCGATTACCGCCTAGGCCATGGTCCTACGCTTTAAACCTTTCGCATTTGCAATTTTTTTATCCTCATTTCTAATCAATTGAAATTAAAACAAATCCATCAATATACACGACTTGAAGTTGTAGTTGATTGAAGAGAAGTTTGTGGATGAATTTGCCTTATAACTTGAATTGACTGAGGTAAAGGCATAACACTTGCCTCTGATTCAAATAAACATGTTTCTTTGGCTTTCCACCACGCTTAGAACATCCTACACGTGTTTGACTTGATTGACCTTTCCTTCCCACTAATCTATCACCCCATTTTCGAACCAAGGCAGACTTGACTGAATAGGTATTCCACTTGAAATCCTTGGTTCAAAGCTAAAAAAAGTGAGTCGCATCGGGCTTCTTCTCTTTTTACTTTTCATAAACGATTTACTTACTTACTTACTTACTTACTTACTTACAACCGTTGGTCGGTATAAGAAATTGCGCCAGCCATTTCTGTCTTGCGCTTGCTGGCGCCAGTTGGAAACACCAAGCGTGGTCAGGTTATCCAACACCTGATCCTTCCAACGAAGATGTGGGCGTCCTCTTCTGCGTTGATCACCACCGGGCACCGAATCGAATATTTGTTTCGCTGGAGCGTCGTTTTTCATTCGCTCAACATGACCTAGCCAGCCGAGCCACTCAATTTTAATACGCTTAACTATGTCGATGTCAGCGTACAGCTCATACAGCTCGTGGTTCCATTGAATTCGGTACTCGCCATTGACGCAGATTGGACCGAAGATTTTACGAAGGATCATTCTCCCGAAGGCTCCCAGAGTCTTTTCATCAGAATAGGACGGGCATGATTAGTGACTTATAGAGCGTGAGTTTTGTTCGTTGAGAGAGGGCTCTGCTTCTCAATTGACTACTTAGCCCAAAGTAACACCTGTTGGCAAGAGTTATCCTTCGTTTTATCTCAATACTGACATCGTTGAAAGAGTTAACGATGAAAAGAGTTAACCCAGGTAGACGAAGTCCTTAACAACCTCGAAGGAGATGTTGTCAACAGTGACATGGTTTCCAAGACGCTGGGACTGTTTATTTGTTGATACTAGGTATTTCGTCCTATCTGCATTCACAGCTAGACCCATTCAACTCGACTCATTCGCTAATCTGGAGAATGCTGCGCTGACTTCGCGCATATTATGGCCAACCACGAATCTCCATCCAAATTCGTGCTTCTCCGCATGGCTGCTGTAGTAGATATCACAGGATGCTTTCCGTAAGCAACCCTGTCCCTTCCATCGCATTGGATTGCAGTGATATCAGCCTTGTATCTTTCTAGGATATCTATCAGTTGGATAGAGGCACCATCCCAATTAAGGGTTCGGACGTGCCAAGTGCATATCCGTAAATCGTTGTCAGTTTTTCGTTTGCGATAGTCGTCATCAGATTTGGGGATCATTTTTATCATTTGTCTTTTACGTTTCATTGAAATGTGTTTTTACGTGGTGGGCTTCAAACCCAATGCACAACCCTTTAAAGGCAGGTAGCCCGACGCTCAGATTAGCCTTCATACTAACGGTTACCAGTTTGCCGTTTCTAGAGGACACCACATAGAGGTTTGAGTCGACTTGAGACGAGTTCGACATGGATAATGCTGGCCTCACCAGGTTGAGGCAGTCACACGTTGCCATGTGAAGATCGCCCCCTGACTCTCACGCGTTGCCTTGTGAGGATCGTCCTCCAGAAAACAGAAATACAGACAACAAATGTCAGAAGATAATAAAACTTAAGAAAATAACACTGAACGTACCCCATCATTAGGAAAGATACGGCAACACTTATCATGCTTTACACCGCTCAAAGAGACGATCGCCAGGTCGCCAGAGAAAAAATAGAATAGATTCTAATCTGGCGAATGTTCGTCGCGATCGAAGACGAATATAGTATATATATATATAGTATAATATATATATATAATATAATATAGTAAAATAAGCAATACTACTTGGTGATTTGAATTTAAATTTATTAATAGAATCTGATTTCAGTGAGAAATATTTAACTATTCTTTCTTCCTTCGGGTTTGAATCGTGCATAAATCTACCTACGAGAATTACGGAAACTTCTGCTACATGTATCGATCACATTTTCGTGAGAATAGGTCGTTCGAATGGATCGATCAAATGGATCGATCAATATACTTTTATAGTTCACTTTCCTTTGTTTTCATGGCATTAAAAAGTCGAAAAACGAACAAGTGCCTTGTAATCCATATTACAATAGAATTGATTTTACCAGTTTGAATAATTGTTTTTTCTATGAATTTTGGGCTAGAGTCTATAATGAACCTGATCCATCTGCAGCATTCCCTATTTTCAGCATTTTAAATAGTCATGTCAGTGCTTGTACAATGAGGTCAACGAGAATAAATAATAACTTCAAGTGGCTAAAGCCTTGGATTTCTTTAGACTTAGTAAGAAAAATCCAAAACAAGAAAAAATTATATAAAAAAGTCGAAAACATCCGGAAAATAATTATTTCAAATCTAAATATAAGTTGCTTTGTAAAGAGATATTGCGAGAATCTGAAATTTGTAAAAACAACTTTTACTCTAATAAATTTGCGAATGCACAGGGTAATATTAAAAAAGAGTGGCAAATCGTCAATAATTTACTAAATAAAAACTGTCACAGTGATCAGTTTTTTTAATTAAATGTAAATGGAACTCTCGTATCAGACCCGAGTGTGACAGCAAATGTGTTCAATAAATTTTTTGTGGAAATAGGGCGTGATGTTGTATCGGATATTGGCCTTCATAACTTATCGTGTAACTGCGTAGCTGAAGAACAATTTGTTTCTGAAAGTTTTTTTTTTTCGAGCCTATATCGTCTTTTGAGCTATATAGAATAATTAACAGTTTAAAAAATTTTGGCGTCCGTGGCGTAGTTGGTTAAAGTGCGTGGCCGCTATGTCAACGAACTTTGGAGACCCAGGTTCGAACCCCAGCAGCGACAGAAAATTATTTGAATTAAAATAATTTTTCTGTACGGCCGCCACCTCTCTGCAGACAATGGCAAACCTCAGAGAGTAATCAAAATGCCATGTAAAGCTTCCTGAGAACGAGAACATTCCGTTCATCGCCGTTCGGAGTCGGCGTTAAACATGTAAGTCCGGTTCTCGGTCAATTGTGTACAAACTTAATAACACGCACAACACAATTGATCATAAGAGCTAGGTCAAAGTCCTTTCAAGGGCTGAAATGGCCAGTTATTTTTTTTTTTTTTTTTAAATTTTAACTCGTGTACTGAAAACAGTGTCTCAAATTTACTTTTAAAAAATATTGCTTTCAATATCGTTGATGTCTTATGTGATCTATTTAATAGAAGTATGTTTATGGGCATTTCTCCAGAGGATCTTAAAAAGGCTGAGGTCATTCCTCTTTTTAAAAAAGGAGATAAGTCTCTCCTCAATAATTATAGACCTATCTCTTTACTTTCAGTTTTTTCAAAAATTTTAGAAAAAGTGGTTCAAAATAGAATGCTGAGGTTTTTAAACAAATTCAAAGTTTTAAGTGACTGTCAATTTGGCTTTCGAAAAGGATTGTCAACTGAAGACGCTCTTCTGAATTTTTGCAACAATATTTATTCTGGCTTAAACAAAAAAAAGCTACCTCATTCTTGTTCATTGACATAACAAAAGCATTCGACACTGTTGAACACCAAATACTTTTAAATAAGCTTTATAAATGTGGCTTAGAGGCTCTATATATTCTTGGTTTGTGTCATACTTGTCTAATAGAACTCAGAGACTAAATAGAAGGTAAATACAGTGATTGCTTAAATTTAAATATTGGTGTTCCTCAAGGCTCAGTGCTGGGCCCAATTTTGTTGCTTATTTTCATTAATTCAATATTTTCACTTAAACTCTCTAGTAAAGTAATAGCTTTTGCTGATGACATGGCATGTACATTTACCACTGATTCACCTCATAATTTAGTTGTGGACATCAATCATGACCTTTGCGTCTTTAGACACTGGTTTTCTACTCATAAACTTATCCTTAGTGACAAAACTAAGTTAATGTACTTTAACATATCAGGTAAGGATCGTGATTTTTGCAATCCTATATTTCACATTTCGGGATGTGAAAAATATTTAATGAACAAGAATTCCTGCAAGTATGCGGGTTATCCACAATCTTATTTTGATGAAAACGACTGTTCTACAAAATGTTTCCCCATTGAGTGGGTTGATACATACAAATACCTTGGCTTATTGCTTGACTGGAAGATGTCTTGGGTTAATCATACAAATAATTTAAAGAATTATTTGTTGTCGGCTATCAGGCAAATTTATCATTTAAATAAATTTTGTAATAGAAAACTGCTTACGTGCATTTATTATGGCATCTTTCATTCCAAACTGCAATATGGCTTTGCTTGCTGGGGGGGGGGGGGGGGCACTAACTCAACTAAAATGAACCCACTTTTTATTACTAAAAAACACGTAATTCGTATTATTTATGGTCAAAGTCGGCTGTCTAGAAGTCTTCCTCTTTTTCGTAAATTAAATATTCTTCCACTGAAGTATCGATGTATATTTTTTAAAGTTTTGAAATTATTCTTTATTCGAAGTGGTTATATAGTTAATAGAACCTATTCTGTATATGATTTAAGAAAGAATCATTTAAGCCTCGCTCAGATCCAAAATCATGCTTCTCAATATCGTTACTATTTGTCTGTGGCACCACGTCTTTTCAATAGACTGCCTTTAAGTATAAGAAATTTACGTAACTTAAAAGTTTTCTTAAAAATTATTAAATTTTGGCTTTTCAACATTGAGTATAATGAAATTGACCAACTTCTTATATTCAAGTATAAGATCTCGTCCACTTCTTGCAAGCTTAATATTTTAATATTTTAATTTTTCAATATTTTAATTTTTTAATATTTTAACTTTTTATTATTTCTTATATATTATGAATCCCTGAAAAAAAAATTTGTATGATCTCTTTATATTTATTTAAATAATGTTTTTTATTAAATTGTAAATGGACTAGCCCCACGCTTTTATTTTATTGTACAGTAGACCCTCACAAATTAGAACCACTTTGTTCCTCGGATGGTTCTAATATCGGAAATATTCTAATTTCTGGACTTTTTTTTCATAAAAATTTAAAAGAAAAGAATGAAAAATACAACAAAAAATGTATGTTAACACAAAAAAAAATTTTTATTTATTAATATTTAATGCTTTTTTTAACATAAATCTCATATAATTCCCCTATTTATATTTATATCAAAGAGCAAAGATCACTTATGAATTCAATAAATAAAGAAACGTCCAAAAATAAAAAAAAAAATAGGTGGCAACCCTATCAGTCATCTTAACCCTTAAATGCACCGTGTATCTTTAAAGATACAACCATTCAAAAAATTCCTACGGCTATATTTTTGGTTTGATTTTTTTCAAATCGGTTCTATATTATTTAGTATATTATAAGTCTTAAATAAAAAAATTGGTTTTACTTCTATATGCCATACTTTTTAAAAAAATTATATACAAAGTCAAAAAATATTTATTTTTAAAATTAAATAAACACTATTTTTAACAGTTTAACTTCTAGGAACAGATAAATAATTTTGATTAGGAAAAAATACTGACTGCTTTCAAAACATGTCCTTTTGTGATTTTAAGTGGTTCGAAAAAATTTCGATCATTTGGCACCTCATTGGGTCACTTTAGTTGGTTGTATTTTTAAAGATACAGTGTGCACTCTCTGCAGTTTTTGATAATTTTAACTTTTTAAAATAAAAGAATTAATGAAAATTTCATAACACATTTCTTTTATTATGATATATATTAATAGGGATTTTAGATGTGGGTAAATTCACATTGTATCTTTATAGATACAACCACTTTTTTTCATTTTTTAAAAAAAATTTTCAAAACTAAAAACGCAGTTTTTATTTTTACTCAATTTTACATAAAAAATATTTTTTCGGTAAAAATCGGTAAAAATAAATTTTAAAATTCTGATATCAGATTCGAAATCAGCTTAAGGGGTCGCTGTTGGATTAACTGTTAGATAATGTTTAAAACTCTTAAAAAAAGCATATTAATAGGTGGCAACCCTATTGTTAAAATATGTATGCATTTCTTAATTTAACTGCAATAAAAAATTTTTTTAGCAAACAAGGTTTTTGCGTTGATGTTAAAAAAGTTAATAAATTATGACTTTTCTTTAGACATGTATATTAGACCGTACCACCTCCTATGCAAAAAAAAAGTGCGCCGTATACCAGCGAATATGACGTATTTTTGGAAGACAATTACGAAAAAACAATTTTTTTTTGACCGAACGTAGGGGTCGCGCATTGACATAAAACTTCATATCTCTGGTATTTAAAAAAATAAATAAATAACTGGCCATTTCAGCCCTTGAAAGGACTTTGACCTAGCTTCTTATGATCAATTGTGTTGTGCGTGTTATTAAGTTTGTACACAATTGACCGAGAACCGGACCTATATGTTTAACGCCGACTCCGAACGGCGATGAACAGAATGTTCTCGTTCTCAAGAAGCTTTACATGGCATTTTGATTGCTCTCTGAGATTTGCCATTGTCTGCAGAGAGGTGGCGGCCGTACAGAAAAATTATTTTAATTCAAATAATTTTCTGTCGCTGCTGGGGTTCGAACCTGGGTCTCCAGGTTCTTTGACATAGCGGTCACGCACTTTAACCAACTATGCCACGGACTCCAGTTTGGTATATCAATTTTTTTGTCTTAAGGAGACGAATATGACCTCTATAAAAGTCATTGACCTCAGGTGTACCGTTCTAGTACTTACCCACCAGATCTCAGTTTCTACCATCCTAATGTACCACCCTAATATTAAAAAAATAAAGCTCTTAAAATATCATTAATCTTTTGCTCAGGAAGTATATCGATATTTCCAGCAGAAGTATTTTTAAAAAATTTTTAAAAATTTTTTGCCGAACGTAGGGCTCCCTTTTTTCATTTTCATCATATCATCGGTATTAAAAGTCTGATCATATTGTATGACATATCGTTGTTTTTGTCTAAAAGAGACCAATTATTTTACTCCAAAATAAAAAAAGATACAGTAGTTTCGACTATGTCGTAACACAAGACGTAGAATTATTCAATTCGCTTTTGATGACATCTTTTTTAAAAACTATTTAGCAAAATATTTATTCCATACACCTGAGCATATGACCTTTAAAAGAGTGCCGGAGAGGGTTAATATGTATGACCGACCCCCATTACTTTTGCAAAAGGAATAGTTTTGCCTTGGACACCTATTCCCTCCGACCACTCCTTAGGGGGGCTCCTTTACAAATATAATGGTTTTTGTATATTTATTCCATACACCTGAGCATATGACCTTTAAGAGAGTGCCGGAGAGGGTTCATAGGTATGACTGACCCCCATTACTTTTGCAAAAGGAATATTTTTGACTTTAACACCTATTTCCTCCGACCACTCTTTAGGGGGGCTCCCATACAAATTTTATGGTTTTTGTTTATTTATTCCATACACCTGAGCATATGACCTTTAAAAGAGTGCCGGAAAGGGTTAATATGTATCACCGACCCCCATTATTTTTGCAAAAGGAACATTTTTGCTTTTGACACCTATTCCCTCCGACTACTCCTTAGGGGGGCTTCCATACAAATTTTATTGTGTTTGTGCCGGAATGGGTTAATATGTATCTCCGACCCCCATTACTTTTGCAAAAGGAACATTTTTGCCTTTAACACCTATTTCCTCCGACCACTCCTTAGGGGGGCTCCCATACAAATTTTATGGTTTTGTCGATAAAACCGGAAACTGTCGATAAATAGGTAGCAAGTTTAAGCAAACAAAAACATCAAATGTTGGCTTTATATTTGAATATATGAATTTTTGTCGCATTGAGGATCAAGCAGACCAACAAGTGCTAACATCAACATTGCACGATCAGTACTTTAGGCCCACCAACGGCTCAAAAAGTTATATAAATACCGACACCTGATCACTATCAACCACCCTACTTACCTCCGAGAATGACGTATTCTACGTCAAAAAAAAATATTCTTACAAGTCCTTGGAAGGCCTTAAATTGATTTTGAGGAATTTTAAAGCTCGTAAAAGAATAAAAAATCTGTAACGCTAATGCTAAAAGAGGTATCAACACTATTTTTGTTGTGATTTATTAAATATACAATGTACAGTAGACTCTCACAAATTAGAACCACTTTGTTCCATGGGTGGTTCTAATTTCTGAAATGTTCTAATTTGCTAACGTGTATTTCGTTTGATGGGAAAAAAGAGCCAACTTTAAAAAGAGTCACGGAGGCAAATGTGACGCGTAACGTTGTTGTGAATGAAGAACATGTCACCATTGTGAAAGAGCCAAATTCAAAATACGCCCGCTGACAGCACTGCAGTAGGTGTCCAGAGGAGCATTGTGGAATATTTGAATAAAGAAAATTATAGCATGGATCCCTAAATTGCAATTAATTGCGACGGAACACCGGCTACAAAGGAGGAGTTATTGCAAGAATGTGAAAAAATAAAATAATAATACAGTACACTTTCACAAATTAGAACTCTCACAAATTCGAATTTTCCAGAAATTAGAACTTGCCATTTCCGTATATTGAACGCTCTGAAATTAGAACGTGTGGTTCTAATTTCTGGATGTTTCTTTATTTATTAAATTCCTAAGTGATCGTTGCTTATTGATTCGTAATGACATTGTTGTTTCTAAATTGAATAAATAAAAAAAACAAACAATCATTACAAATTATATGTTAAAAAAGCATTGAATAGTTATTAAAAAAAATAAATAATAGGGTAGAAAAGATTTTTGAGTTAAAGTTAAGGCCTAACCAAAATAGACGATTTGCTCCGTAACGAGTGAAGACGAAAATGTTCGCTTAAAAATTAACAAACATAAACTTATCGAAACTAAACGAAACAGTTTGACGAGACGTTCTGTTCCGTAACAACCATACTTTTAGTGTCTCAACTCGTCAAAAACTGTGCAGAGTAGTCTTTTTTTCAGACAATTGGAGGAACTCGTTTCATTTTGGGTTAAATGTCAAAACAGCCGTAACAATTGCAAACGTTCGGGAAGTTGCAATCGTCTCGTTTATTTTGATCAGGCCTTTATAATTTTTTGTCTATGAATTATATGAATTTTATGTTAAAAAAACATTAAATATTAATAGAAATATTAATAGAAATTTTTTTAACCAGTTTCATTCTTTTCCTTTAAATTTCTGTGAAAAAAAGATGTCCAGAAATTAGAACATTTCAGAAATTAGAACCACCCATGGAACAAAGTGGTTCTAATTTGTGAGAGTCTACTGTACATTGTATATTTAATAAATCACAACAAAAATAGTGTTGATACCTCTTCTAGCATTAGCGTTACAGATTTTTTATTCTTTTACGAGCTTTAAAATTCCTCAAAATCAATTTAAGGCCTTCCAAGGACTTGTAGGAATATTTTTTTTTTTTATTTTGGAGAAAAATAATTGGTCTCTTTTAGACAAAAACATCGATATGTCATTCAATATGATCAGACTTTTAATACCGATGATATGATGAAAATGAAAAAAGGGAGCCCTACGTTCGGCAAAAAATTTTCAAAAATTTTTTAAAAATACTTCTGCTGGAAATATCGATATACTTCTTGAGCAAAAGATTAACCCATTTCTTCCCTGCGTTGCGTTCACGCAACACGAAGTTTAACTTCACAAAATGCAGGCAAAATGAATTAATCCAACAAAACTCATTATGTACGTTTTAAAAGACATTCACAAGCTCTCTGTCTAAATTCTTTTTTAAATTGGCCTAACTCTTCTTGAAAAAATATTAATTTTCAAAAACATGTTTTTTTTCGACATTTTTTTTATATTTTTAAAAGGTGTAAAAATATTGTAAGTTAAACTTTTGTGTACATATTCTTGTATGCCATTTATGTGGGATTCACATTTTTGTTTTTATTTCTTGAGCAAATTAGACCTATGACATCGCCGTGAACGATTTGTTTACCCGTTGCGCTGACGCAACTTTGGGAGTTCCCTTATATCGCCGGGTTATCACTCTCTCCCTCAAACAAAATTTTGCTGGAGTTTAAATGAAGATAAAGGAATCCCTCTAATACGCACTGCAATGTCACGGAACAGATTTGATGAAATAAAGAAGTTCATTCATCTTTCTGATTATGAAATGTTAGACAAATCTGATAAGTTTTCCAAGCTAAGACCCTTTTGCAATGAACTAAACAAACGTTTGATATATTTTCCCATAAGATATTTATTGATGAAGAGATGGTGCCATATTTTGGACGTCATTCTGCTAAGATGTTCATAAGAGGAAAACCAGTAAGGTTTGGATTCAAACTTTTGTGTATAGCCTCAGCTGAAGTATATGTGTATCAGTTTGACCCTTATGGTGAAGCTTCACAGAAAACTAATGATAATCTGGGTCTAGGTAAAAGAGTTGTTACAAACTTATTGAAAGTTGTTCATGATCATGAAAGTTGTTCAAATCATCTCGTCTTTTTTGATAATTTCTTCACAAGCCATTATCTTATTTCCTTTTTGTCAGAAATTAAATTCTTTGCAGCTGGCACATTAAGAGAAAACCGAGTGGCTTCCTGCCCACCTCAAACAACCAAGACCTTAGCGAAAAAACCAAAAGGGACATTTGACTATAGATTTGATGGCAACAACAAAGTATTCGCTGTTAGGTGGCATGACAATTCTGTTGTAACAGTTGTTACAAACTTTGGTACCCTTGAGCCAATAATGAATGTAAAGAGATACAACCGAAAGGAAAGAAAGCATAACATAGTCCCTCAACCAATTGTTATCCATCAGTACAATCAAGACATGGGAGGTGTGGATTTATACGAATATGGCATTGCAAACTATAGAATCAGAACTAGAGGCAAGAAATGGTGGTGGCCATTATTCACCAATGGAATTGGCAGTGCTGTTGTCAATGCCTGAAAAATGTACAAGCTGGCAACAGCCTCTACCATCAGTCAAATTGATTTCAGGCCCCAGATTGTGTCTTTGAAATGTCTTTTGAAAGCTGAAGAACTGGATCTAGAGGAAAACCTTCAAATTCGAAACATTAATCGTGGACGCCCCAGCAGAAACAAAGTGCCAGAACAAATAAGGAAGGACAGAACTGACCATACCATAATGCGCAATGAAGAAAATGCAAGAAGGAGATGCAAGATTTGCAAAAGTCAAACTGTCTACATATGCCAGAAATGTCAGGTTCACCTTCACACGGAGTGTTTTTCAAAATATCACGAGTGATGCCATCTATTTAAATTAAATCAACAACTTTATACATTTGGGGTTAATAAAATCATATGTTCGAAATAATAAAATTTTTTATTTTTTTACCAGAAAACTCCCAGTGTTGCGCCAGCGCAACATTACATGTGGTGCAAATAGCAACACATACAAAAATTTTTGAATATTTTTTTTCTTGATTCAATTGTTCTTACGTGGAATTGATGAACAAATACATTATTTTTTCACTATTTCTATTTTCGGGAAGAAATGGGTTAATGATATTTTGAGAGCTTTATTTTTTTAATATTAGGGTGGTACATTAGGATGGTAGAAACTGAGATCTGGAGGGTAAGTATTAGAATGGTACACCTGAGGTCAATGACCTCTATAGAGGTCATATTGGTCTCCTTAAGACAAAAACATTGATATAACAAACTTTAAAATATGACTGTAAACACCAGAGATATGAAGTTTTATGTAAATACGCGACCCCTACGTTCGGTTAAAAAAAATTTTTTTTTCGTAATTGGCTTGCAAAAATACGTCATATTCGCTGGTATACGGCGAAATTTTTTTTGAGGTACGGTCTAATGTATATACTTGAAATTTTCGTAATAAAATTCTCTATCACATAAGAGGGCTAACTTTTTCTCTACAATATAATTATTTTGAGATATAGGTTTTCAAACATAAAATATGTTTGTAAAAGAAACGAAAACAGTGATTTTTTTTTTACCTGTTTGCGATCATAACAACCATACCACTGATGCTATTGACACATATTATACCTGCCTTATCTGACTCTCCTCTAATACATGGAATTGAATTAAAATTCATTGACTGAACATGTAAGTTTTTACAAGCATTTATGTGAAGTATGTGTTCCCAATAGTGGATTTTTTTAATTTTGCCATTTTTATAAAAAATTGGGGCCAATCGAAAAAAATCATTACGATATTCGGATTCTATGGAAAATTCTACTATAGAAAATGTTATCGCAATTCGTTGTGATGAAAGTTTTCGTAAATTTGTGGAGTAGTGTAATTTATTATTGCAAAATTGAAAAATAAACTTTATTGGTCTTTGCTCAAAATAACTTTTTTTATGTTTTTGAATCTTGAATCTTCCCATATAGTGATTTTAAATATGCTTTTTGCGTTAGCCAAAACAATGAATGTGCTTTTTAATCTGTGTTAACCAATGAAGGTTGATTACTTTAATTTTGATTTTTTACGAGAGTGTAAAATAAGTTTGCAAAAGAAAAATACAATACTACTAGTATCCCTAATTTTTAGACACATTTAAAGTTATATGAGCGATGATCTGGATAGAATGAATGTTAAAATCTGTTTTTTTTTTTCTTTATGTCAAAACAACTTTATGCCAAAGGTCGACCACATTTTTGCCGATTGTCAAAGAAATAAATGCTCAATCTTTCTGTAAAAGAATTTTTTAAAAAAGTTCATATCCCAATTCTTTAAGTCTATACCTCAATAATAATATAATTTTCTATCGTCTTTAATAAATTCTATTTTTAATATTTCAAATGTAAGTTGAAGTTCAAGATTCTAATACTGTATTTTTTTTAATTGAACCGTTAATGTAAATTTTAAAAAAGTTTTATTCTATTTTGATTATCTAGCCAACTTCGCGGCCTATCGTTACCATAGGCAAAGATGGCATCTATGACCTAGCTGTTACAATCGAACCAGTAAATCCTAATGTGGATTTTACAGCACCTGTTCACGTTGACATTATTGGACCACATGGTTACATATCAGCTACCGATTGGCCATTATTGCCCGTAAGTCTATCTTGCTTGTCAATAAGGACTAGAATGTGTGGCACTTTAAATTTTGTTTATTTGTGTGTTTCAGTTTTTTGGAATCATGTGTATTGTTTACGTTATTTTTGGTATTATTTGGCTCGCTGTGTCGTTTATGCAATGGCGTGATTTACTTCGCATTCAGTTTTGGATTGGTGGAGTGATACTTTTAGGAATGTTGGAGAAGGCGTTCTTCTATGCCGAATATCATAGCTTAAATACAACTGGTGTTCCTGTTCAAGGAGCTGAATTGGCTGCCGAGTTTGTATCATGTGCCAAGCGAACTTTGGCGCGCATGTTAGTAATTATTATGTCCTTGGGTTTCGGTATTGTAAAGTAAGTTTTGTTTTTTTATATCTTATATATAAAAATATAATATATATATATATATTATATAAATATATATAAAAATATAATATATATATATATATTATATAAATATATATAAAAATAATTTTATTTTATTTAGCTAAATATCATTGACAACTATTTAAATATTTCATTATTTTAGACCACGTCTTGGTCCCATGTTGCATCGGGTGGTAGGCGTGGGAACATTGTACTTAGTTCTCGCATGTGTTGAAAGTTATTTGCGTGTCATGCGAACCAAAACTGATGAACGCAATGAACTGTTGGTTGCCAGCATTCCACTTGCTGTATTGGACACGGGTATATGTTGGTGGATATTCACATCTCTAGTACAGACAACTAGAACTTTACGTCTTCGAAGGTATATAAAATAATTTTTATATTTTTTCTTAATGGTTTTACAACTCCTATATATTCAGAAATATGGTTAAACTATCGCTTTATCGACATTTTACAAATACACTTATTTTCTCCGTAATTGCTTCGGTTATTTTCATGCTATATGCTATGAGATTACGCAAAACAGAAAATTGCACGCCTGTGAGTTTTGAAATTGGCAAAACTTTTCAATTAATTGAACTAACCATTTTAGGGATGGCATGAGATTTGGGTTGATACAGCGTTTTGGCATGTTCTTTTCTCAGTTTTGTTATTAGTAATAATGATCTTGTGGCGTCCTACAAACAACAACCAACGTTATGCTTTTACGCCTCTTTTGGATAATCCCGAAGATGAGGACGACGACGGTATGTGTTAACGAATTCATAATGAACCTTTTTGATGAGCTTCTTCTAGAGGAAGAAGATCAATTTGTAGCAGATGCATACGGCGTTAAAATGCGTGGCTCACATACGAATGGAGCTAGAACGCCGCCAGCTTCACATAGAGCTACAACAACCGAAGAAGACGATTTACGCTGGGTCGAAGAAAATATACCTTCGTCTATGGCAGATTCGGCCCTGCCAGTATTAGACTCTGATGAAGAAATAATAAATACGAAATTTGAAGTTTCAAAAATGCAATAAATTGCATAAGAGACAGAAGTGATGATTTTTCATAATTTGTTTAATAGAATGAATGATATGCATATGAGTATAACTAATCAATAACTATTATTTAAATTATAAATAAGAGAAATAAGGTTTTGCAACATAAAGTTTCAAGTCTTATGAATAGCATTTAGGATTTGTTTGTTTTCAAAAGCTCAAAAAATGCTCTGTTGTTAGTCAAAATAAATATATCCTTTGCTATTAAGGACCACATTAAAAAGCACATTTAAGATATGATCCCATATTAATTAGAGCGTATATTCAAACTCTTATACATGTATATAAACAAATTTTTGTGTGAAATTAACAATTTATCAACCTTTTAGTTTATGTATATACAATATTTTATAATAAATGGCGATAAACAGGACCTTTATTATTTTGTTGAAGAAACGAACTTAAACTACAATCTACCAATCGAAGTTACAAGTGCAATCGACACTCCATGTATAATAATTGACTGCCCGATTTAGGATCCGTAATTTCCACCATAAAGGACCTACTCTAAACAACTCTGCACTCCTCAAAGGGTTCTGGGGCGCCAGTTTGATTTCAAATATATAAAATACCATAGTTTTAAGCCAGAGAAAGAATAATCTTAATAACAAAATAAAATAAAAAATTTTTATATACTCGTATATCTTATCTATGAAATTAAAGTATTTTACACAATATTCTTGTCAAAATTTCGTTATCAAAATGAATATAACTATTGCGTTCTTTGTCATACTTTGCTGTAAGTGATTGCAATATGTATTATGAAATCTTAAGAAGTAGAGCTGGAACTTTTTTATTTGGTTATTTAGCGCTTGTAATTTCAAGAAGATCTTCACAAATTTAAGGCGAAATAGAAATTATAAAGATTACATATATAAACAATTCTCTGTTTCCTTCCTTCGTGTAAAAGCTGTATTTTATCTATTTATATATCGATGATGATGATGATGATGATGATGATGATGATGATGATCGCCTTGATTCTTGTTGTCACCTCACCTAAGTGAGTGTGACGTGTCTCACTGTGACGCTAAATTCGTACTCTTGTTCTCACCTCACCTAAATGAGTGTGACTTGTTTCACTGTGACAAAAATTCGTATTCTTGTTGTCACTTTTCGTTGAATTTAAGTGACATTTTACTCGCGTAAATTTTTTAAGTGAGAACCAAAAAGCTATGTTATAAAATAGGTTTAATTTTGGTTTTGTTTATGAAATTAACTTGAAATACCATAGATTTATTTCCGTTTAGAGTGAAGATAACCACAAGAAAGCAATTTGAGGCGATGGTGAGTTTTATAACAAAAAATTCATCTATCGATAAAGGCCTTATATATACAGAAAACGGCAAAACGGCTTAACGGCTTCCGATGGAAAGTGGCAAAAATTGGCCACTAAAATAAATAGCTTGGGTCCGACTATAAGAAAGGATGCAGGATGGTAAAAAGTAAGTAATACAGTCGTGCATATGAAGACGACGATTTAATTGTACAATTTTATTTGATTTAGGTTTGGAATGACTACAAGCTCAATCTAAGAAAGAAGTTGAGGCACAACAAGAAAGAGTAAAACTCTACCGGTGGCGGCCATTTCCGTTTGGCTCACCTGGACGCCCTAGAAGAGGTCTAAAAAATTTTTTGTCTTTGCATAAAGTCGCGCAGTGCGATGCGCCAACATATGGCGTTGATGATGAGGTGGAATTACGCTCCATCCGGTAACTTCAACGGGTTAGAGGCGTCCCTTAGCTTTAATCTTTTTAATTTTAAATTCGCACCATCATTGCTGTCTTCACTATTAGTATCCGAAAACCAGAACTCGAATGAACTCATGTTAATTTTAATAAATAATACTTAAATAATTGCTTTTTATTTTTTTTTTTTACTTTAAAATTGATATTGATGCTAAAAAAAATAAAAAGTCGACGCAACAAGCACGACTTGCGATTTCATTTCCACATGTTCCTCACGCTCACTTCACATGACAACTAGAATACCACAATTCAAGTGACGTGAGACGAGTGTGAGACTACTCACATATGTGAGGTGACAACAAGAATCAAGCCGGATGATTTTCTCAAAAATTTCTCATTTTTCTTAATTTTTCAACTTCAACAACGTTTTGTTTTGTGGCACTATTAGTTTTAGCAGGAATCTGAAAGCCTGTTAAATTTTGCGTTCAACAAGCTATCATTTACTTGAATTGGCTGAAAAACAAAAGCACTATCGAATTTTTAGTATACGTAAAAAAATACAAAAAAAATTTTTTTTTTTTCTAAAAATGTTTTTTTGACCTTTTTCGTTTATACCCTACGGAGAAAACAACCGGTTCTAAACCTATCAAGTGATAAGTCCCCAAGGGAGAGGGATCAGTCCCAATATTACCACCAATATATGAAACCTACCGGTCACTTTTACACAGTGTTATCATTGACAGGGGTCAATTGCCACCTGCTGCGTCACCTTGGACCTGTCCCGTGACCGGACTCGAAGAACAAATTTGTGATCTATCTTAATTATCGAGTAGTTCATTGAGCAATTTTATTTGTTCACTAAACAATCACTCAATATTGCCCTTCACATTGTTAAATACTTATTCTGTGACAGATGCAACTTTTTTTTTCTTTTCAACTTTCAATTTCCCCACGATACAAATAGAGCTTTGAGTTTTAATCGATATGTATCCGCTTGTATCCTTTTAATTGGTCCCGTGCTGAATAAAATAAAATCTGCCCCGTATCAGCCACAAAGAACCAGTTCCGTGGCAAGTTATATCAGACCTGTCCTGTGATAGGTTCTATTCGAGTTGTCACGGGACCAGTCACTTAAGAGTTATTGACTCTTCTTTCTCCGTAGGGTATATAAATATAGCTTTATTATCATAAAGCTAGTGTATTGCTCGGATGTGACGGAACTGTTTGCAGTTTTCAACCACAAACACAAACGAATGAATGGCGTTTGTTTATTGAGGGATCTTGCAAGAGCATGATTTATTTAAAAACTTTTTGTGTGATTCTTGATATGTTAAATTCTGATATATGTAGGTTTGAAAGCTGTGCTATTACACAACAAAAATGAGTTGCCATCGGTTCCTTTAGCTTATGCAACAAACATGAAAGAAACATATTCGACAATGGAAAAAATACTTCGTTTTATAAATTACAACACGTTTAAATGGCAAATAGTCGGCGACTTAAAGGCTCTAACAATACTGTTTGGAATGCAAGACGGATATACCAAGTATCCTTGCATTATTTGCGAATGGGATAGTCGTGCGACTAATAAATATAAGCAAAAGGAGTGGCCACTGCGTGCTTCATTTCAAGTTGGCAAAAAAAATGTTTTGAATACTCCACTGGTGCGACCTGAAAATGTAATCCTACCGCCTCTTCTTTTAAAATTATGTTATATGAAACAGTAACATATAACATTCTTATTATTCTAAGGTTTATGTGTGGGCCCACAAATTCGGAAAATTTTCTTGGACACTGATTTCGTTTCTTAATTAAATTCAGTTGAAAAAAAGAGCTTGGAACAGTTTTATTTCGTTATGCATTTATTTCCTCGGCAACAAGAAGAGTCGAAATTACTTAGATGTTGTAAATGAATTTTTAAGTGCCTATGAAGAAATGGGCTGCAATATGTCAATCAAAATACATTTTTTGTACTCCCATACAAACTTTTTCCCGAATAGCCTTGGGCAGTTTAGTGATGAATAAGGAGAAAGGTTCCACCAGGAGATGGAGGCTATGGAAACCGGCTTTCAGGGAAAAAATTCCATAAACATGCTGGCAGACTACTGCTGGTCCCTAAAACGTGCAACCGATGATAATATATATAAACGAAAAAGGTCAAATAAATATTTTTAGAAAAAAAAAAACAAAATAAAATTGTTTGTATTTTATTACGTATACTAAAAATTCGATAGTGCATTTGTATTTCAGCCAATTGAAGTAAACGATAGCTTATTGAACGCAAAATTTAACAGGCTTTCAGAATCCTGCTAAAACTAATAGTGCCACAAAACAAAATTTGTTAACAAAACGTTGTTAAAGTTGAAAAAATTAAAAACAAATGAGAAATTTTCAAATGATTTTACCTATAACTTTGTCAATTCTTTTTTGAAAAACGGTCTGTATATTATGTTAAAGGTATATTTCTTCTTTTTATCAATGTTTATATTTTTAAAATTGAGCTAGATATAACGGAGTTACATAACAAACTATACATGCACCTACCTAAAATCGGCTTTTTGACCACAAATCCCGATTTTGAGGGTATATTAAAAAAACTAAGTATGCAGTTATCTTATGTTCAACCAGGCGTACAACCTCTATGTCTCGAGCCGAGTTTATTTTCACTGTTACACCGTGTTATTAAAGCTAAATTTATTTTTGACTTTTTTTTATACAGCTGTCATTTATTTAAAATTTTATTATTAATTTATTTGTTGTATAAAATACTATTTTTAACACAAATTTTCCTTAACGCACAGCTTACAGAGATGGTAAAAATTTTTATACCTTACTTCTAGAGTAGGGACGAGCATATCTGGCGCACATTCTGCGGCAGTGGGCGCCAATGTGCGCCAAATCGCACAGACTCGGCTGCTGGATGAATTCGGGTGTGAATCGGAAAGGGGAACGGAAAACTGTGAGAGAACTAAGAGCGTATATTTATAGAAAGTGTGAGAGCGAGAGAATAGTCTTAAGAAAGGCAAGTGTTTCATATTGTGCATATTAAGATGATGAATTCTTAAAAAAGGATTATTTTTATTTGACGTAGCTACAAAAATCGATGTTATTAGTTTACCAGTCAGGTCAGGGAGTGGAATTCCCAAAAAGTTAACGATACGAAATCGTTATGGTTAACTAACGACGTTTGTAGTTTGCAATAACGAATGTTGTATTCTCAAAACACTACTTAGCGACAAAATTGTTAAAATGTAACACTCACAATATAAGCTACAAGCGTCGTTAAAAGAAATCAAAAATATGGCACCACTGTGCTTTTTTGACAGCTAGATAGGCCTTTTCGATAGATGCATGCTGAATCAGCCAAGCAGCAGACAGCTGCATCGCAGCTATTAGCAGAGGCAGCGCTAATGCAAGCAATTGATTGCGACCGAATTGCTTCAGCGCTTAAGATTTCATTTGAGCGATTGCCTTCAACGAACTTATTATTGTTATAAGTATAACTTTTTTATTATTTTTACTTTTATTATTATTTTTTATTATTAATGCTCTGAAATGTGCCTTATTATCCGTTAATTTGTTTTTATTTATTTTAAAAACTTCTCTTTATTTTTTTAAACTTTAAATAAATGCGTAGAAACTATTGAAAATAAAGTATATAGAATTATTTTTATTTTGATTTAATCTTATTTTGTTTGACCATGATGGTTAACATATGCCTCGTCGTGTTGTGGCCATTTTATGCATATTATTTATATTTTATAAAATCACAATCGCATGTAAAACAATCGCTTAACGTTGTTATTTATGTTAGCGACGCTAAAATATTCGTGGTTAAGCTAACTACAAATAACGTTAATGAACTGTCAAAATTAAGGACAAAAATAGCTAACATAGATGTTTGGAATACCAGTTAACGATAATTGTAGCAAAGGTCAGTTAACGATAACTATAAACGTAGTTAACACGTTTGGGAATTCCGCTACAGGTGCATTTATAAAATTGTTTTTCAAAAGAATTTTTATTTTTATTTTTGCCTTAAAAAAAATAAAAGCCTAAAAAAAATACTTTTTTGTTAAAAATTTTAAGAGTGAAAAGATAACTAAAACTTTCTGGCTTTAAGTAAAAAATGCACACTCAAACCCGGCCTCTGCATTATATTCCGAATATTAACGAGTAGTTATAAAATGCCCTTTATTTGAAATCACTTAGCAAGCAACATTGGTTTTGGTCTGTACTGAGAGCAATCAATATTTTCGCAATGCAGACCAGCGTTGCCACTTAAAAAATTTTATTTTACCTCATTTTTATTGAAATTGTTACCGAGCGTTTCCAGTGACCAAACCAACTTCAGGCAGTGTAAACAGTTTGGTTCGGAACATTGGTTTTTTACAAAATGCTCGCTAGCGCTATTCGCGCAGTGTAAGCACTTTTCTAGCACGAATGAACGAAGATTTCTTCGTTCACTCCGATCGGACGACGCTCGATATTTTTGTCTGTGTAGAGTAGTAGATTTGTTGAAATGGTAGTTAATAACGTAGGAAAAACAAAAAAGAAAGAAAATATATTGAAAACTTAACTCAAAAGAATTTTGTTTTACTTTGTTATTTTATTAGCACTTTATATAATCAAATTATTTATATAATATTCTTTATATAATAAATTCTGTATATATACTTATATAAATCTTTATTTAAAAGGCATAAAAGTAGTCAAAATTAATCCGGTTTAGTACGTTTGCATAAACAAAAATTGATCAACGCTAATGCTTGCGAACATTGTATTTAAAAGGGCTTACACATCGGCGAATCTGTTCGTCGAACAATATGGCGGCGCGAACGTGTGTGAAAAAGCTAGCGTTCAAATTGATCGAACCTGTTCGTCACAAAAGCCATTGATTTTTGTTGTTTGTTGTCATTATTTTCGGCAGCATCCCTTGTTCGACAGAGAATCAAAAATTTTTGTAGACACGGCCAACCGTGTGACAAACTGTCGAACATCGCTTCTTACGCTGCGGCCACACGAGATAGTATTGCCATGACAATTGAGAATACGTATAATCTGTCAAATCATTGTCGGCAGCCAAGCAATTGTCGATTGTGACGTAGGTGGCCTGACAAAAGCATGGCAATAGCATGGCAATGAATGTTATTTCATTATATTTATAATTTTTCTGTGTCGCTGGAACCATCTCTAGCCTTAAATTTTTGGCATAATTGAAGATGAATGCAAACTCAACATTTTCCCTTTTTTTTGTACACCAACCACGATTATTTACGTCAATATCAATACAAACGTCAAATTATTGCCAATGTAATTGCCAGCCTATTGTCATGCTGACAACTGCCTGGCAATAGATTGGCAATTGCCAGAGCTTGCTTGTATTGGTGAAAAAGTGTGAGTGTATTGTTATTGTCATGGCAAAACTGTCACGTGTGGCCGCCGGGTTAACTAGCGAACTTGTGTGAACATGGCCGCCGTGTGACGAACAGATTCGCCGATGTGTAAGCCCTTTAAGGGCCAGTTTTTCAGTGCTGGTTTAAACTCTAGTCAAATTAAACCGAGGTTAACTCACCAAAATTGGACGTTTAAACTCGGTTTAAGCAAAATAAAAACACATTATATGATAATTTAAGTCAATTCAACTTAAACGAATGCAACAATATCTAGTTAAACCTAATTTTAACGTCCCTTTTTGGTGAGTTAAGCTCGGTTTAATTTGACTAGAGTTTAAACCCGCACTGAAAAACTGGCCCTAAGTGTTTCCACTGCACAAACGAACAAGATGGCGACTCGCAACTTGTGTTCGTGCGGTGGAAACGGTTGGACCGAAAGAAGAATTCATCGCTACGATTTGTTCGCGATGATTTCTTCGTTCGTTCGGCCAGTGGAAACGCTTGGTTACAGGCCCAAATTTATTTGCAACCAACAAAGTTTACCATAAAAAAAACAATACATGCATTATTTTACTTACTTTCAGTTTTCACTTTATAAATTTGCAAAACAAAAAAAAAAATAAATTTTGTTTACAAAATGTAAAATTCAAGAATTTTTGTTTTTACAAAAATTTTTTTTGTACAAAAATGTAAAATGTAGAATTCAAGAAAAAAGAAAATTCAAAATTCATTAGAAATATGTATATCAGCTTTAGTCCTTATCAAAATAATAGATAGATCTGAAATACTTTTTGGCTTTTGTAATATATAACAGGGTTGTTTTAAAGTGAATTAATTTTATGTCAGAGTTGCTAAAATTGTAGTAAGTGAGCAAATTATTTGTTACTTACAATTATTTTTGTTTGAGTTAATTCTTAATTGTTTGGAATTCTGAAATTTTTCAATCCTACCTTAACTTCTTAATTATAATTGCAACAAGCCAAACAAACTAGAGGTGTGTAATAGCACAATTTTTGGTGTGCTGACTCACTAGCACATGTGCACCTTTATGTGTCAGCACACTGTGCTAGCACAATTGTGTCAAAGTCGAAAATAGGGGTCGTTCATAAACTACGTTACCAATTTAGGGGGGTGGAGGGGTTTTAAAATGTACTACGATAAGCAACGATAGGGGGGGGGGGGAGAGGGCTCACATATAGTAACGTGACCAAAAATAAAATAAAACTTGAAAAAAAAATTGAAATTCTGAAATGAGGCCAAGATTGTGTCCTATATTTGTATTGCGTCTTGTATTTCGTTTCAAGATATCAATGAATTCTCATAAGTAAGTTTTATTTAATTTAAAATAAATTGGTATAAAAAGTACATACTATTTAAATAAAACAATTTTAAGGAAGCATACTTATAAAAACACTGAACTTGATGCTGCAGCCTTTACGGGTATTCTCTCAAGCACCAGGCGAATTTGTTTGCTTAAAAAATGAGAATACACTTGAATGGGTCGACATAGAATCCGTTGAAGAATTCTATTTCGAAGAGTCCCCAAAGTTTCCAGTGATTGATAGCATCGTCTCTTGGATTGAAGATGGAATAGTTTTTATCGATGAAAATAATGGATTCTAAACGTTTTTTCTTAAAATTATCTAGTCATGATAGCACACCTACCAAGAGCTAGTCAATTTTTAATATATTTTTATTATATATTATATTTTGTTATATAAAAAAAAATAAAATAAAATATATTATATTTTGTTATATATTTGTTATATTTTCAAATATTTTTTAATCAATTAATTTTTTTATTTCATATACTACGTTACTTTATGGGGTTACTATGGGGTTTTGAAATTAACTACGAAGAGTAACGGAGGGGGAGGGGGGGGGGGGGTAAAAAAAAGTTGAAAATCGGTAACGTAGTTTATGAACGAGCCCAAAGCACTTCGCAGTGGAAAGCAAAAGCAGTCGAATTTTCGCCCCATAAGAAATACATGCAAATCAGCTGCAACCACAGCGACAGCATTTGTCTCATTTACTCTTTCGTGTTTACGTTAAAAGACGAAGTGTTGCTCCACACGCGTGTGTACTAGCACACTACTGAGTATCACACAATACATAGACATAGACACTTTAAGCGCAAAAGTGCTGCTCTTCATCGTGTGCTGTTGTCACTACGTGAGTCAACGGAGTGTGCTAGCACACATGACACACTACAGAGAGTTAGCACAGTACCATAGCACAGCACTGAGTTACCCACCTCTAAAACAAAGTACCAAGTAATATTAATAAAATATATTGAATTAAAAATATATCAAGCTTGTATTCCGAAAAAAATAGTGGCAAGGCTTGTATGAAAGTCTGCTTTGCGAAAATCATAATGCGCTCAGTGGTACTCTCTTTTTCGCTTCTTCATCGCTCAATTTTCTCTCTTTCACCCGAGTCATGTCAAACCCCCCCCCCCCCCCCCCCATCTAGCACACGTAGCACGCAGTCAGCATGCTCTGTCGCACAGTTGGCGCGCATTGTGTGCCTGTGCGTAATGTGTGCCATTTGCCCAACTCTATTCTAGAGCATATGATTTACAAATGAAATAACAAATATATTGAATGTATTTAAACAATATGTATTGAAGGAAAATATATTAACGTAAAAACCTTCATGAATCTTAAAACTAAGACTAGACATTTTTGAAATAGAACTATTTATAAACATGCAGTTCGCAGTCTGTCATACTCCACCCCCACCCACACGGTATGACTCTTTTTACATTGGTCAAGACTTGAAATCAAGTCGGTGAGTTTGTAGGCAATTCAACGCACATCAGAAACACCGAAAGGGAAGAGAACACTTGCGCTGTACTGTCAATTTTTAGGCAATTTTTTTATTCCTTTTGCGCTTTTCTCTGTTTTGACAAAGCGCTTCACATTATTTTTCGTTTGCTTGCGTGTGTTCGGCGTTCTGTAGGTGAAAATTATAGGCGCAAAACATCTGAGGGTAGACTACAGCAGACTGCAAATTTTTGTTAACTATTTTTGTAAATTCCAATTATTTTGGTATAAATTGAATACATAGTTGTTGTCTGACGTGCTACATAATAATTTAAATTCGTTTATAATTTTAACAAAACGATCTTCAATTTGACTGACTCTACTGTTGTCATGAATAATTTTTGTGGAAAAATGCCAAGGTAATTTTAAATACTAATGTAAATACATCAAAATGGATAACTATTGTAAGCACGGTGCAATAAATTACGCTTGCTCAAGAACAACGTGGCTACCTTGATCGGTCTGGATTTCTGAACACAACCTTTTTGCTGTAAAATTGCAGATAGCCATTTTTAAGTTGTTTTTCAGTACTTGATTTCCGGTCTGTTGGAACGAAGGCGAGCAGGAAGGTTGATAACATTAAAAATATTAGAATACATCGTAAGATACTAGGAATAAAAAGTTCCATTTTAACGTCTACATCCATCAGATGTGGGATACTTTATAATTAAACCGCAATACAAGGAAGCAGATGATAGACGCATTACTGCAGGCGCAGGTGGAGGTGCCGCAAAGTTCCACTCTGTTGCAACTGCGTCCGTTTTATACAAAGCTGGTGGGTGCACATACTGAAGATGATCAACGGAATAGAAGTGAGGTTATGTCCGCTGCTTTGACTGGCACTTCTGCCACTGCCGTTAACACTGATGTTGCTGATACACCTGTTGCTTCTTCCGTCACTGCTGTAATTGACGTAACTTCTGCCACTGCTTTCACCGACGCAACGCCTGCACGTGCTGCAAACACTGATGGTGATACTGCCGCTACTTTTGTCACCGCCCCAGGTCCTTCTGCCAAAGTTCTCCGGCAAGATTCTTCGGCATCCATTGATGTTCCTGCTGTTGAGGTTGGGGTAACTGGGGCTACTGGGCCCATTTTTGAGGAGCAAGCGCTGGAAAGGGAGATTGTTAAGTTGCAATGGCAGCGAGAACTTTTTCTGTTACGCCGCGAAGTTGAATTGCTTCAGACTGCACAAAGAAGCGAAATTGTTATTATTATATTGCGTGGTTGGGAAATTTTCGGGCGACGACTCCTACGGTTTACAGAAGTGGCTAGACGACTTAGAAGAGGCTTTCGCTTTGATGCAGTGTGGCGAGTCAGCGAAACAAATTTGTCCACGGCGTTGCCTGAGTGGTACCGCTCGTATGTTTCTGCGGACTGTCGGTGTTTCATCGTTCCAAGAGCTAAAAAGTGCTCTTATGGATGAAGTCGGGCATCATCAGAGTGTTCTTGATGTGTTTAAACAGCTAAAGAGTAGGAAGATTAAGCCTGAGGAAGGCATCCAAAGGTATGTCCTGGAGATGCAGTCTATTGCAGCCAAGGCCGCTGTTCCAGAACAAGAAGTCATCGTCAGAATCGACGATGAGGGAGCTGAAAATAGCCTTGGAGCGGTACGAGAAGTTGCGCCGAAAAATTAAAACTGCGTCAGCGCACCCGGTACGTGCCAGAGGAACTTCAGGGCCTACAGCTGCTCTTGTAACTTCTGCAAACCCTGCGGTGAGCTGCGATTCGGTTAGGTGCTTCAATTGCTTTCTATTTGAGCACTATCAGTCCCAGTGCCCCAAATCAAAACGACCTGCTGGATCTAGTTTCCGATGTGGTGAACTGGGGCATTTTCATCATTCGTGCCCGAAGAATTTGCGGGTTGTTGCTGCAGTGAACGCATCATCTGCTCCCGGTACGCGTGTCATCTTATCTGACGAGGAAGAAGCAAGACTGATGGAGAGGGTTAATGAAATACAAATGGTGAGTGTTGCTTTCCCTGACAAAGAGAATATGAACAATAGGGTTGAATGCGTTTACTCTCTTTTTGATTCCGGCAGCCCGAGGAGTTTTGTTAGGAAATCGTTGGTGCCTTTTAGGTTGGGAAATACATTGAAGCCCACAAATCTAGGTGGAGTAGGTAATAATGAATTGCATATTTATGGGAAAATTTTGCGGGAAGTAACTGTCGGTGGGTACGAAGCTATTTATTGTTTTTATGTTCTCCCAGATTCTGACCTATCAGTGCCTATACTAACTGGAAGGGATTTGCTACTCAAGCTCCACATTGCCTAATATCAAAAAAAAAAAGATTAAATAAATTGAAACGTTATTCAAGAATGGAATTAATTAATTTAAGAAAAATTTAATTACCAAATAATATAATAAAAAATTAATTTATTGAATCCTTTTATCTTAAAAATAATCTTGACGTGGTAAAGAGTAAAAGTTGTCAGGTGGGCGAGGAGACTCACTCAGGGTCAGAATATATAAAAAAAAAACACTGTGGGACTAACAAGTGAAGGAAATGAGATTTTGAAATGGAAAATAATATAGTTTTCAGAAATATGGTTAGTGATCAAGCTGAGCGTGATGGCTTGAAAGTTGTTGATAAAGAGATAAATATAAACCCTTGGCTTGACGAGAAGCAAAGGGCACTGTTGTTAAAAGTAGTAAATGATACTTATATATGCCCGGTAATAATTTAACCGACGATACACCCTTCCATAGCGCACCTAGGTGTTTTGCGGTCTCCGAGAAAATAGTGGTGCAGGGTATTATTAAAAATTTGTTGGCGAGGAACATAATAAGGTAATTCTCCTTATGCTTCAGCTATAGTGTTAGTAAAAAAGAAAGATGGAAGTAGTATGCGTAGATTATAGATTTTTAAATAAAAAAACAATTAGGGATAATTTCCCAATGCCCTTAATTGAAGATTGTCTAGAGTATTTAGAAGGGAAAAAGTTTTTTATGGCCTTAGATTTGAAAAACGGGTTTCACCAAGTTGAAATGCATGAAGATTCTATTAAATATACATCATTTGTTACTCCGCAAGGTCAATAAAAATACACAAAAATGTCTTTTGGGTTAAAAAACGCTCCTGCATTCTTCAATGTTTTATTTATGATATTCTGAGGGATTTAATCCATGAAGGAAAGATTGTAGTATTTATGGACAATGTAACTATTGCTTCCAAGGATTTCGAAACTCATATTAGAATAGTAAAAGAGGTCCTTAGTCGGTTATATTTAAAGGGGTTGGAATTAAAGTTAGGAAAGTGCAGATTTGGATACTTTGAAATTCACTTTTTAGGTTATACGGTGAACGAATGCGGAATAAGGCTAAACACTGCGCACTTAGGAGCAATCGAGAGCTTTACTCGACCACAGAATGTGAAGCAAGTACAGCAATGTTTAGGGTTGTTTTTTTATTTTAGGAAGTTTGTACAATAATTTTCGTCTATAGCCAAACCATTGACCAGATTATTAAGAAAAGGTGAATCATTTAATTTTGATAATACATGTGTTGAAGCATTTGAAAGGTAAAAATCGTGTCTAATAGCTGCCCCAGTTTTATCGATTAATAGTTTTATTTTTTCCTACTAAAGAGTCCGAATTACATACAGATGCCAGAAAATTAGGTTTTGGGGCAATTCTTATGCAAAAGCAAAGTGATAGTTTTGAGTTAGAGACGTTGGCAATAGTGTACGCTTTAGAGAGGTTTAAAACACAGCTAAAACTTTACTAGACTATCCTTTACTATTGTCACTGATTGTAATGCGTTAGCTCAGGCTATGGGTAAGAAGCAGGTTAACACCAGGACTGCAAGATGGGTTCTCAGTTTCAACAATTATAACTATAAGATAAAACATCCTTAAGTAGATGTCATGTAATTACGGAAAATGAAATGTAAGAAATGGATATTAACATACAGATAACACAAAATCGTGATGAAATAATTAAGACTTTGCAATCAAGGTTGGAAACTGAGGAATTGCAGCATTTTGAAATGAAGAGGGTTGGTCTTTAAAAAAGAGGCAAAAGTAGAGAATTTACAATTATACGTACCTTCAGAGATGGAAGAAAATTTAATCAGAATGATTCATGAAAAAATAGGTCATATGAGTACTGCTAAAACTGTGGACCAGTTAAAAAAAAAATTATTGGTTTCCGAAATTCCGTAAAAAGGTCGAAAGACATATAAGGAACTGTTTAAAATGCATTCATTACTCACGTGCAGCCCGTATCAACACGCATCATCTTTATAAATAATATACCAAAGAAACCAGAACCTTTCGATACTTTACATATTGACCATTTCTGTTAGTAGTCGGTAGTTTCACAAAACATGTAAAGTTATATGCGGTAAAAACCACAAGTGCTAAGGAAGTGTGTGCATCTCTTCAGAAGTATTTTGAATATTATAGTCGTCCTCGACGTATTGTTAGTGATAGGGGGCCCTGTTTTACTTCTAAGGAATTTTCTGATTTTTTGCAGAAAAATAACATTGAGCATGTAAAGGTCGCAGTGGCTTCTGCTCGAGCTAATAGACATGTAGAGAGAGTAAGCCGAGTGTTGAAAATTATGCTGGCTAAACTTACTGAACCTATAGAACATTCTGATTGGGTGAAAAACTTAGTAAACGTAGAATATGCAATTAATACAATATCGCACTTGATAACTTTAAATCAGAATGCAAACTGCAATTTGAGTCCATATCTAAGCAATTGATATCACTTCAAGAGTGTGCGAAAACCATGCCAATGTGACAAGCGATTTAAAATGTAGCCTGAGATCTGACATAGAATCGTTTAAAAATACAGATCTCACTAAGTCTATTAAAGACAGCATTACCCATTTACGGAACGACATTGACGTGTTATTGCAGTCTTCGACCAATACCACTGTTCCAACACATCAACAACAAGATCCTCTGCTGGAATATCTGTTCCAAAAAGTGAACGATATAGGTGACGAACTACTTGTTGCTCGTTCCATCCTTTCCGAAATAGGAGATATTGTTGTATCAACGTTTAAAAAAATTGACAATATCCCGGAATGATTCAACAAAACTTCAGACTCTCCCCATCGTCACTCATCTTCTGTATTAGAGGAAATATTGGAAGCAACGCTTTTAACTTCACCAGCCCGGTCTTCTCCTCCATCACCTAGATCTCCCTGTAAAACAGCTACAAAACGAACGGATCTAAACCCAGTTGCCGCTCCTCGCAAAATGGTTCACCATTTTGGAACGACATAGACACTGATTGATTGGGAAAATAGAATAAAAAAGCTTGCGAGTGGGAACGATAACAAAAAAACTGCATTGTTTGTTAAGGGTCTGCCTTCAAGAACAAGTGTTTGCTAGGTCTGTAAGTTATTCCAAAAAAAGTACAGCATCGCGCTTCCGCAGGAAAAGAAGCAGAAATTTCAAAATCTACGTCTCTTCAAAATTTGCCTGGTTATTTTCTCACACATCTAGTCTGGATAATGGTAAAGCTGAAGTTTCAAAATGGATGGATAAACCTAGGAGGCTGCCTAAAAGTTCCAACTCTAAGTCTAACTCCTACAACAACTCTTGTTCTATTTCTTATAACAGCCATTCCATTTTGAACGTATCACTCATACGAGTTGACCACCTCCGATGTTGCTCAAACTTTCAGAATTGAAACTTCTCATGAATTAAAATCACTAATTTGAGTAAAAAATTTTTAATTTTTTTTCAAGTTTTTACGTAACATTAAAATTTCGCCAAAATGGGAGAAAAAGTGAAATTGCCTTACTCTTGAAAAATCATATATTCAACAAAACGAACTCGATTTTCAACAAAACTAACTCGAGTTTGAAGTATTTTCGAAAAGGCAATAAATAGTTGTTTTTTATAAAAATATAAAAAACAAAATTATTTTTTCAAGTTTCTTAACTTCAAGGTCAAATTTTGCAACTCATAAAAACAGGGTTTTTACCCACTTTAAAAATTGAAAAAAAATATTTTCAGAAAGTTCATTTTATTACCTTTCCATCTGTCAAAAATCATAAGGGGGTTATTTTTCTTTCTATTTTAATAATTTATTAAAAATTTTTTAAACGACCACCTACCATACTACTTCCATACAACCGTACTATGTACATTAGACTGTACCACAAAAAAAAAAAGTGCGCCGTATACCAGCGAATGTGATGCATTTTTGCAAGACTATTACGAAAAAAACATTTTTTTTTGACCGAACGTAAGGGTCGCGCATTGACATATTTCTTCATATCTCTTGTGCTTACAGTCGGATTTTAAAGTTTGGTATATCAATGTTTTTGTCTCAAGGAGACCAATATGACATCTATAGAAGTCATTGACCTCAGGTGCACCGTTCTGCCACTTACCCTCTAGATCTCAGTTCCTACCATCCTAATGCACCACCCTAATATCAAAAAAATAAAGCTCTTAAAATATCATTAATTTTTTGCTCAGAAAGTATATCGATATTTCCAGCAGAACTATTTTTAAAAAATTTTTGAATATTTTTTGCCGAACGTAGGGCTCCCTTTTTTCATTTTCATCATATCATCAGTATTAAAAGTCTGATCATATTGTATAACATATCGATGTTTTTATCTGAAAGAGACCAATTATTATTTTCTCCAAAATAAAAAAAATATCTGGAGGGTATGAACTAGTAATAGTCTTGCAAAAATGCATCATATTCGCTGGTATACGGCGCACTTTTTTTGTTGAGGTACAGTCTAATGTAGTACGGTTGTATGGAAGTAGTATGGTAGGTGGTCGTTTAAAAAATATTAAATAAATTATTAAAATAGAAAGAAAAATAACACCCTCATGATTTTTGACAGAGGGAAAGGTAATAAAATGAACTTTCTGAAAATATTTTTTTTCAATTTCTAAAGTGGGGAAAAACCCTCTTTTTATGAGTTGCAAAATTTGACCTTGAAGTTAAGAAGCTTTAAAAAATAAATTTGTTGTTTTTATATTTTTATAAAAAACAACTATTTATTGGTTTTTCGAAAATACTTCAAACGTGAAAATCGAGTTAGTTTTGTTGAATATATGATTTTTCAAGAGCAAGGCAATTTCACTTTTTTCCCCATTTTGGCGAAATTTTAATGTTACGTAAAAACTTAAAAAAAAAATGTAAAAATTTTTTACTCAAATTAGTGTTTTTAATTCATGAGACGATTCAATTCTGAAAGTTTGAGCAAAATCGGAGGTGGTCAACCCGTAATTTACGTTTTTTTGATGCGTTTAATTTGGAATGGCTGATAACTCTAATTTTAATTCTAGTTCTAACTCTAAGTCTAATTCTAATAATCATAAACATACTGCTAGAAATAAGGCTACATATAGTAATAATTCTCACATTAACTCTAGCTCTTTATCTACTAATTCTAATTCTAACTCTAATTTTAATTCTAAGTCGCATTTAATAAAACTCTATATAGAGAAAATCGTACTTCGCCTGATCCAAACTACACAACCTCTGACAAAAAATTACCCAATTCACATTCTTGCTCTGATCCCAATTGGAAACTTAAAACTAATATCTTTCCAATTTTCACTCCGCAATTTAACCAAAGCATTAAAACAAAATCTTCTCACTCGAATAAAGCGAATCCCACACTTCTGCCCTCTTACCCAAAACGAGTGTCATTTAACCTTAATCCTAACTTGAACACAACAGCAAATAAAAAAGAGAGTAATATACTCCAGACACTCTATCCTAATTTTATTCATTCCATACCTTAAACCAGGGCTGGGCATTCTAACACAGTCACATTTTATTTTGTCTTGTTAGTGTTGGTGCTCTCTCAATTGAGCACACTGAGCGAAATAGTTGTCACAATTATCTAGATTAGTAAGTTTTTCTTTTTTATTTTATGTTTTTATCTTTAGTCATCGTATAGTTCATTATTTCTTCTATGCAATTAATTAATACAAGTAATATGAATGAATAATGTAAAGAATCTTAATAGATAATATGAATGAATTATATGAAACCTTAATATACACGAATAATTATTTTAATATTATAAAATCTTAATATATATGAATAATTAAAAGTAATAACAATAATTATGTGAGTAAATAATAAGAATTTTAATAAAATAAATAAGCAAGTAATCAGTAAGTTAAGCATTAAAAAATTAATAAAGAATGTGAATGAACAATACAAAAAGCTAATATGTATTCATTTTTTTCAACATAAGGTTTCAACCTTAATGTATACGAATATAAAATTCTACAAACTAAAAAAATATGTGCATAAGTATTATGAATCTACAATTAGTTGATTTTTCACGAGTGTACATATCATTTGCAGCGCAAAATGACATAGGTCATTACAGCATCACCGTCAGCGAACGACTGAATTATATTCTCATCTGCTGTGAGCTTTATGTACATGTGAAAAGTTACGCTCACAGAGAGCTCAGTGAGCTATGGAGCGCCCTGCGCTGCCTTAAACCCATCTCCTTCTGTTCCAATCACAAGTACAGCCCTTAATCAACCTAACAGTCCCACTCATTTTATTGACCCTCTTCAACCACCAAAGGTTAAACTAACTTTGAACTCTTGTGCAGACACTGAAAGCAGATATGCCCTTTCTCGCATTAAAGAAAACAGCGTCTACAACAACGTCCGTCTGTATCTTGCCTATATGCATAAATCTCCTGATTCTACATGCATAGAAGGCAAGACCAAAACTAATTTAAAAGTTTTAATTCAACAAGAAGGTCTGCTGACCGATGTGAACGATTTACGTCAAATGTTTAATTGCTTTCACGAGCAACTTGGAATGTCAATTAATCAAGTCAACGCGGATCTTGATACCTTTGGCTCTCATGTCAAGTCTAAAAATGTCTCCTTTCTGCAAAAGTCACGTAAGGAGCACCAACAGTATTATTGCTCCTAGCTCTCACCCTAACACAACCACTATCGCTCAAACCAATCAAAGTCACCTAACAACATTCCTCAAGTAGTGTCCGAGCATCCATGCCAACCGGATTCTCTCAAAATATTTTATCACAACTGTGGTGGTATGAGAGGTAAACTAAATAAACTTTATATTGACGCTAAATCTTGCCACTGTAAAGTTCTAGTAGTTACGGAAACTTGGCTAAGTGACACTTTTAAAAATGAGGAAATTCTGGACTGCAATTGGACTATCTACCGAAATGACCGCGACTTTTCCTCCACAGGCCTGTCACGAGGAGGCGGTGTACTGATTGCTACACACAATTCTCTTTCAAGTGAGCTTATAGAAACACCTATTCACAAACTCTTTGAACACCGTATAGTAAAGGTTTGTATAGGAAAAAGTGTATACATGTACATTGATGCTATTAACATCCCCCCAAGTTCTAGTGAATCATCATACAATGAGTTATGTGAAATAATTACAACATTTACGACGACTTTAAATGAGGAAGATAAAGTTATTATTTTTGGTGACTTCAACCGTCCAAATATATCATTTGTCATTGACGAAAACGATAACTATCTTCTGGCTGTAAAGCTCACAAGTTCCATAGACTACTAAGTACCTTTTATAGCAATGATCTTCAGCAAGTCCCAAAACCAAAATAGCAGGTGGTTAGACCTAATCTTTACTAACTCATACGACGAAGTGAGGGTTGGTTCAACCATCGAAGCTGAAAATTTGTTTGCTAACACTGTCCACCATACAGCCTTAACATTAACTTTCTCTTACATTAATATCTCTTTTACCCAGTCTCTCAATAACTCCATTGTGTACGACTTTCTTAACGCCGATTACGAAAGAATAATATCTTTTCTAGATGGTATTAACTGGAGTTATGTTCTATCAAACTTAGACTTAGATAGCGCTATTTCGAGTTTTATAATTACATTTCTACAGCTATCGAAAGGTATGTGCCTAAAATAAAGAAAAAAAAACAAATTTTCAGAACCTTGGCTAAATGCAGATCTCAGATACTTGAGAAACCAGAGAAACAGAATTTACAAACTCCTCAAAAGCACTGCATATGTAAGCGAAGAAATGAGGCTCAAATATGATGAGCTATCGAAAGAATTCTCGTTGAAATCAGGAGTAGCTTACAAGTTTTACACAAACTTAATTGGAGAAAAATTTGTCCAGGACCCCAAAGCATTTTTTGACTTTGTCAATTTGAAGCGAAAATCAGCCGGTTACCCTTCATCCATGTATAAAGGTAATGTTACCTCTTCCAACCCTCAGGAAATATGTAACCTCTTCGCAGATCATTTTAAGGAGGTATTTTGTCCTCCATCTACTGAGTCTGATGTCTTTCCCCCCACTCCGTATTCACAACACAGGGTTGAAAACTTCAGCTTGACGAAAGAAGACATATCAAGTGCAATAAAGGAATTATATGCAACCAAAGGACCTGACCCAGACCTAATTCCCCCCACATTATTGGTGCGATGCTTGGACCAACTACTTTTGCCCTTATATATAATATTTAACAAATAACTCTCTATTGGAGTGTTTCCCTCTTATTGGAAAACTTCCCACCTAATACCAATATACAAAAACGGTGAAAAAAGTTCTGTTGAAAATTATAGTGGCATAGCAATTCTGTCAGCCATCCCAAAGCTATTCGAAAAAATTATATGCGAAAAGCTAACACACCTTGCCAACCCTCGACTAAACGAGCAGCAGCACGGATTTCGAAAAGGTCGATCCACCACCACTAACCTCATGATCATGGTTTCTGACGTTTTAAGCAAGATGGAGAAAAGAGACCAAATAGATGATATTTATACTGATTTCAGTAAAGCCTTCGATCGTGTTGATCATGGCATCTTAATAAATAAATTAGAAAAATTCGGTTTCTCTGGATCTTTACTTAGTTGGCTATCAACTTATCTCCATGGTAGATCCCAATATGTTAAATTCCAAGGAATCTTGTCGAAGAAAATCAAAGTCTCCTCTGGAGTACCGCAAGGTAGCCACCTTGGTCCTCTTCTCTTCAATATCTTCATATCTGACTTGTCCATAGTGTTGAAGGATATTCCACATCTTATGTATGCGGACGACCTAAAAATGTACCACGTATTTAAATCTCAGGAAGATTTCAACTTCTTACAGTTAAACCTCTTAACTCTTGAGACGTGGTGTACCCAAAACAAACTTTACCTCACTGTAAATAAGTGTAACGTGATAAGTTTTTCCCGTAAAAACCAAGTTACGAATTACAACTATCGCCTCAATAATATTGAAGTTAAGAGGGTCAATTATATAGTTAATCTTGGAGTGGTCTTGGACAACAAACTGCGTTTTAATCTACACTATGATAAGATTGTATCCAGGGCCAGCAAACAGCTCGGATTTATCAAAAGACGAGCACATGAATTCAAGAATGTATGGGTCACTACATCCCTGTACTGTGCACTAGTGCGCCCAATACTCGAATATGGCTGCATTATTTGGAATCCAGCTTTTGAATCCCATTGTGATAGAATCGAATCCATACAAAAGCAATTTGTCCTATTCGCTCTGAGAGAGACTTATAACCCCCGCGAATATTGTAACCTTCCACCGTATGAACACAGACTCAGCCTATTAAATTTGATGCCGCTATCAATAAGAAGAACGGTATTGGATTCATGCTTTACTTTCGATGTTCTGAACGGTATTCTGAATTGCGTATACATCTCTAGCAAGATTACCCTCAATGACCCTATAAGACGTACTAGACATACTCGGCTGTTAACTGAATATCAGCATCATACTGCATATGCAAGTAATGAACCCATCAGCCGTTGCTGTAGAGAATTTAATAGTATTTCCGACCACTACTCACCTTCCATGTCTAAATCATCATTCAAGCGATTTCTATCAAAGTCTCTTTCTCTTCCTAATCAACCCAATCCTTGAACTTTCATTCTATTTATTTTCAATGTCCTCTTTCCTTTTCTAATACTAAATATGCATAAAATATACTAGTATAGGGTGTTTTTTTAGGGGTTTGTTTTTCGAATAGAGATAAAACTGGCATTTTGTGGTGAAATCTGGCAACTCTAATGTCATTTACGTTCAGTTTGGTTTGCCATTTCATCATGAACAGGTTGACAAAAGAACAACGCTTGCAAATCGTGCAAATTTATTTCGAAAATAATGGTTCAGTTCGCGAAGTTTACCGCAAGCTCCGTCCATTTTATGGTCGACATAATTGTCCATCAGAGCAATTAATTCGGTTAACCATGGGTCGTTTTCGCACTACGTTTACTCTATGTGATAATACGCACCCGCAGAGACGTCAAACAGTGCGCACCGAAGAAACAATTGCCGCTGTAGAGCAAAATGTTGAAGAGGACCCGAATGAATCGATTCGCCATCGTGCACAGCAATTGCAGCTTTGTCCATCAACTTTATGGAAGATTTTGCGCAAAGATCTTGGCATGCGACCTTACAAGATCCAGCTTGTGCAAGAATTAAAGCCGCGAGACCATGCAATGCGTCGTGATTTTGGTGTATGGGCCGAAAATGAGATTGATCTCGATGCTGATTTTCATCGCAAAATTTTGTTCAGTGATGAGGCTCATTTTTTGTTGAATGGCTACGTCAACAAGCAAAATTGCCGCATTTGGAGTGAAGAGAATCCACATGAGATCCTTGAGACGCCATTACATCCACAAAAACTGACTGTTTGGTGTGCTCTATGGGCTGGTGGAGTCATTGGGCCATACTTCTTCCGAAATAATGCTGGAGAGTCAGTTACCGTTAATGGAGACCGGTATAGAGCCATGATAACCGACTATTTTGTTCCCGAATGGGATGGCATGAATGTGGATGAGTTGTGGTTCCAACAAGACGGCGCTACATGCCACACAGCGCACGTCAAAATCGATTTATTGAAGGAAACATTCGATGAGCGCATAATTTCGCGGAATGGACCTGTCAATTGGCCACCAAGATCGTGTGATTTGACACCATTGGATTATTTTCTTTGGGGATATGTGAAGTCGCTCGTCTACGCCAACAAACCAGAAACGTTAGGGGACTTGGAGGCCAACATTCGTGGCGTTATTGCCGACATACGGCCCCATATGCTCGAAAAAGTGGTTGAAAATTGGACCTGTAGAATTGGCTTTATTCGACCCAGCCGTGGCGGCCACATGCCCGAAATCATATTTAAACATTAATGGCATAAAATTATCCTTCCAATAAAGACAAATTGATGGACATTAAAACGATTTTCTTGTGTTTTATTTCAAGTCGAAGTTCTATACCTCTAAAAAAAACACCCTTTACTTAAGTATGTAGCTTTCTAGTATGTAAGTAAGTAGCTTTAACTTTTATTTGTTCTTTTCTTCTTGCCTTTTCTTTTTGACGTGTTCGTAAAATCATGTCATTTAGGTGGGCGTAATCCGCCCAATTCCAATTGCATATCTTCTAACACCAAAACAAGGAAAGGGGAGGGAAAAAAATAAAAAATAAAATAAAAATAAAACCTGTTAGAATAAGTAAATTGCCTTGCTTGGCCAATAAATAAATAATAACACCGCGCATTCAGTAACAAAGAAGGCTCCGTGTGAATTATTATATGTATATGTAATTATTACATAATATACGGCAATATGAAATTACTGAATAACGTTTTGTATATCGGTGATTCCATGTCAAAACACCCACATTTTTGACATCACTATTTTTGAAAATTTTTAATCTTTCTGGGTTAATAGTTCTTCTGAAACGTATTATATCTACTGCAGCTACCTACTTTCAAATTCACTTTTATATTTATTGTTATTTTATATAAAATTTTATAATTAAACAAAAAATTATCAATAAAAAAAAAACAATTTGAACCTTGAATTTTTTTAGAATTTGTGAATTTATTGAATTGAATATTTGAATGTGTTAAAAACGAAAAATATAAACATTAATTAAAAATGTAATTATTGGTTCAAAACACCAAATTGGCGATCCTGACCTTACAAAAATAATAATGAAAAAAAAGAAACTGTTTTAGAGCAATCTACTACAAACTTATGGAAACCACTCGCTAATTTCTCAAAGAAATTAAGTTCAGCAGAATCCACTTTCGACCGAGAACTTTTAGGAATTTATCAAGCCGTCAAACATTTCAATCACTTCCTTGAAGGACGAAATTTTACAATTTACACCGATCATAAGCCCTTAGCTTACGTACTTAACTCTAAAACCGACAGATCTCCAAGACAAATACGACACTTGGAATACATTGCACAATTCACGAACGATATTCAATACATAACATAACAATACATAACAATACAATGCATAACCACGCGTCCAGAAATTGACTCGATATCAACAAAAGACATTAATTTCTCAACACTATACAAAGAACAACAAACTGACAAAACACTTAAGACTCTTCCAACACTTAAGACTCTTTCTTCTCTAATTCCAAATGCAATTTGAAAGAAATTCATATTCCAATTCTAAATTCTAAAATTTGGTGCGACATTTCAAGTCACTCTTCTCGACCTTATGTTCCAAATGTAATGAGAAAAATTATATTCAACAAAATACACTCATTATCACATCGCGGAATTCGTACTACTAGACGTTTAATTCAATCAAAATACTTTTGGCCTAATATGCGTTGAGACATCAATGATTGGGGATCAAATTGTATAAATTGTCAAACATCAAAAATTAATGTGTATACAAAAACTCCAGTCCAAAAAATTTAAATACCTAAAGGCAGGTTTGAACACATCCATATGGATATGATGGGACCACTTCCAATTTCTAAAAATAACCGATATTTAGTTACAATAATCGACAGACATACTCGTTGGCCTGAAGTTTACCCTTTAAAAGATATTTCAACCCATACAATAGCACACACCTTTGTTCAAAACTACGTGCCACGTTTTGGTGTTCCACTTCAAATTACAGTTGACCAAGGAACTAAAGAATTAACAAAATTACTTGGATCATACAAAATGCACACCTCACCATATCATCCACAAGCAAATGGTATGATAGAACGCTTTCATCGTCAGCTAAAGACGTCAATACTTACTTCTGACGACTCGACACATTGGTCAGAACTTCTACCATTGATCCTTCTTGGTTTACGAACCGCAATTAAAGAAGATCGGAAATGATCACCAGCAGAGTTGGTTTACGGTCAAACCCTAAGACTACCTGGAGAATTAGAGAGTATAACAATGAAAATAATAATAATATAGATCATACTCTTCAAATGCTAAGGAAACACTTTTCATATGTCCGAACAAAAGTGGTTCAACACAATAAATACAAAAATTTCATACCAAAATCGCTTTATACTTGTGAGTACGTTTTTGTTAAAGTAATTCGAAAATCTGGACTTCAATCACCATTTGAAGGTCCGTATAAAGTAAATTCAAAACACGAAAATACTTTCAAAATTCAACAAGGCAACAACATTAAAACAACATCAATTGATCTTCTTAAACCAGCACACATAACAAATTACTCTCAAATTAAAACTCCTACACTTACAAATTCCACACAAAAGAAAAAGGTTACTTTTAATATCAATTAATTTATTATTTTATTTTGTTTAATTTAATCTCAATTATCGTTTTACTGGAGGGAGACTAGTGTAGCTACCTACTTTCATATTAACTTTCATACTTACTTACTTACTTATCTGGCGCTTACAACCGTAAGTCGGTTTTGGCCTCGTATAAGAACTTGCGCCAGCCATTTCTTTTTGCGCTTGCTGGCGCCAGTTGGAAAAACCAAGCGTGGTCAGGTCATCCAACACCTGATCCTTCCAACGAAGATGTGGGCGTTCTCTTCTGCGTTGACCACCACCGGGCACTGAATCAAATATTTTTTTCGCTGGAGCGTCGTTTTCCATTCGCTCAACATGACCTAGCCAGCGAAGCCGATCGATTTTAATGCGCTTAACTATGTCAATGTCAGCGTACAGCTCATACAGCTCGTGGTTCCATCGAATTCGGTACTCGCCATTGACGCAGATTGGACCGAAGATCTTACGAAGGATCTTTCTCTCGAAGGCTCCCAAAGTCTTTTCATCAGAACTGCTCAACGTACAGGTTTGTGCTGCATATAATAGGACGGGCATGATGAGTGACTTATAGAGCGTGAGTTTTGTTCGTCGAGAGAGGGCTCTGCTTCTCAATTGCCTACTCAGCCCAAAGTAACACCTGTTGGCAAGAGTTATCCTTCGCTTTATCTCAATACTGACATCGTTGAAAGAGTTTACGCTGGATCCCAGGTAGACGAAGTCCTTAACAACCTCGAAGGAGATTTTGTCAACAGTGACGTGGTTTCCAAGACGCGGGGACTGTTTATTTGTTGACACTAGGTATTTCGTCTTATCTGCGTTCACTACAAGACCCATTCGACTCGAATCTTTCGCTAACCTGGAGAATGCTGCGCTGACTTCGCGCGTATTATGGCCAATGATATCGATATCATCAGCATACGCCAGCAGCATAATACTTTTGTAGAATATCGTGCCACTGCATCTCAAATCAGCAGCTCGGATGATCTTTTCCATCATTAGGTTGAAAAAGTCGCACGATAAGAAATCACCTTGTCTAAAACCTCGTTTGGTATCGAATGGAGGAGTGAGGTCCTTCCCGATTTTAACTGTGCTGCTGGTGTTGCTCAGTGTCATTCTGCAAAACGGATGAGCTTTGCAGGAATACCAAATTCAGACATGGTGGCTTATAGATGGTTCCTTATTGGACTGTCAAAGGCGGCTTTATAATCGACAAAAAGATGTGTGTGTCAATTTGTTTTTCTAGGGTCTTCTCCAAGATTTGTCGTAGCGTAAATATCTGGTCTATGGTGAATTTGCCAGGTCTGAAGCCACACTGATAAGGTCCAATCAGCTGGTTTACGATGGGCATCAGTCTTTCACATAGTGCGCTCGACAGGACCTTATATGCGATATTAAGAAGGCTTATCCCACGGTAGTTGGCGCAAATTGTGGGATCGCCTTTCTTGTGGATTGCTTTCTTAAAGCTAAAGCTTTCAAGACTTCACTATGGTCGGGCAGCGGAACTTCAACGCTGTCGTCCAAAATTGGGGATTCCGGGATATCATCTCTATTGGCGGGATTGTTGTCGTTGTCGCCATTCAGAAGCCTAGAGAAGTGTTCCCTCGACATCATCAGTGTACTCTGGATATCTGTCACTAGATTCCCATTTTCATTCTTGCAGGAAGAGGCCCCCGGTCTTGAAACCATCGGCCAAGCGTCTTATTTTTTCGAACAATTTTTGGACCTCATTCCTGTCACCATGCATATCAATTTTCTCGCACTCACGCATTTCCGCTTCCCTTTTCTTTCGCCTGAAAATGCGTCTCTCTTCCCTCTTTTTCTCTTTGTATCGCTCCTTAGCAGTACGCGTTAACTTTCATATTAATTGTTATTTTATATAAAATTTTATAATTAAAAAAAATATTGAATCTTGAATTGTTTTAGAATTTGTGAATTCATTGAATTGAATATTTGAATGTGTTCAAAGCGAAAAATATAAACATTAAATAAAAATTTAATTATTGGTTCAAAACACCAAATCTACACACCTTTTTTATTTTTTTAAAGATATGCACTGTAAAAAATTTTAAAATATATTAGCTGTAACTTCGAAACCGTAAGTCGTACAAAAAAAAATCTGAGATATATCTTAAAGATCTTGAATGAGTCTTTCTTGTGGTATACTCTTTTTGGCCTCTTTTTATGAAATGTTTTCCAAGTTTTTTAGTCTGAAGTTTTGTGTCACATTTTTGATGGTGACGCAGTAAATTTTTCACCTTTTGAACATAGTGACGTTATAATACAATCAATTCTTAAGGCTTGTAAAAAATTTTAGCTTGGGGTTCCAAGAATTGCTATTTTTAACGAATTTTTAAAAAAATGCCTAAAAAAGATTTCTTACTTTTTTACCGTACATTTCATATATTGAACATATATATAAAACTCTTCTGTACATGGCTTTGTCACTGAACTCCTCCTTAACGCCTCGACCGTGAGAAATTGACATGATTCTTCAAAATAAAGTTGCGCTGGAGATACACTAAGCAGTAGTCAACCGTTACAGCTATATGATATACCCGGTTTTACTAGGGCGAAAAATTTAAAATTTTGATATTTATTTGATAAGATTTTTGTTTATTTTTATTCATTTTGTATTTTTGTAATTTTTTTCCATAAAAATTAATTGTGTAGTGAAAAAATCATGTCAATTTCTCAATTTGTTTCTGAGTTATACTCTCAAATACCCCTTAAAACACTGCCACAGCAACAGCAGTGCCATCTACCGGGTCAAACTTTAGACTTACATCATCTACAGACCTAGCCGCACACACACATCAAATTTCATCAAAATCGGTCCAGCCGTTTAGAAGGAGTTCAGTGAAAAGCCATGAACACAAGAGTTTTATATATATGTTAAATATATGAAATTTTCGGTAAAAAGTAAGAAATATTTTGTAGGCATTTTTTTAAAAATTCGTTAAAAATAGCAATTGTTAGTATCCCAAGCTAAAATTTTGTATAAGCCTTAAGAGTTGATTTATTATAACGACACTATGTTCAAAAGGTGAAAAATTTAATGCGATCACTATGAAAAATGTGACACAAAACTTCAGGCTAAAAAAATTTCATAAAGAGTCCAAAAAGAGTATACCACAAGAAAGACTCATTCAAAGTCTTTAAGATATGCCTTAAATTTTTTTCTGAACGACTTACGCTTTTGAAGTTACAGCTGTTTGCATACATGCATTAATTATATTTTCCAGATATTTTGGAATTTTTTAAAGTGTATAACTTAAAAAAGAAATTGTTTTCGCAAAAAAAAAATACAGTTTAAGTTATTTTCACGAGCACTACTAACCTAAAAAGTTTAAAAAAAATCTGAATCACAAAGGTCAGATTTTGCTCAAAAATAGTCGAATTGATATGGAATCATTGACATGTAGTTGAAAAGTAACATCAGTTTAGCATCAAACACCTAAATAAATATTTTATATTGGTTGACCAGGGAATCTCAAATCCATTAATTTTTATTTTCGCACTTGGAAAGAAGCAAGGCTTTCGTTTTCTTGTGAAAAACAATGCTTGCGTCTTATAGGCATTGATTTTAATCTTCCTTACTTACTTATCTGGCGCTACAGCCGTGGGTCGATTTTGGACTCGTATAAGAAATTGTGCCAGCCATTTCTGTTTTGTACTTGCTGGCGCCAGTTGGAAACACCAAGCCTGATCCTTCCAACGAAGATGTGGGCGTTCTCTTCTGCGTTGACCACCACCAGGCACTGAATCAAATATTTTGTTTTTCGCTGGAGCGTCGTTTTCCATTCACTCAATATGACCTAGCCAGCGGAGCAGCTCGATTTTAATGCGCTTAGCTATGTCGAAGTCAGCGTACAGCTCATACAGCTCGTGGTTCCATCGAATTCGGTACTCGCCATTGACGTAGATTGGACCGAAGATCTTACGAAGGATCTTTCTCTCGAAGGCTTCCAAAGTCTTTTCATCACAACTGCTCAACGTCCAGGTTTGTGCTGCATATAATAGGACGGACATGATAAGTGACTTATATAGCGTGAGTTTTGTTCGTCGAGAGAGGGCTCTGCTTCTCAATTGCCTACTCAGCCCAAAGTAACACCTGTTGGCAAGAGTTATCCTTCGTTTTATCTCAACATCGTTGTACGAGTTATGCTGGATCCCAGGTAGACGAAGTCCTTAACAACCTCCAAGGAGATTTTGTCAACAGTGACGTGGTTTCCAAGACACTGGGACTGTTTATTTGTTGACACTAGGTACTTCGTCTTATCTGCGTTCACTACAAGACCCATTCAACCCGACTCTTTCACTAATCTGACATCTCTATTGGCGGGATTGTTGTCGTCGTCGCCATTCAGAAGCCTAGAGAAGTGTTCCCTCCACATCATCAGTGTACTCTGGATATCTGTCACTAGATTCCCATATTCATCCTTGCAGGAAGAGACCGCGGTCTTGAAACCATCGGCCAGGCGTCCTATTTTTACGAAAAATTTTCGGACCTCATTCCTGTCACCATGCATCTCAATTTTATCGCACTCACGCATTTCCGATTCCCTTTCCCTTCTCTTGAAAATCCGTCTCTCTTCCCTCCTCTTCTCTTTGTATCGCTCTTTAGCAGCACGCGTTACAGCCGACTGCAGATTAGCTTTGTAGGCGGCGTTTTTTTCTGCAATGGCGTCGCGACACTCCTGGTCGTGCCACTGGTTTCGGCGAGGGCGATGATAGCCAATCACCTCTTCGGCAGCCGTACGCATAGAGTGGGAAATGTGATTCCACTGCACGCATATATCGTCGATCGGAGGAATGCTTTCTTGAAGCAGGAGTGTCGAGTAGCGAAGTCTTCGGCTGTTCGTTTTGATTGCAGCTTTTCAACGTTTCTCTGTGCTGGATTGCGCGCATTCTTGATTGCGCACAGACGTGTACGGATCTTGGCTGCGACAAGATAATGATCCGAGTCTATATTGGCACCACGGATCGTGCGTACATCTAAAATAGTGGAAGAGTGCCTTCCGTCAATCAAAACGTGATCGGATTGGTTACGCGTCTTTTGATCAGGAGACAGCCAAGTTGCTTTATGAATATTGAGATGCTTGAATCTAGTGCTACTAACGACCATGTTTCGCGCTGCGGCAAAGTCAATCAGCCTCATTCCGTTATCGGAGGTATTGTCGTGGAGGCTGAACTTTCCGACTGTCGGACCAAAGATATTTTCTTTTCCCACCTTGGTGTTAGTCACCAAGCACGATTTTTATGTCGGCCTCTTCAAGGCGCTCGTAGAAACTGTCTTTAGTCTCATCGTCCTTATCTTCTGTCGGAGCGTGCGCACAAATCAGGCTTATGTTAAAGAATCTTGCCTTGAAACGGATTGTGGCAAGTCGTCCGTTCACAGGTGTGAATCGCAGGACATGATGTCGTAGTCTCTTGCCAAACACGAATCCGCATCCAAATTCGTGCTTCTCCGCATGGTCGCTGTAGTAGATATCACAGGATGCTTGCCGTAAGCAACCCTGTTCCTTCCATCGCATTTCTTGGATTGCAGTGATATCAGCTTTGCATTTTTCTAAGACATCTATCAGTTGGAAAGAGGCACCATCCCAATTAAGGGTTCGGACGTTCCAAGTGCATATCCGTAAATCATTGTCAGTTTTTCGTTTGCGGTAGTCGTCATCAGATTTGGGAATCATTTTGATCTTATTTCTTTCCTTTCATTTAAATTGTTTTTAACGTGGTGGGCTTTAAACCCAACTCACAACCCTTTAAAGGCAGATATCCCGCCGCTCAGATTATCCTTCAATCTAACGGTTGCCAGTTTGACGTTTCTAGAGAACACCACGTAGAGGTTTGAGTCGACCTAAGACGAGTTCGACATGGATAATGCTGGCCTCACCAGGTTGAGGCAGTCAGACACGTTGCTATGTGAAGATCGCCCCCTGACCCTCATGCGTTGCCTTGTGAGGATCGTCCTCCTCACATTTTAATCTTCCATTTATTGAAAAATATCATTGCAGAGCTGAGAGCATTCTGCAATTCAAGGACTGAATTTTTACCAAATTCATGTGAGGAGAATATTCCCATGTCATCAGCGTAAAATGCGTATTCACAATTATTTGTTTGTGGAAAATCCAAACAATATATAAGAAAAAGTATAGTTCCAATCAAGGATCCCTGAGGGGCTCCAGAATATATTTAATATTCTAAGATGTGTTTAATGATATATTAAGTTTCATTTCGAATGTTCCCTCACCTCACGTCACGTGCCAACAAAGATACCACTTTTCAAATGATGTGACACCGACTGCGATCAAACTCACGTTGGATAGGTGACAACAAGAATCAGGCTCGATATAACTTTCGAACTATTAGTGACACATTAAGGGCCGACTAAAATTGTTTAAGCCAAAAAAATTCTTTATTAGAAAGTTTTATTTTTAAGCTACTGTTTATTTTAGGTAAATCTTTTTTTTTTCATTATATATGTTTTTAAGAAAAGTTTTTGAATTTTTGGATAACAAATATTAGGCCATATAGCAAGAATCCGTAGTTTAGTAAAGTACCTAAAATATGCGGTGGACACGATTTTTCAGAGCTTGTTTATCTAAAAGAAAAAATACGAATGATTAAGGTTCTATTGAAGCTTTTTGAGCTTTTGATTACCATTTGAAAATGTTGGTTTTTACCAAAATGGCAGGTAAAAAACTGATTTTTGACTTAAAAAGTAATTTTTTTAGGTTATAAAAGAGTATTTTTCTAAAATTGAACGATCAAAAGTACCGGTCATATTTGCTTAATAAGTGAAATAAATTTGGTAGCGATCCTTAGTATAGTTTTCGAGTAATGCTGTCCACCGGTTCTAAGCAGCCTTTTCGAGAAAAACGCGTTTAAAGATTTAAAAGTAGTTTATTTAGGTATACATTCCTTTTTTTTCAACTTATATACTATCATCTATTCCAGGAACATGTAAGATACCCTCATCATCAGTTGTTGAGTCAAAAATTTCAACTTGCCTCTGCCTTCTCAGGATTCTTCCCTAGCGCGTGGCTTCCTGTGCATTTTTGCTTGCGAGAATAATACGCGTGGAATCAACGTTTTTTATAAAAGTTTTACAGTTTTTGCCACAACGGATGCCAATTTCCACATTGCGTCTACAGAATTTTATGCCAGGGGGAGAGGTTCTCATTATTACTGTTATTTTTATTTTTTTTACAATAATATAATGTGTTTCCTTTTTCTGAAGACCAAGGGTCCTTTTCCCTCTTTGCTCGCCCTGTGGATATCTATGCTTATGCATACTTATCAGAGCTGTAAAAGTTTTAATTCATTTTCACTTTTCATTCTCCTATATAAATGTTCAAAAGCTGAAATCCTTTTTTGTAGCATTCAAAGTGTGAACTCTTTAGGCTTAAGCCTTTAGGATGATTAAAATTGTTTTCAAGGCATGAATTGCAAAACGTAAAGAATTCACACTGAATTGAAATTTTAACGAATGCAGCCAGCGATGGCTTCAGCCACGACCATCGACGACCATCGATGGTTGCAGTCGAATTGAAATTTTAGTGAACACAGCCGGCGATGGCTTCAGCCGCTTTCCGGGCTTTCAGACGGACGTACATGTCAGCCGACATTGTACGACGACAAACTAACGGGAATATTTTGTTGAGCTTTCAAACGATCGGAAATGTACGACGACTTCATTTTTTGCAGACTCTCGAGCGTAACACATCGGTAAAAAACCGAAGTAAAAACCTTTTTCGCTTTGCCTAAAGCTGGATTCACTGATCACCTTCAGCATGTTTTCTGCGAAAGCTCTATTGCTCTCAACAAGAGAATGTGGCAATTTTGATTCACTGACATATAAAACATTCTGCAAGTTTGTTGTTTTTTCATTGTCATTCAGTATTGCCAGATTTAATGTTCCTTTATTATAAAGACATAAAAAATAAAATATGCCTATTTCAACTTGACAAACTCCAATCTGGCAGTTCCGATCAAAAACATTCAGCAAGAAAATTAAAATAAAGTTAATCAAGTTCAAGAGATGCCGCAAGTTTTTGTTACTCTCTCATTGAGTGTGGAAAAAAATAGAGTGCATAAACTCTATATAAAAAAACTTGAAAAACATGCTGAAGGTGATCAGTGAATCCAGCTTAAGCCGATGTTTACTCGATGAAAACTTTATAGAAATGATAAATGCAGCGAATCGGACCGACATGCTTTCACATGTCCGACATGTCGGACCGACCGGCAGAAAAATCAAAAATTTTTTATTTTCTTCCGACATGTCGTCCGACCGTCTCATTTGCTTTCGAACGATCGTGCATGTCGTCGGACATGCCCAAGTCGGATGACATTTACGTCCATGTGAAAGCCCCTAAAGATTTGTTGTTTCATCTGAAGTTGTTTTGTGTGTATTTGTGTATGCGTGTGTGACTGTTGGCCACAAAGAACTAAGAAATAAGGAAGTGGCGTTTACCTCACATACAGTGTATGTGTAATGAAGTACTTCTAAAATTGTGAGTGAAGGAGATAGCAAGTGCTTTTTGACAGGCTAGCCATCACAAAAATAAAAAAAAACAAAAAAAAGCAAGTGTCGGTGAAATTGATTCAAAATAAATTAAATAAATAAATCAAAAAGTGATTATTATCGCTCAAATTTTCTTAAATTTCGAAAGTGAAATCAGAATTTATTAAAAGAATTCATTAAATATGCGTTGTATTGTGAAAAATTGCGGCAGCAGCCAGCGCTTCCAAAATGTGTTGATTTCATTCCACAAGTAAGTATCATAAGATAAGTGAGGATTTTAAAGAATAAAATTGTTATTTTGATAAGAGTGATGTGTGAGAAGTGAATTCCAATTGGAAATAAATGTATTTCTTATCAGAAATATAAAAAAAATTAAATGTGTTCAGCGCGTCGATTTGGCGCAATCTGGCGCCATTGAAAGCTTCGAAATTGTGATATGTTAGCTGTCAAACAACATTTCACGGGCGTATTTAATTTCTGAGGTGGTATGCATTTCAGGGCGCTACTTTTTTAACAATATAAAACTAATGTATTATGACCATATAAAATTAATTTGTTGTTTTTTACAGATTTCCAAGTTTTTTCCAATTTTTTTAAAAACGCATTATTTTTACATAACAAAAAAAAAACGAATGATAAGCCAACTGTACGCCAAAAATTACACAAAACAATTCATTTTAAAGGAGTTTGAGAATAATAATTTTGTATATAAATTAGGGGTTTTCACAATTTAGTGCATTTGGCTTTGCATTTGAGCATGAGCAAAAAATCCACAATTTTTTTCTCAATGTATGTACATTTTGTTAGTGTAAAGAGAAAAAAAACATGGATTTTTTGCTCATGCTCAAATGCACAGCCAAATGCACTGAATTGTGAAAACCCCTATCAATTCTTTTATTTGCATGTGTTCTACGTTAATATGTTTTAGAAATAATTTATATGTATGTCTTTATAGTTTAAATTATTTATGATATAAATGTGAATAAATTTTGTTTTTTTTGCATGTGTTCTACATAAATATGTTTTAGAAATAATTTATATATACTTATTATTTATATTATTTATAATATATATATATATGTATATATATACATATATATATATAATATATATATACATATATATATAATATATATATATACATATATAAAAAATATATATATATACATATATGTGGTGACTCAATACCACCACATATAAACACCGACACCACAACATACAAAACAACATACAAACTTTACAAATATTCACTTACACATTTATTTAAAAAATTATTACTTAAGATTTCAAAATTGTCAATTTTTATTTATCAAAAATTTTGTATTTTAAATTAGTTATAAAATTGTGTTTGTTGATTATAGTTCAAAAAAATATATTCAAAAAATAAAATATAAATAAAAAATATTTAAATAAAATAAAAGTTTATTTTTTGTGTTCACCACAACTGGCGATCCTACCAGTGCAAAAAACAAAGGAACATTATTAAGGTTGCAAGAGCCAAAAGTTGAAATTACTCCAAGGCTTATCCGATCAAAGTCCAACTCACCAAAAAGAGAAATTTCATCTATATTGAAGAGACCTTTTGAACCGAAGGTCGGAATATCACTATCACCGAACAACAACAGCAGCAGCAGCTACAAAAACTAACGCCACATAAAAAATCAATTGCAAGAACAGCAGCGTTTATTGCAAGAGCAGAAGCAAACTTGCACTCAATCCAATAAGCAAATGGGAATAGATACACGTGACAACAAGTACGTAATAATAAAGACACCACCCAGTGATTTGGTAGTTCAGGCACAGCAGCAACAGCATCTAGAACAACAACAATTACAGCAACTGAAACGCTCGCCTCTACCATCGTCAGCATCAACAACATCATCGTCCAACAACAAGCAAGACCCTACACCTGCCGGTAAGGTGGAACAGGCAACAACAACAACATTAACAACAACGTCACAACAACGACAACAAGCAAGACCCTACACCTGCCGGTAAGGTGGAACAGGCAACAACAACAACATTGATAATAACAACAACAGCAGCAAAATTAACAACAACAACAACAACAACAGAAAAATATCAACAGCAGCAACAACAATCACAACAGCATCAGGATAAGTTACAACAACAACAACAAGAACAACAAAAACAACAATAACATCAACAACAACAACGGCAACAACAACAAAGATATCGGCATATTAATTTTTTTTTTATTATTTCAAAACAAAAATTGTATCAAATTTTGTAATTTTTTTGACATGTTATAAAATTTTTTACAGGTTGCTCTTTTTATTTTAGATTCTCACGAGGCACACAACGTAGATTCTATAACGTATTTAAGAATATAGGGTCGGAAGAAACCTATATTCTCACTTACGTAGGCACTCCACTGCACTAGGAAACACATTTTAGGAAACACATTTTAGGAAACATACTTTAGGAGACACATTTTGAGGTACACGATGAGTCTTTCACACACACCACCACCCCACCCCAGACAACCCCCCACTCCCTTACATACTTCTAACCCTCTCTCACATCCCTCTCATTTCGGCGAAGGTGACCATCGCCCTCTCATACAACTCCAAACGGATCTTGTCAATCCATTTGATGCACCAATGCATCCTGAAGTACAAGCAACGTCAGTTAAATTGCCACAATTTTGGACCACTTGTCCCGACGCATGGTTCGCACATGCAGAAATACAATTTCAGGCAAAAGGAATTACTACTGACAAGACAAAGTATGAGTACCTCGTAACCGCTCTACCTCAAGAGGTAATTATAACAGTGCTAGATTTCATACAGAAACCTCCTTCCTCAAATTTGTATGAAGGCTTAAAGAGAACCTTGATTGACCGACACTCTTTAAGTGAAGCCAAGAGGTTCGACAAAATTTTGTCTGGCACCGAGATGGGTGACCAAAAGCCATCTCAATTTTATAGGTCACTAATTATGTTAGCCGGTACTACAGTCGATAGCGACTTAGTTTATAAAATTTGGCTTCGCAAGCTACCCAAAAGCCTTAATATTGCTTTGACCGGATCTAGTCATAGAGAGCTAGAAGAACAATTGAAACTAGCTGACAATTTGTGGGAAGTTATGTCAGAATCCGAAGTCGCTTCATCTGGCAATAATGCCCAGCGCATGACAAAAAACACCCAAAACTCCGAGCTTGCGATGATAACGCAATCGTTTGCTGAAACAACGTCAAAAATTCTAGAAAGTTTCAACAAACTAGCAATTGAGGTCCAAGAATTAAAAAACGAACGATACAGGAATAATTCACGTTCGAACTCGAGAGAAACTAATTTTCGAAGATTTTCAAGACGTAGATCCCCGTCAAGAAGTGTGTCACGACAACGACCTGCCAACTGGGTATGTAGATACCATTTTAGGTTCGGAAGGGCAGCTAGACAATGCGAACAACCATGCTCATTCGGTCAAAACGACACCCAACACAATACAACACAACATAACTCAACAAACTAAGTGACTCCATCATTGCGACGGCTAATGATGGAAGTCAAACAATACTCACACGCCGCCTTTTTATTTACGATAACGACAATCACATAAACTTTTTGATAGACAGTGGAGCAGAAGTTTCCGTACTTCCAGTAAATAAATTCAAAGCCCACAAGAAAAATTCTGACTTAATTCTAACAGCAGCTAACGGTAGCACAATCTCAACTTTCGGCAAGAAATTACTTAACGTAAATTTAAAACTAAGACGCGATTTCCCTTTTACATTTATACTAGCAGACATTACAAGACCCATCATAGGAGCAGATTTCCTTACGAAATATGGACTCTTGATACACTTAAAACACAAGAAACTCATTGATCCACTTACACAACTATCAGTTAACGCAATCACAGCATTTACAGAAACATCACTACCCAAACTAATTACACTAGACAACAAATTTACAAATATACTCAAAAATTACCCATCACTAACAGCAGAACCCGACTACAACAAACCAGTTAAACACAAAACAGAACACCACATAACTACAGAAGGACAGTTACCTTTTTCAAGACCAAGACGCCTTGACTCCAACAAATACAAAATTGCCAAACAGGAATTTGATTTCTTAATCAAAGCAGGTATCTGCCGTCCTTCAGACTCCATGTCAGCTTCTCCACTACATCTGGTACCCAAAAAAGATGTGAACGACTGGAGACCCTGTGGTGACTATAGAAGACTAAACGCCATTACAGTTCCAGACCGCTACCCTCTACCACACATACACGACCTATCTATAGACTTACACAATAAACACATATTTTCAAAATTAGACCTAGTTAGAGCATACCACCAAATCCCCATGGCCACACAAGACATACATAAAACCGCGATTACAACACCGTTCGGAATGTTTGAGTTTCTGAGAATGCCATTCGGTTTAAGAAATGCAGCTCAAACATTCCAACGATTTATCAACGAAGTATTACGAGAACTAGACTTCGTATTTGTATACCTCGACGACATTCTTGTGGCCAGCGAGACAGAAGAAGAACACGTTAAACATCTAAATTTAGTTTTTGAACGACTAGACAATTACGGACTAAACATCAAACCAAACAAATGTATTTTCGGCGTAGACAGAATAAATTTTTTAAGTTATGACATTTCAAACAAAGGCATACAACCATCTCCCGATAGAATTCAATGCATTGTTAACTATCCAAAACCAGAAACAGTTAAACAAATGCAGAAATTCATCGGGATGATTAATTACTATCACAGATGCATTCCAAAATTAGCACACACACTTACACAAATTTACGATATGATAACTTCAGCATCAAAAACAAAGGACAAACACTTAAGATGGACAGAAAACACAACAGAAGCATTCGCAACGATAAAAGAAAGTTTTACTAAGGAAGTGCTACTTAATCATTTTAATAGCAAAGCAAAACTTTCTATCGCTGTGGATGCATCGAACACTGCTATCGGTGCAGTTTTGCAACAAGAACACAATCAGGAAACAGAACCACTAGCTTTCTTTTCAAAGAAATTATCTCCATCAGAGACAAAATACAGTACGTTCGATCGCGAACTTTTAGCAATTTACCTTACAATTAAACACTTTAGACACTATTTAGAGGGACGAACATTTACTATATACACAGACCACAAACCACTTACTTCAGCATTACATTCAAAAACAGAGAGAAGCCCAAGACAAACACGACATCTAGAATTCATTGCACAATTTTCCAACGACATCAGACACATTAAAGGTACCGAAAACACCGTAGCGGACGCACTTTCAAGAGCTGAGATAGAGGCTTTCACAACCTCTGAGATTAACCTCAGAACTCTACACAAAGAACAGAATACAGATCCAGAACTACAAGATATACTAAATAAACACACTTACAAATTCGAACAAATACACATCCCAATACTTAACATTAAAATTTGGTGCGAACAAACAAGTTCAGGAACACGTCCATACATTCCACAAACATTACACAAACAAATTTTTGAACAATTACATAATATTTCACACCCAGGTACACGAGCTTCTCGACGTCTCATAACACAAAGATATTTTTGGACCAAAATGAACACACAAATCAACAAATGGTCACAAGAATGCGTTAGATGCCAACGAGCTAAAATACATCAACACACGAAGACAATCCCACACAAGATAGACATACCACACGGTCGTTTTGAGCATGTTCACGTTGATTTAGTTGGCCCTTTACCAATATCTAAAGGTTATAGATATCTACTTACCTTAGTTGACAGAAACACACGTTGGCCCGAAGCGTATCCAATTAAAGATACCAACGCCAGTACTATAGTAGATACACTTCAAAAGGAATACATCTCACGTTTTGGAGTTCCTCTGGAAATTACTTCCGATCGAGGTCCTCAATTCACGTCCACAATATTTTGAAACTTCGTTAAGACACTAGGAAGCAAACACATTACCACTTCTGCTTATCATCCACAAGCTAATGGGATTGTAGAACGATTTCACCGCCAACTTAAGACTTCTCTAATAGCGAGTAACAACCACACAAATTGGTACACAGAGTTGCCACTAGTTCTTCTAGGACTTAGGTCCACGGTCAAAGAAGATATTAAGGCTTCACCAGCTGAAATGGTTTTTGGTCAAACACTCAGGCTACCACAACAACTAGTAATTCCCAGCAGTCAGAATTTTAACTCGTCGGACACCTTGTCCAAACTTAAAGAGGTCGTAGAAAATCAAAAGTCAAACATTGCGCATCACAGCACCAATTTCCAACAATATATACCTAGAGCTCTTAGTACTTGTAACTTTGTCTTCGTCCGCAATGACACAATTCGTAAAACACTACAAGAGCCGTACGATGGTCCCTTCGAAGTTATTGAGAGAACACCGAAACACTTCACAATTCGAAAAAATAACACTAACATAACACTCAACATTGATAGGATTAAGCCCGCCACCTTAGACACCGAAACAGCACAGACACATTCAACCAAACATAAAAACACTAAAAAAGTACACTTTAACCTATTAGCCAACACGACCAAAATTTTTCAGAAGGGAGGGGGAATAATGTGGTGACTCAATACCACCACATATAAACACCGACACCACAACATACAAAACAACATACAAACTTTACAAATATTCACTTACACATTTATTTAAAAAATTATTACTTAAGATTTCAAAATTGTCAATTTTTATTTATCAAAAATTTTGTATTTTAAATTAGTTATAAAATTGTGTTTGTTGATTATAGTTCAAAAAAATATATTCAAAAAATAAAATATAAATAAAAAATATTTAAATAAAATAAAAGTTTATTTTTTGTGTTCACCACATATCGTCGCTCGAATGACTAACTGACGTATCTGAAATTTCTTAATTGTTCAGGAGAGCAGTTTTTCTTTTTTCGTTTATGTGTTTTAACGTATAATATGTCAGATACGCTCAAAGCCATTTACGTTTTTTAGTCAAACTGTTTTATTTATAGTTTTAATATTTTCTGACATAATGCAGTATGACTAAATAAATACATTGACACCTTTAACTCAATTTCGCAAAAAATGTTAGTTACGTCGGTTAGTCATACGAGCGACGATATATACGTATATACATATATATATAATATATATATATACATATATGTATATATATAATAATATAATAAACTTAAATTTGTAATTATAGACTGTATGTAATTATAAACTTAATACTTATATATATTTGTAATTAATAATTTATTAATTTATTATTACGAATGCATTTCTTTTAACATTATTCACTAATGATTTCTTTTCTTTATGGGTGCAATAGGCCTACAGGGGAACCGAACACCCAAAAAAATCGGTAACGCACCAAATTGTATACCTCGAAGGTGGTGTGGAAATACAATAAAATTAAAAAAATATGTAATTAAAATATGATTTCAAACGATTTTTTAAATTTAAAAGAAATTTAATAAAAAGTATTCAAATAAGGACTCCATTCTTTGCGCCATTTATAATTTCGTTCCCGGATGCGGCCCTGTGTGTATGTTTGTGTATTAGTGATTCAACACCACCATGAAAAGTACTTCATTTTTGTATAACTACACCGCTTCCTTATATTTTAGTTCTTTGGTTGGCCATGATTGTGATGTGTTGCCATTAGTGGTTTCAGACAATACTACATGTCTATCGGACATGTAGTTCTGAAAAATAATGGCATTTTCTTGACGAGCGTTCAGACATACTACATGTTGGATGGACATCATTATTTTGCAGCGCTCAAAGCGGACACATCATTATAATGGCACAACAATTGCTTGCTGCTCTAATTATTGATGAAGTATTGAAGGAAAAAGAGAAGATGACAAAACTAAAAAAAGGAAAAAAAGAGGATTTGGGTTAAGAAGTGGAGAAAAGAAAAGCTAATTTATTCAAATACATTTTTTTTTGTTTGCTTTGCGACGATTTTTGCAGAATGAAAAATGCAACGAGTCCGATGAACGTGCGTTCAAACAATACTACATGTCGGATGGACCGGCAGAAAAATCAAAATCATTTGTTTTCGTACAAATGTAGCTTTCACACATCGTACATGTCATCGGACACGCAATGTCAATCGGACATGTAGTATTGTCTGAAACCGCCAATTGGCTGATATCATGTATAGAAAAAGTATTATATACAACAAATTGTAGAAGTTAATTTTTATAAATTTTGTTAATAATATTTATTTTTAAGCACTTTATTATTCCAGAAAATGTCAAAGGAAAGACTAAAGCATGTCACTAACAGGCATGCTACACAGGCCAGTGCACTGGCTTTGTAGTTCGAAAAACTCAATACATTCACACTTTTTTACAAATACACTCACACTGGATTCACTTTCACGCCACTTTCATCGCTACTGGCAACGAAATTTCAGAGCCAGTGGATTTTGACAGCAGCGGCCAGTGTATGTCAAAAAGGGGGATATCAGTGTTGTTTTTAATTACTTTTGGTGGATTTATTTCGGGTTTTCCCTCGATTTCGTACAGGAAGCAACACTGATAGCTTGTTTACAATTAAAGGCAAATGAAATTATGAATTAAGACTGTGAAAAGTTACAGATAAAAGTTACAAATTTACAATTAAAATAATGGAAAGAAAATTAGCGCAAAAACAAATCATTAAATTAATTGAACTTTATCGCTCATAAAGGCAAACTGCAAAAGCAGCGAGAACATTCGCATACGCTGAAATTTTTTTAATGAACTTTCACTTGCATGTGTAGCACGTCTTGCTAAGCATGAAAGTTCGAAATTTTTCGAATTATTCGAACAGTACATGTATTCTTTCGCACTTTCACTGTCACTGGCCTGTGTAACCGGCCTGTAAGACCGGCCGTCGAAAACAAATGACAACATAAATGCAAAATGCTGCTTTATGTTTAGTAGTATTTCATGGTAGTAAATAAAATGTCCAGTGTTTCAGAGTTGAAAAGAATGGTAAAACTGAGTGCATTCATCAGATTTTTTAAGCCAGCAAGAATGGGATTAGTATTTCCATAAGTCCTTACAGAGCATTGGGTGTGCATTCTTTTATCTTCAAAGAATGATGAATTGTGCATCTGTAATTCATTAACTCAACAGAAGCTTAAGATTGCAATCTGGTTGATGCATCTTTTGAATGCATTAAGAGTGTGTGCATTCCGAATTGATTCAATTCTTTTACAGCTCTGAAGGTTATTGCATGTGCCGATGATATTGCTCTCGTCTTTAACGGAAAATTCTCACTCTTAATCCTTTCGTGATGGGCGTCCTCTTGTGGCTTAAGCGTTAACCCAGAGAAAACAGATCTTATACTTTTCACTAGGAAATACAAAATTCCCAACCTAGTACCACCGCGTCTGAATGGCACGAGATTGCTCTTTAGTGATAGCACGAAGTATCTAGGAGTTATTCTGGATAAGAAACTTATCTGGATTGATAACATAAAGAAGCGAGTTAAAAAGGAAAATATAGCTCTATTTGCCTGTAAAAAATCTATAGGTGAAAAACGGGGTTTTTCCCCTAAAATAGTACGCTGGATTTATACGGCAATTGTCCGCCCCATACTTGTATACGGTTCACTGGTATGGTGGAGGGCCCTTGACAAAGTAACTGCACTTCAGAAATTTGCGAAAGTTCAAAGAAGTACATGTATCTGTATTGCTGGTGCATTATCCACAACCCCAACTAATGTTCTTAATGTGATACTTTACCTTCCTCCTCTATATATCTTTGCCAGAGAGGGACTTAGGACTTTGCAGAAGCTGCAAATGCGAAGAATAGATAGAAAATGTCCAGCATTTCCTCTGCGAATGTCCAGCGCTAAGTAAAAGGAGATTGGAAACTCTGGGCCATCCCTTCTTAAATGGATTTTCCGAAGTCTCATGCCTGGAAATCAATCATATAATAAAATTCATAATCCATTCGAACTGGTTTGTTGAGGAGGGATATCGCTCATAGGTCAAAAAAAAAAAATTATGTTTTTCACAACGGGCTACGTCAAGTCATTGGTCTATGCTAGGGACCGGCAAATATTGCGCACATTCTGCGGCAGTGTGAGAGCCTGAACAGAATCAAAAATCGTTGCGGCCGCCGATCTTTGTTGTTGGAAAATACATGCAAAATGTAGAAAAAAACGCAGCTCTTTTTCCGCAACGATAAATCGCACAATTAGAATCTATTCTATTTCTTCTCTTACGACCGACGATTCTCTCTCTGAGTGCCATTAGTGTTGCTATATTTTTGCTAAGAATTGGCTGTGTTTCATGATATTTGCTTAGTTTTTTGTTATCTGCTGACATTTCTTGTTTGTGTGTGTTGTATCAACACAATTGAAGAGACCAATACATTGAAATGAAATAGAAAAAATAAATAAAAAAATACTAAATAAAAGCAACTTTGAATCGTTAATCGCAATCGCATCATTCTGGACACATTCTCTGCGTTCGACGATCAGAGAGGGTCGTCGGTCGCAACGATTTTTGATTCTGTTCAGGTTCTGAATCGGGTGTGAGAGCCCGAACAGAACCAAAGCGGTTGTCGGTTGTCGGGTGCGCTGTGCAACAAAATACATGAAAATATATGGAGCCGCCAAAAATTAAATGGCCGTAGAAATCCGCGACGGAAAAAACGCCAGAATAGAATCAATTCTATTTTTTCTCCGACGGCTGGCGGATTTCGCTTTGAGTGGCGTGAGTGTTGCCATATTTTAGCTAAGAATTAGAGGTGTTCAGTGCTATTTTCTTAGTTTTTACCAAAGATATAGGCCCCTATTAGGTACGACAACTCAACTTAAGTTGACGTGAGTTAAGACACCTCAACTGAACTTTTTTGCCATATTACGCATAACATACATTTTCAGTTGAGCTGTGGTGTAAAATTGCTGTTTCTATTGGAGCATGATTACACCGAAATTTTGACACTTTCGTTGAAATGAATCAGCTGTTCGCATTAATTTCAATTTTTGTGTATATGTATTTTGTTCACAAGTAATAAAGCAAGGAAATAATAGTATAGAGCAGGAGTGCCCAAAACTTTCTTATGGAAGTGCAAACACTAATACATATAAAATCCTGCAACCTTTCGTAAACGAAAGCATACTTTGTCAGACAACAACAAAATCTACGTAGAAGATCAATGTCACCAAAATGTACCAACAAAGCATACGAAAGTGTTGTTGCTTGCACTTCGGTATAAGCAACGAAAAAAGATCAAAAACAAAAAAGACAAATTTGTTTGTGTATTTTGTATTGCTTAGTGCGGAGTGCTGTGTGTGTATATTAGAATACACAGCCTATGCCTAAGTGCTTTTACAAAAACAAATGTGCACCAAGTGCATAGGGCTTGGGCACCTCTAAAGACGCTATACAACTAGCTCAAAGCAGATGTAAGTTTTTGACAGTTTTTACACTCGAGACATAGTTGCATTGTTAAACCTAATACCACAAAAAATACATACACATCTCTGAGATACATACTTGTCAGTCGATAGACACATATGTACCTCAAATGTGTAATAGACAATACAAATTTACAAATTACACACTCAACTTAAGTTGAGTTGTCGTACCTAATAGGGGCCATAAAATATAAGGAAATGGTGTTGCCCACACACACAGTGTACGTGAACTGTGGTATGCTTCTAAATTGAGCGAGGGAGATAGAGAGTGTTTTTTGACATATCTGAGATCACTTAAAATAATTGAAAGTTTGTGCAGTGAAATAATTAAATTAAAAGCGTTTTTCACTGCTGAAAACTATGTAATTTTAAATAAAAATATGACCAAAAATAATTATAACATGCGTTGTATGGTTAGAAATTGCTAAAAATGCAAATTAGAGCCAGTTGATTTCGCACCAATTTGCACTCACAATGGTGCACCCACATCTGTCAAAATGCTTCAGGGGCGCATTAGTTTTTCACAGCTGAATACATTTTTGGGGCGCTTCTGTGTTCAGCATAGTTAATCAGATGTAATACATTTTGTTCATTTCTTTTCAGATTTCCGCATATTCGGGACTGGTGGACATTTTGCTTGTTTTTGTTGTAATTTTATTTTTCGTTGAAAAGTGCTGCTGTTTGCGGTATGAATGGGGATAAGTGTTGCCTTTTGCAGATTGCAAATAGGAATAAACAAGTTTTAATTATTGTTATAAAAGATAGCGTAAGTGCCAGCAAAATGTTGAATGCTGCTTATGACATAATAATTTAATAAAAGAAAATGTTTAATATTCATACCCGCACCAAAATCAGTAAAAAATATGTCAGTAACGAAAAATTTTATAAAACTTAAAACAGCCAAATAATTTTAAAACTCCCCATGGGAATATTTCTCAAATGCAACTCCGCAGTTGGCAAACTATCCGGGCACAGTGTGCGCACCTACAACCATCTAAATAGTTGGCTTTTCAGTTGCGGCCAATCAAGCATCAAACTATCGGCCGATTAAAAGTCTGTAATGTGCGGCGACTATTCGTTAAAAATTGTATAAAACTATGTAATTCTAACAAACACACTTTGAGCCTTCTTTTTCGACGTAACCGAATACAGCCCTTTAAGAATGTTTATGTATTTGTGTCAACCAACACGAATAAGAAAAATACCACACTTTTTTGCAATAACATCACTTCCTTATATCTTAGTTCTTTGGTTTTTACCATGAGCTGACTTTTGGTTTCATATGTGTGTGTTGCATTCCATGAGCTGATATTTCGTTTTGTGTGTGTATGTGTTGAATTTGTTCCATTTACACAACGAAAAGCAACGCAGATCCGACAACCGACAACCCATGGTGTAATAATAATAAGGTGTTAGTGAATTTGACACTTCTCTCTCAAAATGATAAATTTTTTCGCCCCGCTCCGGTCAAAAACAGCTGATGGTGAATTGGAATGAAAATAAATCAGCTAACGTGCAGTCGGTCGAAGCTCAATGCCATGTCCACTTCTTTTGATGGCTATTATCAGTTGAGTTATTGAACATTCTTTCATGGTATTCGCTATTTTCTTGAAGCAGTCGATGTGAATGCAAGACAATTTGCATGCTGGCCAAAGCTTCATGTCGGTGGCACCTTGTAGCACACGTTTTTGATAAAATGACAAAACCATTCAATGGCGAACTTGGCAAATGGGCGAAGACAACTGCAATAACTTTTTGTCAACACAACACGGCACAATTAATCGAATTAAATATTTATTTAAACTTTATTCGCACAATAACCTATAAAAACTATAACACATCATCATCTAGCAACCCAAACAAATAACACAATTCGACAACTATCAACGGCTCCTCTCTTTCGCTCTCAATTTTTTGACAGAAAGAAAGCTATTCTTGGTGTTGTCAAAAATTCACTAACACCTTATTATTATTACACCATGCGACAACCGCTCTTATTCTGGACGTGTTCTCAGCGAATTTCTCCGAGAGAGGTCCGCCAACCGACAGCCACTTTGGTTCTGTTCGGGCTCTAAATCGGAAAGGAGAACGGAACACTGTGAGAGAACTAAGAGCGTAGATTTATAGAAAGTGTGAGAGCGAGAGCATGATCTTAAGAAAAGCAAGTGTTGCATATTCTCCATATTAAGAGGATGGTTTCTTAAAAAGAGATTATTTTTTATTTGACGCAGCTACAAAAAACGATGTCATTTTTTTACCAATCAGGTTAGGGTCTTCAGGTGCATTTATAAAATTGTTTTTGAGAAAAAATTGTTTGCTTATTTATAAGGAGCTCCACAAAACAATAGCTGCATTCCCGTGGTCGTTGATCTAGAGCGCTGCTCTATTTTATTCACAAAGCAATAACAAAAATTAGAACCAGCTCTTTTCCTGGCTCTTTTTCTTATCTGAAAATGCTGGCAGGTTTAAAGCATTTTTTGTTAAAAACGAGCATAGTTGGAAAATCTAAACTATGCTGTTTTGTATTAGCTTCGTTCGATTCGCCAGTGCTCAACTCAATTACGAAAAAAACGGCTACTCACTTAGCTGTTACTTACTGCATAATTGGCAACACTTTTGTTTTTACAGACCACATAAAGTCTACCAACAAATTAATTTTGTTTTTGTACTCACATCACATTTTGACAGAATCTATTACATTTTAATTATTCCGTACACAAACCAACTAAAAAATAAGAACTTGGTAACGCAACTTTACTCAACTCAACTGATAATTGACCTACTCTATACTCAACTAGCTGTAGACTTTGTTGTTGTTTTCCCATACAAATTTTGAAATAAGCGACATGAATTGAGTATAGGCTGGCGAATCTAACGCACCTATTGTTATTGTTGTTTAAACAGCTGTTTCAAGACAGTGGTGCCAAATTGATATAAAGTTGAACTAAAGTTGTTCCACTGAGTTTTGATCTGATCCAGTGCCAAGGGAATGCAGCTGATGTCACAACAATAAATCTACCTCAAGGGTACTTAACTTGAATTTTTATTTCTATGTAAAAAACTGAAAATCAAATATTACCGGTTATTTTGTGCTCAAAAAATATGGGGCAAATTTTGATTTTTATTTTTGCCTTAAAAATAGAAGCCTAAAAAATAATTTTTTGTTCAACATTTTAAAAGTGAAAAGATAACTAAAACTTTTTGGCTTTAAGTACAAAATGCACACTCAACCCGGTCTCTGCATTATATGCCTAATATTAACGAGTAGTAATAAATGCCCTTTATTTGAAATCAAGCAACATTGGTTTTGGTCGGTACTGAGCGCAATTAAGATTTTCGCAATACAAAACCAGCGTTGCCACTTAACAAATTCTATTTAACCAAATTTTTAATGAAAACCTGCCCCAAATTTGTTTGCATTTGCCTATGCACCAACAAATTAAAAAAAAAAAACAATACATGCATTGTTACCTCTAGTTTTCACTTTATAAATTTACAAAAAAAAAAGAAAATATATGTAAGTTTGTTTACAAAATGTAAAATCCAAGACTTTGTTTTAACTTCAATTTATTATAAGTGAAATTATTTTTTAGAAATACATCAGCTTTAGTCCTTATGAGAATAATAGATATGTTACATCTGAAATACTTTTTGGCATTTGTGATATATAACAGGGAAGTTTTGAAGTGAATTAATTTTATGTCAGAGTTAATAATGCGCTCAGTGGTACTCTCTTATCCGCTTCTTCGCTCAATTTTTCTCTCTTTCACCGGAGTCATGGCAACCCCCCCCCCCCCCTCCAGCACACTTAGCACGCAGTCAGCACGCTCTGTCGCATATTGTGCGCCTATGTCGCACAGTTGGCGCACATTGTGCGCCTGTGCGTAATGTGCTCCTTTTGCCCAACTCAAGTCTATGCCAACAAGCCGACGACTTTGGAAGAGCTCAGAGCCAACATTGAACGCGAAATAGCGGCCGTTTCGGCCAAAATGTTTGGCCGAGTCATCGAAAATTGGGTCCAACGAATCGACCGCTGCATACGTGCCCGCGGTGGCCATATGAACGAAGTCGAGTTCCATTCATAAATGTTTTGATTGTACTTCAAGCCGATAATAAAGTTTTTGAAATATCTCAAATCTCAAAACGCAAACCGTTTTATTTAATAAAGGGCTGCATGAGTGCATTTGAAACCAGTTTCAAGACATTCACAATTTTTACACAACACTGCAATGTCTTGCTCTCAGCAAACAAATCAAATGAGAGACTGCAGAGAAGACAACGAAAAGAAATGGGTGCAAATCAAATGAATACAAAGACATTGTTGCTTTAAATCATTATTGCTAGAGGCACACTAAAAGCAATTCACAGTCAAGGCAATGAAAAAGACTGCAACAGCAATGAGTGCAATAGATCATTGTAATGAAATTCTGTACAGGTATTATTTTATTCTGTGCTCTGCAATAACTCAAGAAGTGTTTGACGGATTTAAGTAAAATAAAATTTAACGAATTTTTTAACGTCAGCAAAAAACCATATATAATTTGCCACACCCACCCACAACGCCCACTTGGTGCGATTGGTGTCTTCAAAAGGGAGATTTCAGCATGTATTTGTGACTTTTTATAGCTTAATTAATGGTTTAAAATTTATGAAATATTACCTGGATGGTTTTGTCATTTTTTTTATCTGAAATTAGTAAAATAAACCAAGTTTTGTTATTTAATGTCGTTAAAATGCTAATTTATTTTAATTAACCCTTATTCGGCATAATGGGATCATAATATCCTGCTCTTTTGTGTTACATACGTCCTTATGATTTTACTATAACTTTTTTAATTTACTTAATTAAATGTTTTGCCTATGAAACTTGCATATTATTAAAAATAAACTTTTGAGAAGCTAAAAAAAAAATCAAGTCAAATTTGTATACAGCTTATTTTGACGTTATAACAATACGTTTTCCCGCGCAGGTTTTTAAAAATGTTAAAAAAATGCATCGGCGTTGGATTCATTTGTTAGTAGCTAATTAAAGGTGACCTGAATTAAATAATGGTACAACCGCAGGGCTAACTTTTTGACTTTATCACAAAAATAAAAACAAAATTAAAGACGTCTTCCCGACTTGGAGGAAGCTCTTTAAGCAATGGAACAGCAGATTTGTTATATGGAATAATTACTCGCTGAGTATTAGTGCTAGGGTAAAACATATGATATGACAATAGCCTGTTTAAGCCCATGCAATCACATTAGACAAAAAATTTCTGTCGTCTTGGGGATACAGAGAGACTAATGCGACATTCATGCAATGACATTGCATTGAATTATTACTCGGTGAGTATACTCTGAGCTAAGGCAAATGTTTAAAAACAAAAATGAAAGATTTATACATCGCCTTACGACAAAAATATAAAAAAAAAATTCTGAAGTCACCAGGTCGTGAAGATAGCAGCTTATGCAACAGAAATGTAATATCGTTGCAAGGAATTATTACTCGGTCAAGAAAGGTACTATGGAAAATTTTATTTTACGATAGCATAAATGTGCTTCTAAGTCTCATCACGAAAATATTAAAAAACTTTTTAGAGTCATGACTTCGGGCAGGTAACCACTTAATCTAGTAGAATGCAACGACAATAAAAGTTGCATGGGATTTAACTCTGTGGCTACTAACACAACGGTAAATTTTATGGAACGAAAATGAAGGTTAGGTCTTCGGCTACATGAGGCCCCTCAGGAGCTCGCCTAATGTAACGTAAACACATCATTGTTGCATGGATTAATTATATGGAGCTAAGGCAAAGTTAATGCACCACAGAAAAGCACAACGAATAGAGAAGCAAAAGCAAAAGCAAAAACAAAGACAAAAGCAAAATTAAAAGCAAAAGCAATAACAGCAACAAAACAAACAACAACAGCAAAAACGAAAGCAACAACAATAAGATCAACAAGAAAAACAAGAAGAAGAACAACAACAACAACAAAAACAACAACAACAACAACAACAACAACAATAACAACGACAAAAACTACTAACGAAGTACCAACAAGCTAAAAACAAAAGCTATGGCGACCCAAAAGCGACCTTTTTTTAAAATATGGTTTTTTTTTTAAATATTCAAGATAACTTATTTTAACTCAATATGTTCAATTAATGTGATTAAATTAATAATAAGATGACTAACATCATCCAAATCCATCTCAGTAATAAAATTAAGCCTTCGCAATCTCAACTGAATAAATGATTTATTGCATTTAGTGCATTCAGTGCTTTTCGTCTTGTTTGCTATGACAATGATTTTAATGCATTGCTTTTAGTGTTTATGAACGAAAGTAAGACGTGCATTTATTGCCGAGAGATGAATATGAGTATTGACTGTTGTTGTCATTTTTGCTTTAGTGTTGATCAAGTATAACTCTCTCACTGTTATGAATGAGAGCAAACTGTGTACACTGCATTAAATCACACTGTGTGTAGGAAAGAATGAGTGCACTCATGCAGGGCTTTATTATTTAAACAAAAAGTTGTCAAGTCCTTAATGGAAACCCCTATATTTGTTCTTTAGAATTTTATTATTAACTAGCTGGTACCCGACGCGCTGCTGTCGAAGCGGAAATAATTTCTATCTCTATCTGAATCTCAATCTCAGTCTCAATCTCAATCTCAATCTCAATCTCAATCTCTATTTCTATCTCTATCTCTGTCTCTATCTCTATCTCTATCTCTATCTCTATCTCTATCTCTATCTCTATCTCTATCTCTATCTCTATCTCTATCTCTATCTCTATCTCTATCTCTATCTCTATCTCTATCTATATCTCTATCTATATCTCTATCTCTATCTCTATCTCTATCTCTATCTCTATCTCTATCTCTATCTCTATCACAATCTCTATCTCTAAGTGGAACGACTCGTGTAAATTGTATCCAAATTTCGAGGCTATGCTACCTATAATTCCAAAGTTATTCGATATCGCAAATTTGGCTTGTATGGGCGGAGCCACACCCCCTTGTTCAATGACGTCTCAGTTTTCTAGTAGAAGGATATCACCAAGTGGAAACTCCATACTGAATTTCATTATTATAGGCATTTAGTTTCAAAGCTTATGTCTGTAGTTTAGACTCAAATGACCTGGAAACCTACAAACGTTTGTTTCTGGAATTTCAAAATAGCTCAGCTGCATTATATAATGAATATTTAGACAATATAAAGCTGAGAATATTGTCTGATCCAAAGAAGTTTTGGGGATTCATAAATACAAAGAAGAAATCCGATGGATTCCCTTCATCATTCAAAACTGTTGATGGAATTACTGACGATCCCGTCATTATTTGTAGTTTATTTGCAAATCTTTTTAAAGAGTAATTTTTTTCGGATTCTTTTGATCCTGATGAGGGGTATTTTGAATATATGAATTCTACACCCAGAGTTTCTTTGGATTCTTTATCCTTTACCTCAGAGGATATTTGAAAATATATTAGTTCGATCGATGAAGATTTTAGCGCTGGACCTGAATTCCTGCCGCAGTGTTAACTCAATGCGGTTCAATTTTGTGTCAACCACTTTCTTTGTTATTTAATTAATATATAAACGAAAATTATTTTCCACTTTTTTGGAAAAAATCATTTATTAGGCCTATTTATAAAAAAGGTTGCAGGAATGATGTTATTAATTACAGGCCCATTGCTAAACTATCATCGATACCAAAACTTTTTCAGCGAATCGTGTATGATCGGGTAAAAATTCACTGCCGTGAAGTCATAACAACTCGTCAGCATGGTTTTGTTAATGGCAGATCTACGGTATCTAATCTACTCGATTTTACAAACTTTTGCTTAAACACCATTGAATCTGGTTGCCAGGTCGATTGTATCTACACTGACTTTAGCAAAGCATTTGATAAGTTACCACACAATCTAATTCTATTTAAACTTAAGTCCATTGGATTTCCACAATATTTTGTAAACTGGGTTAAATCGTATTTGACAGATCGATCTTATCAAATACGATTCCGAGGGGTTTCGTCTGCTGAGTTTATTGCGTTATCTGGTGTTCCTCAAGGAAGTCACCTAGGTCCACTTCTGTTTATTTTAGCCAATAATGATGTGACCCATATCATTAAAAACTCTCATCTGCTTATTTATGCGGATGATATAAAAATATACAGAAAAATAAATTCTCAAGACAATTCAGCCCTACTCCAGTCCGATCTGAAATCTTTTGAAGTTTGGTGTTCTAAAAATAATATGTTTCTTAATCCAGATAAATGCCAAACTATGACCTTTTCACGAAAAAGGAATAATTTAGTTTTTGATTATAAAATAAAAGATACTGCTTTATGTCGTGTGGATGTCGTTAAAGATCTGGGAATATATATGGATTCTAAGCTTTCCTTTAGCATTCATATTGACAACATTTGTAAAAAAGCATCTTCTATGCTCGGATTTATTAAACGCTGGGCCAAAGAATTCAATAGCATGATTACGACTACAACGTTGTATTATGCAATAGTGCGTCCTCACTTGGAGTACGCAAGTCAAGTTTGGTCTCCAAGATACAATGTGCATGTTGATAGAATAGAGAGTCCAAAAATGCTTTGTTCGGTTTGCCCTAAGGGGCTTAAGTGGATTTGACATTTTTAACCTTCCTCCTTACGAGGATCGCTTAAAACTTTTAAAAATGCAATCATTGAGTGAGCGAAGGAAGTCTGCAGATATCGTCTATTTGCACCAACTCATCACCGGTGTATTCGATTCTCCAGAACTTCTTTCTCTTATAAATTTTAACTCTAATCGTAGAAGCAGTAGAAATGCTAACAATTTAATTTACTTACCATTTAGTAAAACAAATTATATGTTAACTGCTCCATTAAACCGTATGAGTAAATTAGTTAACAATTGTAGCTTTTTTGATGTTAACTTGTCTAAAGGTCAACTCAAGAGTAGATTAAAAACTATTGTGTAATTGCATGGTTATGTTTTTGCATGGTTAACCGTGATGTCTTGTGTTGTCCTTGAGCCCAACCATATTTTGGTGGGTAAATTTTTCTCACATTAACTTATTTTGAGCCACTAATATCAATATCGTTGAAAATTTCAAAGATTTTTGGGTTGACTTTGAATGCGTTAATGCTGAGAATGTGCGAAAAAGCTGTAGTAGCTAAACTCTATTGTTATTACATGTTATAAAAAAAAAACTTATTCGATATCATAAATTTGAATTGTATGGGCGGTGCCACACCCATTTGGCCTATACTTGCTCAATTTGCCAGACGAAAGACACGACTAAATAGTACGTTCTAACCTAGTTTCATTAATGTGTGACTTATAGCTTGAAAGTTATACCTAAAATTTGGTCTGCTGAAAAAGTGCCACGCCCACGTCCAACGCCCATAAAATTTTACCTGTGTAACGGCACTTGTAAATTGAGGTAGAACACCGAATTTCGATGCTATGCGACCTATAATTTCAAAGCTATTCGGTGCCACGCCCTCTTGACCAATGTTCCGTGAATTTTTTCCAAAACCTTCGCGTAGCAAACGATGCATGGTTAACGGACAATAAGAAATCCCTTTATGAAATATGGTGGCCATTTTGTTGATATTTGTATGGGAGTATATGGGAAAATCTTTAAAATACCGTATCTACAGGAACGACTGGGCCGATTGTGCGCTTATCTTACTATGTCGAAATCTTTTTATTTTAATTTTTTCTAATTTGTTTTATCATAAAAATATTATTAACTTTATGAATATAAAATCTTCTTAACGATTTTTTTTCTTTCAATTGGCAATTTTTGAGTACGCTAAATGTAGCCAATGTGTTCCATGCATTATTTGTGCAGCTGTTACACACCATGGTATAATAATACATGGTAGCATTGACAACTGCTTATTTTCTCTTCAACAGGAAAACATAAATTGTCAAAAACAGCTTTTTGTGGAAATACATCAGCAGCTGCTGTGGTTGTTGTTTTTTTTTCACTTCAACGTTTTCAACATTGCTTGTGTTTTCAATGGCGGATTGTGAGCGCTCTCTTTTTGAGTATATTTTTTGACAGTATATGATTTCCCAAGCAACTGTCAATGCTACCATGTATTATTATACCATGGTTACACACTATGTCATATTCAATATGAGCTTTACAAGCTCACCCAAACCAGTTTAGTGCATAGAAATAATATATAAGGAAGTGGTGTTCTACTCACACATACTATGCGTGTGTGAAGAATTTTTCAAGCGAGATAGAGCATGCTTTTTTGACATAAGCTCTTGCCCATCAAAACAAAGAAAATGAGTGGTGAAAAAACATTAAAATATTAAATAATTAGCGATTGTCATCGCTATAAATTGTATTAAAACGAACATAAATAAAATAAATAATTAAATAAGCATGCGTTGTGCCGTGAAAAGGTGTGAAAGTTCACAAAAAACACATAATAAGTAGGTTTCATTTCACAGGTAATCTTGCTTTATAGTTTGTTGGTTTCCCGCCATTTGTGTGCATGAGTCATGGGCAAGAGCCTCTGTCAAAACACAAGTTCAGCTTCATGAGCGCATTCATTCGTTAGGGTGGCAAGCGATAGGGCCCTAATTTTTTTTCGATTGAAGATAAGTTTTAATTAGGGACCGTAACTGTTATAAATTTTTTCAAATAAGTCGATAAATAATGGTTATTTTTACCGATTTTTTTGTTTTGTTTTTTTTTATTTTGTTTTTTTTTTTTTGTTATTATTTAATTTTATTTATTCGGTCAAAAATACCAGTTAAAATGTTTATTTTTCGGTTTAAAATAGAAGTCAAAATTTCACTTATTTTTTCGGTCAAAAATATATGTTAAAATATGACTTCTTTTTCCGGTCAAAAATATATATATGACAGTGATATCCTATATTCAATACTAGCTTACCCGGTACACGTTTTTTGCACCCGAAAATATGCTAATGAGCCGAATGGCTAGTCGTATTTTGCATAATTTTTTAAGTGTCTTGTCGGAACAAAATTTGTCCCGTATTTTTGACATTTTTGTAAAATATTTATGATTTCAAATACGCATTCACATGAACTGAGACAATAAAAAAGGAGTGTTTCCTTTAAACCGAAAAAATAAAAGTCTCATTTTAATTGTTATTTTTGACTGAAAAATATTTTATTTTATATTTTAATATTGTATACCTCATAAGTGGTGTGTAAGTACAATAAAAATTAAATAATAAAAATACGTCTGAACACCAAAATGTTTTCGCCTTTCTTTACGATATAACCTCATGCGGCTCTGTTTGAATGTTTATGTGTGTGAATTAACTTCATTGTATTTGTAAAATACTTCATTTCTGGTCAACTTCACCGCTTCCTTATCTCTTAGTTCTTTGGTTTAGTGAGAATTTTAATGTGTACAAAGCTTTTAAAATTACTAGTGTCACCAAGGCACCAAATAGTGCACGGATGGTAAAAGATCATAATTGTGTGTCAAAGACGAGCGCTGACTTCAAAGCTTTTATGTTCATAAAGCAATTAATATATTGATGATAATAAAACAAAATTGAAAAAATGAAAATGATAAGATTTCCAATATTATAATACACATAAATAGCTTTTAAAATATGACCAAGAAATGAATGGGAAAAATTATTTAAAATTATTTTTTACTTTGTAGTGATTTTGAAGTCGGTTTTTTTTTTTGTTAAAAAGTTTTTATTTCTTCCTTTTTAGAGAATATGAAATATTTTATGTAATAGTATTCTTGAGAAAATTTCAAACATGAAACTTTGTTCTTAAAAAATTTGTTTTATTAATTCCTGAAAGTTTGTTGGGTATTTTTCATTTCTGTTTCCTTACAATTTTTAGTGCCACGCCCTTTCTCTAATCGCGCCCACTTTATTTACCGTACCTTATAATGATTCTACCTAGCCCTGTGCCAAATTTCAGTTTCCAAGTATCAATATTAACCGTAATATAGTACTTTCCTTAAAGTGCCACACCTTGTGTACAATCCCGCTCACTTTTTTAATGATTCTACCTACCCACCTACCTGCATACCAAATATTAGTACGCTAGTGTCAATTTTAACTAAGATATAGTATTTTTATAATATTGGCACGCCCCTTTGTTGAATATTAATTTGCAGTAACTGTACCTACCCATGTACTAAATTTAAGCACCCTAGTGTCAATATTATTCTATATATAGTGTGTTTCTAATATTGCCACACCCATTTGTTGAATAACGCCCACTTTATTTACAGTGATTTTTAAAAATTGTGTCTACTCCTGTACTAAATTTCAGTACCCTTGTGTCAATACTATTCGAGATACAGTGTATTTCCAATATTGCCACACCCCTTTGTCAAATAGCGCCCACTTTATTAACTTTAATTTGCAATAACTATGCCTACCCGTGTACTAAATTTCAGCACCCAATATTATTCGATATATAGTGTGTTTCCAATATTGCCACACCCCTTTGTCGAATAACGCCCACTTTATTTACAGTAATTTTTAAAATTGTGTCTACCCCTGTACTACATTTCAGTACCCTAGTGTCAATACTATTTGAGATACAGTGTTTTTTTAATATGACCACACCCCTTTGTCAAATAACGCCCACTTTGTTGATCGTAATTTGTAATAGTTGTATCTACCCCAGTGTTTTTACTGTAAATTTCAGCACCCTAGTGTCAATATTAACTGAAATACAATGTTTTTCTTATATTGACACGCCCCTTTGTCGAATATCGCCCACTTTTTTAAAAAAGGACCTCCGCGTTCATGGTATCTATCTGTTGACAAAAAATTACGGAAATCGGGCAAGTGCTTTAGGAGTTATCGATGTACATACATTTAAAAAAAAAAAAAAAAAAAAAAAAAGCGGACAAACCAACGAAATTGAGAACCTCCTCCTTTTTGAAGTCGGTTAAAAAATAAAACTGGACAAATGATTTTTATTTTTGAGCGTAAAATAAAAATTGAGAAAAAAATGTTATTTCTGAGCGAAAAATTCTTGAGCATATATTCTTGAACAAAATTATAAAACTCAAAAATAATTGTTATTCTTGAACAGAAAAATAAAAATCAAAAAATAACTTTTATTTCTGATGAAAACAATAGAAATCGTAAGATAATTTTTATTGTTGAGCAATAAAATAAAAATTTAAAAATAATAATTAAACTTTTAGTTTTTGGATATCGCTTATAATAATCGCTTACGATCCCTGATTAAAACATATTTAATTTACTCTTGCCATTATATGAAATGGGACTTTTTTTAGTAAGACTATATTAAAGAGTAAATCAATTAACCACTTAAAAATCAACATTTTTGGATTAAAGTTTCACTTCTACCCTGGGTGGTGACCACACACATATTTGTTATACTTTAAAAATATTTGTAGTTTATCACGTAACTGTAAAAATCTATTCCACGGGTAAAAATTTTTAACGCGAATGTACCGATTGGGCTGCTTAAATTCATATTTTTATACCCCCACGTTTAAAAAACGTAAAAGGGGGTATATTAATTTTGTCACTCCGTTTGTAACGCCCATAAGGAGGCGTGGCAGGTATAGAAAAGTATATATATTATTGATCAGCATCACCACCCGAGTCGATTTAGCCATGTCCGTCTGTCTGTCCGTCTGTGATCACGATTTTAGCCGTAATTTTAAAGCTATCATCACGAAATTCAATATTTAAGCTTTTATCTAAAAAATAAAGGTCAAGTTCGAAAATGAGCCAAATCGGATGAAAACCACGCCTACCTCCCAAACAAAGTGCCTTTGTCAAAACGGTAAAATATCTTAGAATTCCACAAAAATTAATATATGGTCTTAAAATTTTGCATATAAAGTTTTGATATTTGAAATACACTCTGAGTATGAATTTCAACCAAATCGGATGAAAACCACGCCTACCTCCCATACAAAGTGACTTTATCAAAAAGGTAAAATCTCTTTAAATCCCACAAAAAATAATATATGGACTTGAAATTTTGCATATGAACTTTGATATATAATATGTACAAAAACAAAAAAAATAAATAACTGGCCATTTCAGCTCTTGAAAGGACTTTGACCTAGCTTCTTAGGATCAATTGTGTTGTGCGTGTTATTAAGTTTGTACACAATTGACCGAGGAATGGACCTTCAGGCTTTACGCCGACTCCGAACGGCGATGAACGAAATGTTCTTATTCCCAAGAAGCTTTACATGGCATTTTGATTACTCTCTGAGGTTTGCCATTGTCTGCAGAGAGGTGGCGACCGTACAGAAAAATTATTTTAATTCAAATAATTTTCTGTCGGTGCTGGGGTTCGAACCTGGGTCTCCAGGTTCGTTGACATACCGGCCACGCACTTTAACCAACTACGCCACGGACGCCACTATATGCCATATAATATGTACTATGTGTATGAAATTCAACCAAATCGAGTGAAAACCACACCCACCTCCCATACAAAATGATATGTCAAAAAACAAAAGCGAATATTTTGTGTTAAAAATATGACGAAAATGTTTTTACAAATAAACATTTTCTTGGCTGCTTAAGACTTTGAATATACTTCGGTTCAGACGTGGGGGTATTTTAACTTCGGCCCAGTCGAAGATCATTTCTTACTAGTTTTTAATTACTCTGTAAAAATAGGTAGCTAATTAAAATGTGCATTTATTTTGCGATAGAAAAAAACAGATCTACCACTGTAAAAATGATCGGGTAGTTTTGATTTGATTTGCCATGCATTGTGATTCTAACAGAAAAGTAATTTGCCTCTTCTAAAATCACTTAGGACCCTAATCAAAATTCAGTTGAAATTAAATTATTTAGTATATATTTTAAATATTTAACTGAGAAATAAAAATAGTTTCTTCTCCATTTTCGTACACAAATGTATTAAAGAGAATTTTTAACGGAAAAATATTTTTCTTAAGCAGATAGAACATTTTTGTATAAAGGAAACAAAAAAACAAGCAAAAACAAAACTGAAGCCAGTTTTATAAAGCAAATTTTTAAACATCCGAGTCAAAAGCATTATCTTTATTTTTCTTGATCAATTTAATTAATGGCAATAACTTATGTGGAATTAAATTTTTATAGTATACATACATTTTCTTATATATATTAATATGGTTTCTGAACGACAATATTTCTTAAAGGTATTTTGAATGATTTATGCTTTAAAAGCAATATTAATATGATTTATTTTTTCTTTTCATTTGAAGATGCAATAAAAAAAGCTTACTATTTGAGTTTGCCAATCTTTTTACTGAATCTTATATATTTAAATGATTTTGCTTCGAGTCCCTTCAACTGCTTAAGTTTGAATAATATTAGTTTCCCGAAACCGTTCTGACTTCAATTTTCAGTTTGTTTCTGGCTTAACGTTTCGTCTCAATATAGCAGCAGCTAAATCTTGCTTCATAGCTACCTGTTGCCGTTGATCTGCCAAAGGCTGGGTGCTACGCAAGCCATTTACGATGTCTTTTGTTTTTCCAAAGTAGATTTCATTCAAAGTGTTACGTATTTTATTTTCCATTTCTTCTACCATTTTTCCAATGTTGGCAATGTGTGGAGAAGATTCGCTGACATTGGCATCTTGTTCCTGTTGCCGTGTCAACGAGCCACCCAAGTTCATAGTGCCCGACCCTTGTTTGTTTGTCTGAAGCCATAGCATGGCAGTAGAGGTTAATTTATAGTGAGCCATACGGCCAGTTGGTTTTTCTTGAACTTCTACAACGTGTATGGAATCCCAGCACCCACGAATTTTTTTGCTGCCGTCGCCAGCTTTCTTGATAAGAATTACTGCAGCAAAGCCATGATCCAAATCCCACAAGTAGACAGAAGAGACACCGCCCTCGTAATACATCTCACGATACTGATCGAAAGCATAGTTTGCTTCTATCTCTAATTTTCGAAGACGCTCTGAAGGCATTTGACCATCTTCCAACGGTGGATAGTAAGTGTTCGACCAGGGTGAGCGATAAGAATCTCCATCGCGATTATAATCGCACAACAGATAGTCTTTGCCATGCTCCTTATCTTTAGCAATTTTTAATGGCTGGTCGACTGATGACAACAAATCTTCACATAGATCAGGAGCCAAGTCAATCAGGTCAATTAAATTTTTCTCGATCTGCTGTGGAGGTAGCCGACGCATGAGGTCTAAAGCACAATCCATTTGCAATTCAGACTAAAAAAAAAGAAAGTGTATTGTTTATATATTATATTGTTAATTTGATAAGCGCAAACATATATTTTTAAAATAAGAAATCGAGAGATTAAACTAATCTTATAGAAAACGAGCTCCTTTTATAGTAGTTGGTGTATCAATATTTAACAATAAAACAGAAGTTCTAAGCCCAAACATTCAAGTCATTTATTTGAAAGCAAAATAAATGGATATTACTCACCATTTTTTAAGCTTTTAGAAGATATGTTAATATTCTTCCTATTGATTAAATGTTTTTAATGTTTTAGTATTAGTGTTGCTAATTGAATTTAAATGTGATATTTATGTTACTTATATTTTTTATTAAAAAATATTAAATATTCTGATCAATTCGATTTATGGAAACGAACAGCGAATGAATGAATTTTTCAGTTCAATATTCGTCTTGTCAGGCGTTTGTCACTAGTTCGAGAAGAAGTAAATCTTTTACGTCAAATAAAGCTTTTGTCATAGGGTGATCAATAAAAAGAATTATCGAATATAATTTTTGCGAAAGCGACATTGAGCCGGCTTACACTGGTACTACTTTTGGCCAACACAAACGGAATTGCTTGAATGGCAATCGGTGAACTTTTCTTGCTCTCTTTTTCATTCTGATTTTTGGTAGCTCACACGACACGCCAATCATAAGTTTACATATCTTTAAAATTTTTTTTCGTAACCTAGCAACACTATTGCTCATTGCTGACATGCATGGTATAATAATACAAGGTGGCATTGCCTCACAGGATCACAGTGAAAAGTCATACAAGACCACTGATGAGTGGGTGTAGCGGCCAACGAAATAGTCTGTATAGTCAAGCGGTTTGATTTGCTCTATACAGAGCTGTTGTTGTTGTTGTTGGTTGTTGCCTTCTTTGTCTTCATGTTGTCTTGTTGTCAACATGCTTGGTCTAAAGCTCAAATTTGTTTTCAATAGAAGTAATAAATTTGAATTGAAAAATAAAATGTACTACATCAGTTGAAAATGTACTTAACAAAAGTATCTTCAAGTAGAATTGTCTACCAAATAGTATGATATCCAGACAAGCCGTACGTAATGTACGTTTGAATTAATGTTTATTTGAATTGTAAAAATAAAAATTCATTGAATATCTTGTTAATGAATTCCTCATAAATAAAAAAAAAAATCTGCTTGCTTAACTCGTAGAGTAAATAAATCTGGTTTGCTCAATAGCTTCTGCTAGCAAACTTTGACAGTTTATTTATCAGGCAATATGATTCATACCAATTTAAGGAATGTGTTCATTAGAACATTACACTTATAATACAAGAATGATAGAAAAATAGATTGCGCAGATTATAAAAATAATTTTCAACGATCTGAGCATCTACTTCATGGTATACTTACGATATGGCTTTCTGTCAAGTCTTGTTCAGAATTTAAACAAAAATGAAATAAGCCTATAAGTAGCGGTATAAAATTGTGAATATTATAGATTAAACAAGTTTTTCCATCGTTTTATATTAAAATATAAAAAAAATGTGCACGAGTGCTGCATATGCAAGTTTCCAAAAGTACAAGTTTCCAATCCAATTTAAACTGGCAAAAAATCAAACAAACTTGGTCTAGCATGTCGTCATTTTTATGACTAAAAAATATTAAATTCAGGAGCTTAAAAACAAATTTTTTTAATTAACGGCAACCTTAATATATACATATATATATATAATATTGCATATATATATAATATTGGTGGCGTCCGTGGCGTAGTTGGTTAAAGTGCGTGGCCGCTATGTCAACCCCAACCGAACCCCAGCAACGACAGAAAATTATTTTAATTAAAATAATTTTTCTATACGGGCGCCACCTCTCTGCAGACAATGGCAAACCTCAGAGAGTAATCAAAATGCCATGTAAAGCTTCTTGAGAATAAGAACATTATTCCGTTCATCGCCGTTCGGAGTCGGCGTTAAACATGTAGGTCCGTTTCTCGGTCAATTGTGTACAAACTTAATAACACGTACAACACAATTAATCATAAGAAGCTAGGTCAAGTCCTTTCAAGGGCTGAAATGGCCACTAATATTGCTCGAATAATAATATAAAATAAAAATAAAATATATTCAATTTTAATTCATTTATTATTTCAACATATTTTGCAGAAATAAGCTTAAAGTAAAAAAAAAAGTAAAATAAGGCCCCTATTAGGTACGACAACTCAACTTAAGTTGACGTGACTTAAGGCCCCTATTAGGTACGACAACTCAACTTAAGTTGACATGACTTAAGGCACCTCAACTGAGCTTTTTTGCCATATTACATATAGCATACATTTTCAGTTGAGCTGTGGTGTAAAATTGCATTTTATATTGGAGCATGATTACATCGAAATTTTGACACTTTCATTGAAATGAATCAGCTGTTCGCATTCATTTCAATTTTTGTGTATATGTATTTTGTTCACAAGTATGGAAGCATGGAAATAGCAGAGCGGTAAGACATTTGGCTGTAATGCCAGCAATACGAATCCAATTCTCGCATGTGACAAAGAATAAATAAATATTATTAATATTTTTATTATAAATATTTTTGCTTTGTTTTTGTTTTTTTTTTTTTTTTAACACAGCTAGGACATCACAGCTAGGAATGTTAATTTTAATATGAATTAGGTTTACTTAAAAAGCGCTCCAGGTGTGTGAATGGCAGAAGCGCTTGCTAGGATGGAAGCGCTTCTTGAGTGCTGCTAAAAAATCGTTTAAGCTCTTTTATGGGTTGTGTTAAAAAAAAAAAAAAAAATACATAAAAACAAAGCGAGAAAACTTTATTCTTTGTCACATAATATATGTATCTATACATTATTTTACTAACGTATTTTTATCCATTTTCACTCAATTAACAAAAAACAATAAACAAATAAATAGTTCGTATGAAAAAGACGATATACAACTAACTCAAATCAGATGTAAGTTTTTAACAGTCCTTACACCCGACACAGAGTTGCATTGTTAAACATAATACCACAAAAAATACATACACATCTCTGAGATGCATACTTGGCAGACGACAGACACGTATGTACCTCAAATGTGTAATAGACAATACAAATTTTCAAATTACATACTCAACTTAAGTTGAGTTGTCGTACCTAATAGGGGCCTAAGACACCTCAAATGAACTTGTTTGCCATATTACGCATAACATACATTTTCAGTTGAGCAGTGGTGTAAAATTGCTTTTTCTATTGGAGCATGATTACACCGAAATTTGACACTTTCATTGAAATGAATCAGTTGTTCGCATCAATTTTTGTGTATATGTATATTGTTCACAAATAATAAAGTAAGGAAATGGCAGAGTGGTAAGACATTTTGCTGTAATGCCAGCAGTCTGAGTTCAATCCTCGCATGTGACAAAGAATAAAATTTTCCCGCTTTGCTTTTATCTATTTTTTTTTTTTTTTAACAAAGCGCTCCTTGGACAAACACATTAAAGAGCTTTTTTTACTATTCGTTGAAGCGCTTTTTAAACGATTTTTTAGCTGTATTTAAGAAGCGCATAATAAAATGTATATAAAAATATGAGCTCCACACCTCTGAACTCTGAAAAGCGCATTCTCAAAGTAAGAGCATAAAATGCGCTATTTCTAGGAGTGCTTTATATTTTCCCGCTGGGTACTAAAATAATATATACATGATATAGATAATAATATATGCATATACATAACATATGTATTTATACTTTATTTTACTTACGTATTTTTATCCATTTTCACTCAATTAATAAAAAACAATAAACAAATAAAAAGTTCGTATGAAAAAGACGCTATACAACTAGCTGAAAGCAGATGTAAGTTTTTGACAGTTTTTACACTCGACACAGAGTTGCATTGTTAAACCTTATACTACAAAAAATACATACACATCTCTGAGATACATACTTGTCAGACGATAGACACGTATGTACCTCAAATGTGTAATAGACAATACAAATTTACAAATTACACACTCAACTTAAGTTGAGTTGTCGTACCTAATAGGGGCCTAAATATTGAAAGATATATAAAGATAATAAATAAAAAAAAAAAAAATGTATACTTTTAGCAATTCAACCCTGCAAGACAAGTACTGGTTAAATGATTCCTTATTAAACCAATAGTGCTGTCGGAAATTTCGGTTAGTCTGTAGAACAAAGTTTCTATCAGTTTGTTAAGGGCAATGTGAAAAATCTAACCAAAACTCATGTATAAGTGTGATTTCATATCTCTTTCTTACGCAAGTATTTCAATGTCTTGCCGAACACAGCTGCTCTGCTCACACTAACAACAAATTCCGTAAAGAATTTCATAACAAACTCAGCTGTTTACTTAAGTACGCAGTTAGCGTCTCGCAAAACCTTTCCGCCATAGTGTAGTGGTTAGAGCGCTGGCCTTTAACGCAAACATGCGCGGGTTCAAACCCTTCACCACATAAAGCCAAATTTTTTTTTTTGTAATTTTGTTTAGAAATGTTTTTTTCTTTTTTTATTAATGGGTAGTATTTACAAAAGATGAATTTAAGTAAAATATTTAACGAAAATAAAAAAACAAAGCCCCAGAATAACGCTGTTATTTTTTATTCTAGCAAGGAAATCTTTCTTTTCTTTAGAAAGAATGATGTGTTTATTTGTCTATTTTTTATCACTTTTGAACTATATTTTATTAACTAAACACAATTGAAAATCTTTATGCCTCGTGCGATATTTGAACCGCGGTCCTCTGTCATATAAGTTCCATATTCCACCCACTGCACCACGGCCACTATCATTCAATTTGGTTATTTTAGGATATTATTTATTGCGTGACTTACACTTGCCCCTCTTAGTTTTTTTCACACCCTCAGCTTGTTTACTGCGTAATTTAATGTTTATATTGTTGTCTCATTCTGACAAAATTGACAAGAGTGAAATAACTGAGAATGTATTAGTTTTTGCTGCAAATGTTGTGATTGTGTTGAAGTTTCAGTTAGGCATGTCTTGCAGGGAAGTTAAATGACTAAAAGTTTGAGATCATTTGAGAAATAATAAAAAAAAAAATTCATTTATAACAAAAACACAAACAAAAAAATTAGTCTATGAGCTCAAAACCGACTGAAGCCTCTTCATCTTCTAACTTAAGCACCATAGCCAATTCCGTCAACTTTCTTATGGCGTTTGTTTGACCTCTGGTGCTCATTCCAGTGTCAGTTGCCACAATCATTTGCCCAAATGCTTCCACTGCAGTGCTCCCCTTTCGCTACTCCTTGTTGCATAGCGCTTGCATGATTGCATGATTGGCATGCATCTCGAAACTCATCCTCAAGATCATAGCCTACAGCTGGTCTGCGCTTTTTGGCTCGAGATGACGAGGGCGTTGCAGTTGCCTGCTCAGCAAAACAAACATCTGGTTGCGGTGTTGGTGACAGGAGTGGCGACAGCAGTGATGGTGAGCTGCTCCAATTGTCGCAAACATTAACAGTGCATCGGGTCCTAAAAAAAGAATTTAAAATTTTAGTTTCAGCTTGAAAGTGTTTTTATTGCTTAGAAAATGACAAATGATTTAACAAAAATCACCAAATAGTTTTTAAATATAAGCATTTTTCCTTATTTAGCAGCAAAGATCACACAAAATCATTTATTGAATTCACAATTTTTAGAAACAATTTATAAGATTGTGTGCATGGAAAAGATCACTTTTTCTAAGAAAAATTTGGACAGAACAACACTTTAAAATCCAAAACTATTTGATGAATTTTCACGAATTTTTAAATGACATTCAATACTTACGGTCTCGGCTTTACATGCTCCTTAAGGAAGCTCAAAGCGCCATACAAAGACCAGTTTTCACTGTCGAACGTTCCGCTTCCAGATGGTGCGTTCATTCGCTTGGACTCCCTGCTGAAACGTTTGGGCAAACTCGTCCATCTCTTTCTGCACTCCTACTCTACAACGAATTATAATTTCATAACATTTATTAAAAGAATGCATGCTGCACTAACCTGTTGCTCCCAGCTGTTGGGCTATATTTGTCAAGGCTCTTAACTTTTTCTCAGGAAACCGGTAGCCAATGCAGAACTTGTTGTAGAGTATTTCTTCCCCTCGTACAAGACCGATCAACTTTTCATCGTCCATTTTTTCTATAAATAAAACAATAAAAAATAAGTGTTATTTGATAAAACAATTTTATATTAATAAACTTACCGCACTTGACCAAACAATTAAAATTAATTTACAACAGCTGTTTGAGTAAAACGTCAAATACATAGAAATACACAGAAATCAAAGCAAAACAATACATACTACTGTGTTTATCTAAATATTCAGAAATGATTTTCTGTTTTTATCTGAGCATTGCCATGCGTTGTCATGTTGTGCATAACCAGATACGCGCAAATCCCATTAAAAAGATTTCCATGTGACACTTCTTAAGCCATGCAGTGCCAAGCTATGCGAGGCTAACGGGCCCATTAGGCTGTCTGTGTATACATGGCATAAGTGTTGCCTACTTTTACAGTTGCGGCCTCAACACTTAAAAACATCGAATTGGATCAATTCAAATGATCCAGCTCACTGGCTGGATCATTTGTTGTTTTTGCTTTGCGTGTAAAAGCGATTATATGATCCTGATCTCCCATGAAAAAAACGCGGCTAGTAATGATATGTTAAAATTTGCTTGCCGTGTTTTTTTCTCGTGTCGTGTGACCTACCAACGTGCAAATTGAGAAAAGAGAATATACGTATTCTATAGTTACATATAGTTAATAATCTCTAACCTCCATCTAGTCAACTCTTATTTTTAAGATTTTTATACGTAGGTTTTTTTTTGTAGTTTTTCCTTCGTAAAAATTTGATTTTTTCTTCCTAAACACATAATTTACTTATATCATACAATTATAGAATTAAGGTCAAAACCAATTTCTGTAAATTGAGCATTCATTAGATAATTATAACGATTTTTTACTACCAATAAACAAAACAAGCAAACAAGAGAATATACGTGTTCATTGCACGTCGAGCAACTTGCATCGTGTGATCTCAGCTGAAGCAAAATTTTGATTGTGTATCCCCAGCATTAAAAATAATTCTACTCAAGTGGCTCTTATTTCTTTGCACACATCCACGAAAAGCTTTCATGTTTGTTGCACTCAGTAGATGTCGCTAGTTATGAAAGAAAGAGTAGACGTCATTGATCTGTCAAGCGAAAAGGTGCGCTGCTGCTGAGATTTTATTTTATTACTTTATTTAAGTGCAGTGCGAATATCATTTAGTATCTTTTGAAAATCTTATTTTTCTTATTGATAAGATGTATTTGTGAAAAGAATAAATTGTTTTTGCATATAAAAAATATATATTCAAACGATTTAAATAAAGTTAACTTTTTTGTGTGCGAGATTGAGCTGAAAAGTGTTTTGAAGAATTGTGTCATTTGCTATCTAGTTGAGTGAATAAAAACGAAAGATCAAAGAATAAAGCTAAAAAGCCAAAAAAGTCGACGGTGTCCAAGTTGGCTTTGATTTTCTGAAGTTGCTGTTTAATATTATTGACTGGTTTCTGCACTACATTTGTTTGTCTACAATTTGCAGTATTTCAGCAAATTTCAGCAAAAACTTGCTTAGATTACAGGTACTGCATTAAAGGTGCAAATAAGTGGTCGAATTAATGCGGCTAATATATACCTTGATACTTTCTACCATCCACAAACAAATATCAAAACATGCCATTACATTCAATATATATCCCAATAATAGTTGCACAACGGGCGCCAGCTTTGCTGCGTAAATTTTCTGTTAATTTCTTCAAAAAATCGTGCATAATTTCATTCATACCACCAACTCTGCCCTACATGCAACTGCGGCTTCGTTGCGCTTTACTCATCTTACATTAGATTTAATAGAAATCAAAATTTCAGCTTGTATTTCAAGTTTCTATAACAAATGTGAAAGTTTCGTCACTACGCCGTTCTTCGATTTTTTTTTTTCTTGTCTGCATGTATCGACTGCACTTTCATAATTTTGTAAAAATATCTCCTGAAAAGTGAGGGTAGGCAGACGCTTTATTTTGCCTGTCGTAACAAAAATATTCTTTTAAATTTTGAGAGATAAGAGTGCAGAGTACTTTTTTGAATGATCACGATTAACATATTGGAAAATATCCAAATGGTAAAAATTCTTTCTAGCATTTAAAAAATTTCATATTTTTACAATTTAAAAGGGATCCACGAGTTCTTACATAAATCAAAAAGCGAACAGTATTAAGTGTAGAAGAAGAGACATGGATGAATTGAAAAATGACTTTCAAGTCATCTACCCTTATTCAAGAACTTCGTCTCTATCGTCATCACATTTCAGAACAAGAAGTTTTGAACGCAGATATTTTGATATAAACTTAAATTCAGTATCTAAGTAAACTCAAGTATAATCCTAACTGAAGTAGAATATAGAAATGAATATGCATTACACCTATGCATATCCTATGTTTTGAATTTTTTTTTAATATTGGCCGACACCAATACATGTACGTCGCAAAAACCGATCCTTTTGGTCCATTTTTCTTCGTATTCGAGATATGACACATTCTCTAATTTTTAGGGCTATCATATCGTCCAATCCCTCTATCTGTTCGTGTTGAGTTCGAGACTCCATGTTTATAAGCAAAATCTGGTGTTATTTTTGGCCTATCTTTTATCGTTTTCGGGATATGGCGCTTTTTTAATTTTTATACCCTAACGTTTAAAAAATTAATTTTGTTACTCTGTAACGCCCATAATAAGCGTAGTAGTTATAGAAAAGTATATATCATCCCCTATGCGCCCAATCATCGCAAGCGCCAAAATGAAAATTTTACAGGAAACGGTCTTTTGTGTTTTTGTTTTAATGTGTGCTGTTTAGACTTGAAAGTATACTTCTAATCTTTATACCCCTACGTTTAAAAAACGTAAACGGGGTATATTAATTTTGTCACTCCATTTGTAACGCCCATAAGGAGGCGTGGCGGGTATAGAAAAGTACATATATTCTTGATCAGCATCACCACCCGAGTCAATTTAGCCATGTCCGTCTGTCTGTCTGTCTGTCCGCCTGTCTGTCTGATCAGGATGACAGCCGTAATTTCCAAGCTATCAAACGAAATTCGATATTTAAGTTTGTATTTATAAATCAAGTACGAAAATGAGCCAAATCAGACGAAAACCACGCCTACCTCCCATAAAAAGTGGCTTTATCAAAACGGTAAAATCACTTAGAATTCCACAAAAATTAATATAGAACTTGAAATTATGCATATGAGCTTTAATATTTAATATACACTCTGTGTATGAAATTCCACCAAATCGAATAAAAACCACACCTACCTCGCATACAAAGTGACTGACTGTACCAAAAAGGTAAAATGTCATAATTCCACAAAAATTAGGGTGACCTTTACTTTTTAAATCGTAAAAAATGAAGGCGTTTAATTGTAATATTGTGAAAAAAGTATCTATATATTATTTTGATAAGGTTTTTCTTGTGGGAGTCGCTGAGGGAAAACGGCTACATGTATAAATATTATTGAGATGTCAAAATGAGCGCGATACCATGTAAATGTGCCAATTTTCGAGAAAATTTTCATATTTTCAAAACCGTGGTTAGAATGGCTGCATTTCTTATAAAGCTATCCAAGCGATTCTTTGGCGAAATTTTTTGATGTAAAATATCAGTGGGATATTGAGTAGAATAATCTGATGTTTAAATGTTCTTTATTGAATATTTTTTGCAAACTTTTTCAACATACGAACAGAGTCGTTAAAGTTTTTTTTTTGTTTTGAAAAATAAAGTGATTGAAGTTATAAAATTTAAAATAACAAAGCAAAAAAATGTCAAATGGAAAAAAAAACAAAACAAGAAAATATGTTCTATGTATGTATGTATGTATGTATGTACATTAGAGCACCCATATGTGCAAAGGTGTTTTTTTTTTCGCTCCACCAGCATTTTCTAATAGAATGAGGATAAAAAAATAAGATCTGCATCAAAAGACGGGTATTGTTAGTGGCAAATAGCCAGCCGGTTTTCATTTAAAGCACCAAAAACGGGCTTAAAACTGCTTGAAAAAAGCTCAAACAACTTTTGCTCTGTAACTTTCTTAAAAAAAGTTAACGGTTTTAGTTTTTTTTCTTTTCGACATACAAATAAACAGGTAAGACTGTCCGTGCAACTTTTTTTATGTAGATGCGATATTTGATGGTGTTTTTGAAGATCAAACTCAATTTTTTACTTAATTTTTATGTTCTATTTTTCTTAAAAATATTCCCAAAAATCATAAAAAAATCTGCGAACTGATAGAACTATATCATCATGAAGGCAATTTATTGAGGTTTAAGAAATTTATGAGTTTTCATTATTTTTTTGCGTTTCACCCATGAACTGACGTCTTAAAGGCAAACAAATTATTTTGTTTTTTGCTTCATTCAATGGAAATCTTTGAAATGTAAGGTATATATTATACGCGTATATTTTTCGAAAAAAAAATTTTTTTTTTAATGTGTTCTTTATAGTTTTAAGAATATACATACACATTTTTAAATCGATATTTAAAAAAAAAACAGAAGTTATAACGGTTTTCGTTAACCTATGTCTAAGCTCCATACAACAAATAAAAACTTTAACCCTATTCATGTCAGGCTGTGTCTTTGCGTCACTATTCAAATTCAAACCAATATAAATGATTTAAAACTTGATTTAAAAGCAAAATAAGTTAAATATATTTTATTATTGGTCATTCTGTTTCTGTAATATACAATTAATTTTTTTTATGTTTTTATAATATTTACCTATTACACAAAATATTAAAAAATAACATGAACTGTCACGTAGTGACTCTAAGACACTGGTACTTGCAAAAGACGTGATAATGGAAAATAATATATCCAAAGAAGAGGCGTCAACTTAACTGTTCCTCTATTAAAAAAGGATGATTTCCTAAGCAATTCCGTGGTAAAAGTCAGAAACCCATGAGTAACGAGCATTCACAGAAAAGTGTAGTTTGCCTTAAATGTACAAATTAATAGTTTAATAACAATTTCCACATTATTTATAAATAATTTTATTTTTCTTTTTAATAAAAGAAATTAATCCTCCATGAACGATATTTTGTATTAAACTTTCTTTTTTCAATAAAATAATTATGTTTTTTGTATTAGTGTCTTTAAGTCACACCGTGACAGTTTACGTTATTCAAATAGCGTGACATGAATAGGGTTAAGGCATAGACCTTATATTAAGCATCCACCCTCCACAAGACCCCCGGGGTTTTTTTTTAATTATGGCGGAAGTTGAAGTAAAAAGTTCGAAAAAACGATACATTTTTGCGCGCTTTTTTGTTTATATTAAAAAAAAACAAAATAAAATAGATACTTGAATTTAGGGGGGATGCTTAAAGGAAAAAATAACGAACTAAATGCAAAAAAAAATCATTGAAATTGAACCAATAGATTTCGAGTTATCTATCGAACCGTTTTAAAAAAACTAGTTTCAAGGAAATCGCGTTTAAAGTTTTTTATTTGTTGTATGGAGCTTAGACATAGGTTAACGAAAACCGTTATAACTTCTGTTTTTTTTTTTAAATACCGATTTAAAAATGTGTATGTATATTCTTAAAACTAAAAAGAACACATTAAAAAAACTTTTTTTTTCGAAAAATTTACACGTATAATATATACCTTACATTTCAAAGATTTCCATTGAATGAAGCAAAAATAAAAATAAGTTTGCTTCTTTACAAAAGTTATAAAGTCTTTAATAACTTAAAGACGCCAGTTCATGGGTGAAACGCAAAAAAATAATGAAAACTCATAAATTTCTTAAACCACAATAAATTGCCTTCATTATGATATAGTTCTATCAGTTCGCAGATGGAACATTCCACGGTGACGGGTGTTACATTTGCACTCCTTAAAATATCAATATCTTAGCATGCATAAAAGTATTCAAATTTTTTGCAGTCATAAAAAATTGCTTTTATGCTTGTCTATCCATACGTGGAAAAAAATCTTTCAAAATCATGGTCAATGCTTGTGTAATTTTTATAAAAGTACCTGTGACGGGTGTTACGAGTACTCATTGAAAAATCAGACTTCACTTTGAATGTTTGTGAAATTCAGCCAAACTGGAATTGTTAAAAAAATCATTTTAATTTCTGTCAATTAAATAATCTTTGACGATTAACCCTGTATTAGATTAAAAAAATTAAAAATACGTTTTGGAGGTTTTTATTACAATTTTTATGTGTGACGGGTGTTACACAGATTGTGACGGGTGTTACAGTAGAAAAATAAAGACAAATTTGAAACTAATCTAATTAATGGTATCGTCAAATATTGCAATATTATGTTGTTTGGAATATGCTGCTGTTCCGTATGCAATATTATTTCCACACAAGTGCATAAACTACTGACTTTTAGTATTTACGGAATAGGTTTTAAAGTTCGCCACCTCTTTAGAAGAGCTTCCTTTATTATATTGACGTCTGCGCTGTCTTTTAGGCCTTTTAGTGTTGGCATACCTCAAGACTTAAAAGTCAACCTACGTAACATTAATACGTGTAGGGTATGAAAGAACATCAGACCTATTCAAATATATACAAATCTTACCTAACTATAGAGGTGTAATAGTTTAGAAAAATAAATTTGTGACGGGTGTTACACAATTTTATCGAGTTAAATTGGCGATCTGCAAAAACAATGGGAAAAAAAACAATGGAAATTAATAAGCTACAGACATAACCTTACTTTTGTAAAGTTACACCTAAATTGGATTACAACTTTTGTATTGAAATGACTATTTGTTGTTTTTTTGTGACGGGTGTTACAAATAACTTAGCAAGTTTAAAGAATCTAGCTGTTACCTTAACTAGCTAACTAGCTGTTACCTTCATCAATTTTTTTTTCATATTCCACCTTAATATTTTTACTGACAACTAATTGACGCATAAAACGGTGCTTACAGTGTTGCTCTATTTAAAAAGTGAAAAATAGTTTTCGTTGTATACTTAACTTTAAAGTGAAAAATATCTTAGATTACCATTTATTTTTAATTTTTTAAAATATGACACTTAAGTAAGACTAAATCTCTCCCATAAATAATAGGATCTAATCCGATATCTTAAAATATAACAATTTTGTCTTGGTAACGATTATCTTGGAATGCTCCAGATTTTTTTATGATTTTTGGGAATATTTTTAAGAAAAATAGAACATAAAAATTAAGTAAAAAATTGAGTTTGATCTTCAAAAACACCATCAAATATCGCATCTACATAAAAAAGTTGCACGGACAGTCTTACCTGTTTAATTGTATGTCGAAAAGAAAAAAAAAATTAAAGCCGTTAACTTTTTTTAAGAAAGTTACAGAGAAAAAGTTGTTTGAGCTTTTTTCAAGCAATTTAAAGCCCGTTTTTGGTGCTTTAAATGAAAACCGGCTGGCTATTTTCCACTAACGATACCCGTATTTTGATGCAGATCTTATTTTTTATCCTCATTCTATTAGAAAATACTGGTGGAGCGAAAAAAAAACACCTTTGCGTTTTTCATATATATTGTGGGTGCTCTAATGTACATACATATATAAGTATATGAAAACGGTGAATTATTTTGAAACCAACTTCTTCCACAAATTTTGGAGTTTTGGTGAAACAATTGATTTCAAGATTGCTTATCACGTAGATAATTCTTCACGACCCGTTGAATACCATGGTCCTATTTGTAACCATTGTAAAAGACCTTTTTGTAAAAGACCTCGCCTCCGTCACGGCGAGGAGTGCGACTGCGTTGGCGTTGGCGTTGCTGGCAGCGTCGTCAGTTTCGTATGCATCTGGCTCTCCGATGCGTTCCCACGTTTCAAGTGATATTATGGTAATATCCGATGCTGTATCAATTTGCAGCTGGACTTTATGCTCGTTGATGTTTGCTGTTGTATATTTCCTATTTCCTTGGAATGTCATTTGCTTATTGGCAAAAACGACGTTGGTGCGAAATTTGGCATTTGGATTTTTAAACTTTTTATGTTGACTGTCTGTTTTTAAATTATTATTCGGTTTTTTTTTTGCACTTTGGCAATAGTTGTCCTTGTGACCAACTTGCTGACATTTGGCGCACTTGTGTGCTGCATATGGACAGAACTTGACGAAATGCATATCTCCACAAAGCCAGCAGGGTGTCTTTGGAATTTTTTTGTTTGCGTTTCCTTTAGACCGTTCAATAGCACACACTTGAGATTTTTGTTGCTCAATCATGAGTGTATCGCTTTTGAGGTTAAGTATTTTCTGCGTCTCGTCTACAAGTGTATCGCGAGATGTTCCTGCTCTGTTCTTGTTGAGTATGTTGAGCAAGCGCATGCGAATTTCGTTATCCTTGGCGGACTTCAACCCTAATACGAAGATTAGTCCTTTGAATTGGTCTATTTGCAATTCTCTTAGCTTAAACAGCTCGCATTGTAAGTTAACGCGACTGGCGTAAGCTTTAAAATCTTCGCTGCTCGACTTGGCGAGTTGCAAACACTTGTATCGCTGACTTACTTCAGTCTCCACTTTTCCGAAAAGTTTGTTTAGCTTCTCTGCCGTTTCCTGTAAGGTCATTTGAGCTGGTTTCTTAGGAAGAACGTAGTTCTTGAATCTCTCATGAACTAAGCTTGGCATTTTCCTCCACAATAATGCGACTTTATCGGCATCTTGTAGGGTTTGCGCCTCCCTTTCGAAAACGTCTGTGTAGCGGTTGAACCAAGATTCAAAAACTAGTCCACTTTCTGGTTCGTAAATGAATTTAGACATAAAATTTGCGAGGGAATCCATAAGCGCTGCTTTGGATGTGTTTGGCTCCAGTTGTGACCCATCTGAGCTGCTTCGAGGTGATTGTGTGATCTGAGCTTGCACCAGTTGTGTAAGATGCTCTAACATCTGAGTGTGTGCAGCGATTGATGCTTGGTGCTCCTCCAACAGTTGAACAACTTTGTCGTCGCTCATGTTTTTGAGGTTAGGTTCTTGCAATGTGCCTATTTATTGTAAAATTGTAATATCGTATAATTTTTTATACGACCATCCTCGTCGCCACAATTGTTGTGTTTAGAAACAATTGAACTTTATTTTTATTTAAATAATCAAGAAATAAATGAAGTTACATAAATGAATGATTTTACACGTGTTTTAATTGCTGAGAAGAAGGTAGATACAATTATAAAGAAGAGAGAGATAGCGTTATCGTTCAGTGTTGCTTTCGAAAGTTAGTTAACCAGTGTTGCCCTAACAAAATCCTTACCCATTCGAATGTTGAAGAATCCCTTATTATATGCTTTGTAAAATCTTTATCGGTAGCTTACCTGTTAAAAAGTAGGGCATCTTTTTACGATATCAGAAAGGAATTAAACGTGCACATAATTAAGAACGATATACAAGAACTTTTTTTTGTTATACAATTGTTATACAATATTTTATTTCAGTTTTATTTAGTCAATATTTGGTTGGATATCCATTGCTTTTAAGAACCGCTGCACATCGCCGAGGCATTGAGCCCACTAGATCTTCACATACTCGCTTGGGAATGCTTGTCCAGGCCTTTTGTACTTCAGCATAAAGTTGTGTGGAATTTGATATTTTTAGAGCACCAACTCTCTCCTTCACCACTTGCCAGAGGTTCTCAATCGGATTGAGATCCGGAATACACAATGGCCAATCCAATACTGTTACCTTATTGTCTGTAAGCCACTTCTTCGTATGACCAGCAGTATGTTTTGGGTCATTATCTTGTTGTAGTATGCAACACACGGGTAAGTTTTCATCTGCATATGGTATCAAATTGTTCTGCAAGATGTCTGTGTATTGGAACATGTCCATACGACCCTCAATTTTGGCTAGTGGACCAACACCGCGCCATGACATACCGCCCCATACCATTATGTTACCTCCGCCGTGCTTAAGTGTTGGGAGTGCATACCTTGGGCTAAACTCAGTTTGTACCGGGCGTCTAACATATGATCTGCTATCTGACCATACTCAATTAATCTTCGTTTCATCAGAAAATAATACTTTTTTCCACTCTTGAACAGTCCAGTGCCCATATTTTTTAGCAAAATTAATTCTTTTTTTACGATTCTGCTTGGACATTAAAGGGGTCTTCCTGCAAACACGTCCAAATAAACCAGCTTCTCTCAAACTACATTTAACTGTATCCACGGAAGGTCCAGACTCATTTTCACCAAAAACAGCTACTCAAATCTATTTAGCTGATTTGTGCGGAAAGTTTTTTGACTCACGAACAATCAGTTTATCCTCCATTTTAGTCGTTTTACGTTGTTTACGCTTTCGGGGCACATTCTTTGGAGTTGAATATTTTTGAAAATATCGAATAGCATTGAAAACCATCGTTTTTGAACATTTTATAATATTGGCGATTTCACTATACGACTTTTTTTTCATTAAACAGTATTACAATCAACTCCCGAGTCACAGGGTCACATGACTTATTTTTTCCCAAATTTTTTTTCTTATTTTTAACTTTTATTGAAATCAATTAAATGTTTACAATATTTTAATAGCCGTGCAGTACATTAAAATCAACTGAAATGACCTTATCAACTGAATATACTGATCGTTCTTAATTATGTGCACGCTTCAAATTAGCAACATGTTAGCAAAAAAATCTCCTGAGAATTTGTTTGTGCATTAGACAACAACAAAAGAATATTTCCTCAAACTTCGTCTCTTGGGTACATTGTGGTAAGAGTAAGAGTTAGGTTTAGTTTAAATTAAATTGCAATTCAGGTCAAAAATGAATACGATGAAATCGTTCTTAATTATGTGCACGGAACTGTATATTATTTTTATACGGGTTTTCTTATGGGTGTGGCTCAGATAGAACGCCTATACATTTAAATATAGTTGAGGTGTCTAAACAAAGGAAATGTCATGTAAATGTGCCAACTATCGAGAAAATTTTCGTATTTTCAAAACCGTGGAGAGAATGGCTACATTTCTCTAAAAAGCTGTCTAAACGATTAATTATCGAAGTTTCTTTATATTAAATATCAGTTGAATATTGAGTAGAATAATCTGTTGTTTGAAAGTTATTTTTCTAATATGTTTTGCACACTTTTTTTACGTTAGTACAGAAAAGCTACCATTCTTTTTTTTTTGTTGAAAAATAAAATATTTTAAGTTGAAAAAATTTAAAAAATATGAGCACATAAACGAACCACATATGCAAATATGAACCGCTGAATCACTGAAATGTTTTGACCAAGGTTGAAAAATGGGCATCTCTCACAATAGTCTGAGTTTCGATGAAACAAGTGGTAGCAAGCTTACCACCGTTCAATACCATGCCCCAAACGGGTAACTATTCTATTTAACAAATAAACAGCATTTCACACAAGACACAAAGATAGTTTCCTTTTTTCCATTCCTACTTAAATTTCATCCAATGAACCAAACCCAAGCCCAAGACGAATTTTCGAACTAGAGTTAAATCAAACGATATAACATTTAAATTTACTGCTTTAAGTCATTAAAAAAGGCCCGGTCAAAACGAAGAAAATTACAAACATCCCTCTTAGACTTGGATTAGTCCTTCATAGTTCATGGATTTTGAAACTATCCCGTTTGTGTTTGAATAATTATAAAAGTCCAAAAGATTTTCTTTATGTAGTTTTTTTTTATAAAAATCAAAGCATTTTAAGATCGTTATTTTTAACTGTTTTCCTGAAAAAACAACTTTGTCCTTCCGGGAGAGAAAGACATCCTTTTTTTCTCTAAATTTTTTTTCGGGTGATCTTGACAACCCCATGCAACTTTTGAGACCCCCTAGAATGTGAAATTTGAAAGAAATTTTAAATCGATACGCCCTATTGTATAGTGAGCCTTCGAAGCTACAATTCTCCTACCAGTATAATTAATACCTACTAAATGTTATTTAAATACGTTCATTACGTAGTCATATGGAGGGGGTATGGAGAGGAAAAGATTTTTTTTTATGTACAAATTTTTGGGGCAAACAAATAAATTGATATTAAAAAAAACTGTAGAAGATAGACCAGTCAAAACTGAAGTATATCTCTAAAGAAGACACAAAAGGTTACCTAAATTTACCTGTTTAAGGACTTTTACTAAAATAGCTTTTCATTTTCTAATTAAAAACAAAAAACAAAAGAAAAGTCGATTTCGACGGGGACCACTCTAGTTTTATTTATTCAAAAAAGCGTTTCTGTATATTTTTAAGTAAGTATCAAATATTAAAATACAAATAAAGTTTGGTCACTTTTGGTTCCTCCTGACATCACATGAGGGCGACCAATACAATTTTTTATGCCTGTACAGATTGTAAATTGTCTGTTAGGCAGCGCGCATAGTGAAGCATATGCGCGTTTCGTTGCTGTGCTGTGAGCGAAGCGTTTTTGTTGCGAAGAACCTGTTTACATGCTTGCTTATGAGGGTGCGCATAGTGAAGCATATGTGCGAAGCGCTTCGGTGCGTTTCAAAGCTGTTATCGCAAGCGTTTCGCTAGCAAACGCATTGCACCACTTTTGCGAGCGTTTACTTGCGAATATACGTGTATTTTGTTCTTGATTGTTTCTTGAGAATTTTATGTTTAATGTTTAATGTTTATTAAGTAGTTCATCAGTACCATAAGAACTAGGTTCTTTTTTAGTACAAAGCTTATAGACTAGTTTCATAGAACGAAATACAAAACAGTAAAATTTCAACGTATGACTTACAGTTAAAACTTAATTTAATTACAAATCATAGTTAAATAAATTTAAATTCGAGACATTATACAGTAAAATAAAGATAATCATACAAAATTAACGTTGATACATTCAATATAAATTTAAAATTAAAGAAGAAATAGCTATAGATGAAAAGAAGAGCAAGGGTTAAGAGACAGAGGTGAGAATTGACTTTTAGTAAGTATTCGTTGGTGAAAAATGCTTCAGAACGGCATGCCTGAATTGTGAAATCGACACTTTTGATTTAAGCTGATTAGGTAAGGCGTTCCATAATCTAATAGCGTTAATAAAAAATAATCTTGTAGAATTAAGATAGTTAAAATTTGGAATAATAAGCATATGGCTTCTGTGCGACCGACTAAATTTAAGTTTTTCAAATAAATAGAGAGGAGTTTTAAGATGTATTAGTTTATGCAGAAAAATACAATTTCTGGCATAACAGTAGCTTATTATATCACAACCAAGTATAGCATTCTTTAACTCAGCTAGATGGTAAAATTTGCGTAAGCCATAGACATATCGAGTAGCATGATTATACGCAATTTGTAGCTTTAGTTGAGATCGCGAGTCTAGCTTACTATACACAAGTTCTGAGTAAGTGATCACAGGAAGGACTAGTTGTATAACCAGTTTTCTTCGTATTTCAACAGGTGTGTACTCGGCCGATATTCTTAGGTTTCGCAGGATGTAATAGATTTCGCTCACTACTTTGTTGATGTGATCTGTGCAAGTGAGGGAGGAATTGATATTAAATCCTAGGCTAACTACACTACGAACAAATTTAAGGGATTTCTCGCCCATAAATACCTCTGGAATTGATCCAAAGTCAACATTTTGTTTGGATATTGGTAACACATATGATTTAAGCGCATTGAGATTAAGCATATTATTCATAGCCCATTGATTAACGCTGTGCAGATCTTCAGTAAGTTTATATACTAAGTCTTCCATAAGGTTTTTCCTACCAGATAAATAAATCTGTACATCATCAGCATAAGCATGCATTGACGAGTATTTGCAACAACGAAAAATATCATTAATGAATATAGAGAAGAGCAACGGGCCCAGAACTGACCCCTGTGGTACACCGCACTTAACAATTTTCGGCTGTGAGAAATTCATGCCAACTTTTACCCTTTGCACTCTACCGGTCAAGTAGCTACTTAATAGATGAATAGCATTGTCACAAAAACCAAAACTATATTTTAATTTTTGACAAAGTAGGTCATGATTGACAGTGTCAAAAGCATAGCAGTTGAGCAGCTATGACCAGTACGAAAACCAGATTGGAGTGTTGGCAAGAACTGATTCTGATTTAGAAATAATGAAATTTCACTTTACGCACGGAAAAGTTTCACCGTGCGTACTCAAACGCTTTTTAAAACGCTTTCAACAGCACAACATCAAAACGCTTCGCTCACAGCACAGCAACGAAACGCTCATATGCTTCACTATGCGCGCTGCCTTAGTGCTATTTAAAATTTTGCTATTTATAGTTCGAAGTGACTTGGAACTAATAACAGCACAAGGAGCGCCTGTATCTAGTTCCGTTTTAATTTGTTTTCCATCAATGTAAACTGATATCATTTTCCGTTCAATTGTTTTTAATCAATCAAGTTTAGCTGTTGGCTCCATAGCTGAGACCTGCGCCACTTATGCTCTGCATACTCTAGAAATGTGGCCCATTTTCCCCACAAGAAAAGTATTTTGCATTCCAAAATTTACAGTATTTTCTAAGATGTTGGCCTCCACATCCATGACAGGCCGTCGACCTCCCCTTCGGTCCTCGTACACTATCTGCGTGATTCGTAGTAGAAATTTTTGAATTACCAATACGTTTTGACTTTATTGGCATGTAGCCCAATTTATATGTTGGTTCAACGGGCTGTACAATCTCAGTTGACTTCATCTCCGTTGCAGCATGTTTTGTTAGTTCTAAAATATGTGCAATTTCATATGCAATTCCATTCAGTGAAATCGTAAGGTTTTTTTTTTTTGGAATTATATCATCACAAAATATGCGCTTATCCAGTTGTTGGCTAAGCATTCTGTCAAAGAGAATGCCATTTTTGGAAAATACAGCCCCATGTCTCAAACGACGAGCAAAGTTTGCCATGGATTCCCCTTTTTCCTGCTTGATCTGGCGAAACTTCACACTCTCCTCATATTTGTTTTTTTTTACCATCGAAATGTTTTATTAAAGTTTCTTTTATTTCAAGATACGCAAGAGTATCTGGAGCTTTAGGGCTAACGAGGATTTTAAGCCAAGAATTTAATTCTCCCCGATGTGTTCTCGAACAAAGTTGTGTTGTAAATTTTCTGAAATTTTGCTCAATTGCAGCGCCCAGTCCACGAGTGTGAAATAATCCTGAACGGCTGACCCATCTGATTTGTATTCAGAAATATTAAACGGCGGTGTCTTAGAGGAAGAAGAACGTAGTGAATTTGCTGTCAACGAAGAAGGAAGATTTCCCACAGCAGCTTGTGTGAACTTAAATTCTGATATCAGATTTGAAATCAGCGACCCCCTATAACTGTTGGATAATGCTTAAAACTCTTAAAAAAAGCATATGATTAGGTGGCAACCCTATAGAGTTAAAAATTTCACAATTTTGAAATTCTGACAACGGATTTGCATTCAGCGACCCATTTTTACCTAGTGATAAAAAACAAATCATTGTATGTATGCATTTCTTAATTTAACTGTAATAAAATATTTTTTTTAACAAAAAATGGTTTTTGCATTGATTATAAAAAAGTTAGTGAATTATGACTTTTCTTTAGACATGTATATACTTAAAATTTTTGTAGTAAAATTCTCTATCACATAAGAGGGCTTAGTCTTCCTCTCCGATATAATTATTTCGAGATATAGGGCTTCAAACATAAAATATGTGTATAAAAAAACAAAAAAAGTGATTTTTTTACCTGTTTGTGACCATAACAGCCATATCACTGATGCTATTGGCACATATTATACCTTAATATTTTCATCTGACTCTCCTCTACTACATGCAATTAATTAAAATGCGTTCAGTCAATGATGTAAGTTTTTACAAGCATTTATGTGAAGAATGTGTTCCCAATAATGGATTTTTTAATTTTGCCATTCGTTGTGGATAACCTGTTTAGTAGTGTTATTCTATGAACAAGTTGTAAAAAACCTTATATGTCTGCTTGGACTTCTTGCTCAAATATCTGCGGCACAAATGGTTCTTCAATCAAACCTTATATATTATACAGTAAAGAGCTGTACAAAACATTCTGCTCGTAGTGCTTGAAAAGTGTACACTATGTTGGTGCAGTGTTTGAAAAATGTTTTGTATGAAGCGAAGCCATCCAGAAAATACATGGGAATATGTAGGTTTACCTTCTCGCACTCAAACTTTTTTTTTTGTGTGTCGGTTTAATATGAAATTGTTCATGAAAAAACGGAAAAGTCCCAATGCCTTACAATTTGTTTCCCGATGTCATACAAGATAAATAGGAGATATTTTTTCATTGAACTGTCCTGTATACATTATAAAGCAATATTATGAAGGGGTAATGCTTTACACAAAATTCGTGGAAAAACTTTTATTTGTAAATGCATCCAAAACGCAGAGATTTGTGTTACAAAATGTCATCTCACAAAAAAAATTCTCCGTGTCCCAATGCCTGATGTTGTTTGAATGCATGATTCTAAAAAACTCTTGCACATTTAATATAAATACATTTGGTAAGGACATACATAAGTAGGTCTTTTCTAGAAACAAATTAAAAAATATTCCACAAATATTTCGGAACTTAAATGTACAGTGAATCAAAAAAGCTTATAAACAAAACAGTTTCAGTATTTAATTTTGATCCATTTTAAAACAAAACTAAACATTTTTTTTTACATATTTATTATTTCATATATATTCTTAACGCAACAGCAAAAATTCAAATCAAAAACAACTTTCTTATACCACAAATGAAAAAAGAAACAAAAAATCCAACATTTCATAGCCAAAAAATTTAGAAACATTTGTGCTTTTGATTGAACTTTGCATTGTTTCGCTTGAAAAAAAGCTTTAAAATAGCGGGATCTAAAGTCTTTAGCTATAAATGTCAGTAATATACGCATCAGTCACTCGCTTTTTTTTAATAAACGCAGATTATTTGTCTTTTGTCTTAAAAATGGGAAAAAATACCGAAATCTCACTGGACGTTCGTAAATGAAATCTAAGGCTGTATTTGCAAAATAATAACGTGCGAGATATTGATAAAATAATCGGGAGAAGCCAGTCTAGTGTTCATAAAATTATAAATAAATATTTATACACTAGAGCAAGTCACATTTGAATGGATTTTGTTAAAGTATCTGGGATCCTCCGTGCCCCTCCCCCCCCTGAAAAACAAGATGGTTGCAAATTAATTGTCAAAAATGGCCCGGTTCTGGTCCAAAATCCGGTTTTCGGAGAGTAATTTTACATGAAATGTATCTACATTTTTCTACTGCATTTCAAATTTAAAAAAAAACCAAAAGTACCTACTTTTATGTTTAACTAGCTGAAGAGTCTGATTCTGGACTTAGATTTGACGTACAATAAAGTCCGGTCCCAATAAACGCATTTTAAGTCAACATTTTAAAATTTTTTCATATAATTTTTTATTCATGTTTGTCCTTTGCATTGATCTAGGACATTTTTTCAAAATTAATTAATGCATTCATGCAGGCCATTTTATGGTCTTAATAATTAAAAAACAAAAAACAGGCTCGACCTATTTTTGAATGAGATACGATATTTTTGGTACATTGATTTTTAAAGGATTTAATTTTTATCATTGTGAATATGGATTTTCTTTTGCTGCACGCGTTCAGAAATATTGGATTTTTTTGTACCGCATGGAAAGAGCTTATAATGGTCTTCTTCCACGTGAAGAAAATCCTGTTTTCCGCTTCCAATGACGTCACTTTATCGTTGTATCTCGACATAAGATTTATTGCTCTCTCAGCATTACCGCCGCAATAATTTTCCCAAGACCATTTTCATAATTCAGAATGGCCAGAAACTTAAACTGATTTTCGAATGAAATCACCGCAGCTAATCGGTATTATAAGAATCGATAATTTCGATACATCGAATACTGACCAATTTTTCAACTCATTGTTTGTAAATGATTCGAGTGAAGATGATAGCTTGAGTTTTTTGAAAATCGATCCAAGTTGTTGGATTCAAAATGAAAAATACTCGCGCGCAGAAGAAGTCGTCAAAAACACTTCTGTCGTTAACGATGCTGCTGAGAGAGAAATTAATCTTATGTCGAGATGTAACGATAAAATGACGTTATTGGAAGCGGAAAAACAGGCTTTTCTTCACGTGATAGAAGACCATTATAAGCTCTTTCCATGCGGTGCAACAAAATCCAATATTTCTGAACGCGTGCAGCAAAAGAAAATCCAATGATTAAAATTAAATCCTTTAAAAATCAATGTACCAAAAATATCGTATCTCATTCAAAAATAGGTCGAGCCTGTTTTTTGTTTTTTAATTATTAAGACCATAAAATGGCCTGCATTAATGCATTAATTAATTTTGAAAAAATGTTCTAGATCAATGCAAAGGACAAACATGAATAAAAAATTATATGAAAAAATTTTAAAATGTTGACTTAAAATGCGTTTATTGGGACCGGACTTCATTGCACGTCAAATCTAAGTCCAGAATCAGATTCTTCAGCTAGTTAAACATAGAAGTAGGTACTTTTGGTTTTTTTTAAAAAATTTGAAATTCATTAGAAAAATGTAAATACATTTCATCTAAAATTACTCTCCGAAAACCGGATTTTGGACCAGAACCGGGGCATTTTTGACAATTCTTGAACTTTTAAGAGCTATAATTACTTAATTTGCAACCATCTTGTTTTTCGGGAGGGGGGGGGGGCATGGAGGATTCCATACAAAGTAGCATTTGACTTGGTCTATTATACACGGGTTCATTACAACCAAAACTTAGATCTGGTCGGCCAAGTTCTGTAACAGCGAGTTATTTTGTCAGAAATAAAAGAAACTCCAAAGTTTCTGCTCCGAAGATTGCTGCGACACTAGAGAAATTTCATGATGTCCACGTAAATGCCCAAACAGTTCAAAATAGGCTCCATAAGGCTGGCTATCATGGTAGAGTTGCTCGAAAAAAACCTTTCATAAATAAGCGAAATGTGGATAAACGCTTGAAGTTCGCAAAATAACACATCAACAAATCGGAACAGTTTGGAGGACTGTGGATCTCAACATAATTGAAAATGTGTTGGACCTTATTGAAACAAGGATCTGGCACCATCAAATTATATCCAAAGAGTTGCTTAAACAAGCTATATTAGAAGAATGGAATGCAATTACCCCACAAGAGCTCGAAAAACTATCTTTGGAAATGAAAAATAGACTGCAAGCGGTTTTTGATGTGAAAGGCTATCAAACGAAGTACTAAAATATTAAAAAAATAGTTTTTCCATGGTAGAATTATAAGGTAGGGCCGACTTGGAGAAGAATGGAGTAGAAAGCAGCGAAAAGCGGGCTAGTTGTCAAAATCAGCTGTTCATCTCGAGTTTCTTTATGTTCATGATTCGCAGTTGATTTTGCGTTAAACTTTTTACAAGCTGTTTTTCAAATTAAACACTTCCGCGGCATTGATTTATTTACAATGATTTTACAATATTTTCAATCAAATTAACACAAACTTAACACACGTGTCCGCACTATTTACAACTTGAAAACATAATATTTTCATTTCATTTGAAATTTCTACGAACTTCGCCATTTTGACAATTAGCCTCCTTTTTTTTCTCCACTCTTCGTTGACGCGTGAGGGCATTAAGCGACTCGGCCCTACCTTATAACTTAACCATGAGTTTTTCTTCAATTTTGTCTGTATAACTTTTGTTTTGCTGTTTTCTTTTGTAGTTTTTCTCACTTGTACGAATATTGTATTTGTTTTTGATTTCATTTTTTTGTTATTGTGTTCTGAATATATGTATATGAATTAAATTTTTGCAATTTTTTTAGTGTAAAAATATTGTGTGAAGTGGTTAGAATATTCAAACCCTGCATACAGTCCCATCGACTTCAATTTCAATACATTTTCCCATACAAAAAAAAATCTCCAAGGGGGAGGTTAAAGCCCTTTCAACCCGTATGTAGATCCGCCACTATGTTGATGGATAATAAAAAAAAATTATTGCGATAATGGCTATGGGAAACCAAAAAAAAAAGATAAAAAATATTGGTTGCGGTAATGGTTATCGCCAACCAAAAACATTTTGGTTGCGATAATGGTTATGAACAACCAAAAAACATTTTGGTCATTTTGCGATAATGGTTATTGTCAAACAGTATCAAAAATGGTCGATAAATTACAATAATCTGGAGTTTTTTTCTACAATTGGTCATAACTGTTGAAATTTTTTAACACATGAAAAAATTAATATGTACGCATAACAAGAGATCCTGCATAGAAACGCCAAATACTAACCTAATCAAGAACATAAGAACCTTTTCTCTAGAATACATATTAGTTTTTTAAGGGATCTTGAGTTTTCAAGTGCTTTAATTTTATAAAAACATTTTTCATAAAAAATAAGTCTTTGAAATATCATAGAACCGTCGTAGATAATTTCTTTTAGTTTAGGTGATATCTAAATTCGAATTATAACGAATTTTGTTCGTTTGTTCGAATTTTGTCCTTATGTATTAATAGCTCTGTTTCCGTACTCGTTTCAAGCATGATATACTAATTACAAGGTAGCATTGACAGTTGCTTGGGAAACCAGCATCTGTAAAAAAAAAAATGTCAAGAAAGAGAGCATTCAATTATTGCTTGTGTTTACGTCATTGTTTGTGTTTCAGAGCTTGCAAATAACCAAACATTTGCTTACAAAATATTGCCTATTTTATCTATATCTATACTATTATATAAAAGGATTCTCTCGGATTTTTATCGTTCAATCACGGGGTAACCGCTAAACCGATTTTAATAATTCTTTCACTATTCAAATGCTATAAGAAGCGACCTTGCTACTGGGTACTATGTTTTTGGTAAAACTTTTTATTTAATTATTTAAGAATTTATGCATTTTAATCCATGCTGCCATTGTATAAGCAGCAAAAAATAACAGCAAACAATAGCTTAAGCTCATGGTAGCATTGACAGTTGCTTGGGAAAACATCTCCTGTCAAAAAATATACTCAAAAAGAGCGTTCACAATCCGCCATTGAAAACACAAACAATGTTGAAAACGTTGAAGTGAAAAAACAACAACAACCACAACTACTGCAGATGCATTTCCACAAAAAGCTGTTTTTGACAGGAGATGTTTTCCTGTAGAAGAGAAAATATGCAGTTGTCAATGCTACCTTGTATTATTATACCATGGCATAGAGCCCGAACAGAACCAAAGCGGCTGTCGGTTTTCGAGTGCGTTGTGCAACAAAATACATGAAAATATATGCAGCCGCCAAAAATTAAATGGCCGTAGAAATCCGCGACGGAAAAATGCCAGAATAGAATCAATTCTATTTTTTCTCTGACGGCTGGAGGATCTCTCTTTGAGTAGCGTAAGTGTTGAAATATTTTAGCTAAGAATTGGCTGTGTTCAGTGCTATTTTCTTCGTTTTTACCATGAGCTGACGTTTTGTTTTGTATGTGTGTGTTGCTTCCATGAGCTAACATTTCGTTTTGTGTGTGTGTGTGTGTTGAATTTGTACCATTTACACAACGAAAAGCAACGCTGATCTGACAACCTACAACCGCTCCTATTCTGGACGTGTTCTCAGCGGATTTCTCCGAGAGAGGTCAGCCAACCGATAGCCGCTATGGTTCTGTTTGGGCTCTGTTCTCATCGTGCTCCAAGAAATTGTTCAAGCAAAGTTCAAGCTAGTTTCGGCATTTTGCTTATTCTTCTTCTCTCTCGAGCTCGAAAAATGTGTAAAGAAACCCTTCAAGCAACTTCAAGTAACTTGAAGTACGTACGGAAACAGGCCTAATATTGAACCATGATACAATGACAAGGTAGGTCGGATAGAGAGATACTTTAAAAAGTTCCCCTTATTTTTTGTATTTTCTTTTGTTCATTTTTCACAATACCTACAATTCCGTCAAAAATAGATCAAACCATTGTAGAATTATAAGGTAGGGCCGAGTCGCTTACTGCCCTCACGCGTCCACGAAGAGTGGGGAATAAAAAAGGAGGCTAATTGTCAAAATGGCGAAGTTCGTGAAAAAATGAAATTGATTGAAACAAATGAAATGAAAATATTATGTTTTCAAGTAGTAAATAGTGCGGACACGTGTGTTAAGTTTGTGTTAATTTGGGTGAAAATATTGTAAAAACATTGTAAATAAATCTATAAAACCGCGGAAGTGTTTAATTTGAAAAAAAAACTTGTAAAAAGTTTAACCCAAAATCAACTGCGAAACATGAACATAAAGAAACTCGAGATAAACAGCTGATTTTGACAACTAGCCCGCTTTTCGCTGCTTTCTACTCCATTCTTCTCCAAGTTGGCCCTACTTTATAATTCTACCTTGGATCAAACGAAAACATTTCAATTCACGCCCAGAGTTGATAAAAAATTACTATTGTGATTTTGTTTTAATACTTGATTTTTCATGCTACTATTACTACTTTATATCGTTTATATATCGTTTATATACAAAATCGTGACGTATCCGACTGATTGACGTATAGCGACTGATAGAATATTTAAAATAAAGTTAACCCTTCATTACATGATTTTTTCTCCCTGTGTATAAAAATATTTTATGACTTTATTTGTAATTGGAGAGGCTTAGAGAATGTATAAACGAAATTTGGATGCTCTGCAAGGAATAGGAGCGAAGTTACGCAACAATGCATATGTGCAATTTCATGCAGGCAAGCAATAAATATTAGTATATGATGGACATTTTTGAAATGGAATTATATACTTTTAATAACTTAAACTAAGATATATTTCCCAGTTTTTTATATAGTCAATTTAAATTGACAATTTTAAACAAAGGAAAATATAAAACACTGATTTGCAAGGTCACAAGGATTTTGTTTCTTAATTTGAAGCTCATTGTAAAGGGTGTTTTTTTTAGAGGTATAGAACTTCGACTTGAAATAAAACACAAGAAAATCGTTTTAATGTCCATCAATTTGGCTTTATTGGAAGGATAATTTTATGCCATTAATGTTTAAATATGATTTCGGGCATGTGGCCGCCACGGCTGGGTCGAATAAAGCCAATTCTACAGGTCCAATTTTCAACCACTTTTTCGAGCATATGGGGCCGTATGTCGGCAATAACGCCACGAATGTTGGCCTCCAAGTCCCCTAACGTTTCTGGTTTGTTGGCGTAGACGAGCGACTTCACATATCCCCAAAGAAAATAATCCAATGGTGTCAAATCACACGATCTTGGTGGCCAATTGACAGGTCCATTCCGCGAAATTATGCGCTCATCGAATGTTTCCTTCAATAAATCGATTTTGACGTGCGCTGTGTGGCATGTAGCGCCGTCTTGTTGGAACCACAACTCATCCACATTCATGCCATCCCATTCGGGAACAAAATATTCGGTTATCATGGCTCTATACCGGTCTCCATTAACGGTAACTGACTCTCCAGCATTATTTCGGAAGAAGTATGGCCCAATGACTCCACCAGCCCATAGAGCACACCAAACAGTCAGTTTTTGTGGATGTAATGGCGTCTCAAGGATCTCATGTGGATTCTCTTCACTCCAAATGCGGCAATTTTGCTTGTTGACGTAGCCATTCAACCAAAAATGAGCCTCATCACTGAACAAAATTTTGCGATGAAAATCAGCATCGAGATCAATCTCATTTTCGGCCCATACACCAAAATCACGACGCATTGCATGGTCTCGCGGCTTTAATTCTTGCACAAGCTGGATCTTGTAAGGTCGCATGCCAAGATCTTTGCGCAAAATCTTCAATAAAGTTGATGGACAAAGCTCTAATTGCTGTGCACGATGGCGAATCGATTCATTCGGGTCCTCTTCAACATTTTGCTCTACAGCGGCAATTGTTTCTTCGGTGCGCACTGTTTGACGTCTCTGCGGATGCGTATTATCACATAGAGTAAACGTAGTGCGAAAACGACCCATGGTTAACCGAATTAATTGCTCTGATGGACGATTATGTCGACCATAAAATGGACGGAGCTTGCGGTAAACTTCGCGAACTGAACCATTATTTTCGAAATAAATTTGCACGATTTGCAAGCGTTGTTCTTTTTTCAACCTGTTCATGATGAAATGGCAAACCAAACTGAACATAAATGACATTAGAGTTGCCAGATTTCACCACAAAATGCCAGTTTTATCTCTATTCGAAAAACAAACCCCTAAAAAAAACGCCCTATATAAGAATTCATTAAATAAGTACATAAATCATTTTTCATTACGAAATTGTTTAAAACAATTTCTATTTTGATTCTATTTTGATATAATATTAAAACATACTCTTGTCTAAACTATTGAGCAGCTAACATGAGTGTATTCATTGCACCCTGGTAATTTACATAGTAAACGCTTGTTGTCCCATTGTGGCCAGAGCTCAAAATTATCCAACCGAAGTTCTGTTTGAGATAGTGGGAAACTTCTCGAATGTTTCGTAAGTTTTTACAACGTTTTTTGATAATTCGGAAGGTGGATATCCACTTTCTGTGGATAGTTTTCCTACTTTGTAAAGACTTTCTACCACTTACAAACGAAAATTGACAATTATTATGTTTTCATGATTACCGCTTTATTGCTACGCACTCTTATATAATAGCAATGCATTTACTAATATTATCGTATAGCGTATTTTTATCTTGTAGCTTCCAATAAATGAGTGGAACAAATTGACTTCCCCCATAAATGTATTGTATTGTGAAACAATATTCGGACACTCAGTGGATATTTTTGTACACAACTTCTTATCAAATCGTTCAGCTATGGTCTCAGGACTTTTACTACAATGGTTTGACATCAAATTAGCAACTTTATCTCTCCATGAAATCAAATGAACGTTAACATCATCATGGTAAGCTACATATTCCACAGACTCTCCTCGAGATGTCTTTATTAATATGGGAACACTCGGTAGTTTTGCGTTCGGAATTCTGTTCCGACGGATTGTACCCAATAAATACCCCTTTTGGCTAGTTCAATCATTAGTGGTAGTGTTCATATGATGATTATCATAAAAAAACTTTGTAATTCATATGAGAAGTACTTCCCGTAAAACTCTTTTATAACAATATTTACGCAACCCGAATATAATTTTCTTCGTGGTGACGAAGATAGGGGCTGTTTTCTTGACCAAAGTTATTTATTTTTAAAATTAATTTATTTTTAATTTTAGCTTTAAATATAGTTAAGTGCATGAAATTGCACATCTGCAATATAACCTCACATCTGCAATGTAACTTCAAAATGTCTCAAATGATATTGCATATTTGCAACTAAGCCATTTATTTTTTTAAATTAAAGTTATAATGCACAAAAAAATTAGTAAGCTTAAAGAAAATTAACTTATATTCTGGAACATAACTTACATTTGAATGTTTTTTTTTATATTTCTTGTATAATTATTAAAAATATTCACTTATTTTTTCTACGTATAAGACAGACCTTGTTCAAATCAATATTTTGGACAAATTAAATGACCAATTTGACAAAAGAAGACAACAACTAATAAAAAAATGTCTAAATTTATTTTTAAATAAAATTTCGTTAGGTATATTAACAGGGTGTGTATGCTATATCTCTTAGAAGTCAACATTGCATATGTGCAATCCCATGCAAGGAAGGGTTAAAGGAATCAAAAAATGGTGCGTGGTACCTTCCATACAAATCCAATGGCTAAATCAAAATTTTCTGTTTGTGTTTATGAAGGTTATTGTATTAAAATTAGAATCATTCGTAAATGTAAACAGAAAAAATTACCAAAACTAATATGCTTAGTATTGGAAAATGGGGCATGGTACCTTTCATGGAATTATGATTATAAAAATGCACTTTATTTTATATATATATATGTTTTTTTTTAATGCAAAAGCTTTCTCTAGTATTTTAACAGCCGTATTCATAAAAATATTTTAAAACGTTCGATAGTTAAAAAGCTTTTTTATGTTATACTACGTTCATACTATGCCATAAATTACTTAATTTGTCATAAATGACTTCACTTTAATCAACTGCATTCATACTCGCTTTTCGTAATTTATTTTGACAGTTTTTCCATTTCGCCCAAAAATTTCGTCTCTTCTACGGGTTTTTGTCCATATTGAATTTTTCTATTCACAGAAATGACACCTTGTGATGCCATTTCTTCGATTATTTATCGAAAAGATTAGTGCTGACACCAATTTGATCTTAATTTGGCTGGTAGTTTATGATAAATTACTTAATTTCAAAGTAATTCCGTTGACAGAGTTCCTATGGTGAAATTACTTAATTTGGGTATGCTTTATGCATAAATCAAGAATGAGCCGTAAATAACGATAGTGAGAACATGGTATTAAAAAATCTTAAATTTTGATATTTATTCATAAACCTGTTGTAGCTGCTTCGCAGTTAAAATAGGAACACTTACGATTTGAAGTGGGAAGAATAAAAAATAGTTTGTCAATTAGATAAATTCAAAGAGTTTTTATTTATTTGTCACATTTCCTTCAATATTTTGATATTTAAACATAATTAATATTTTGAAATGTTTTGACAAATATTCTTGTTTTTGTTTTCTTTTTTTTTTGGAATTTTTGTATATATTTTGATTTTTTGACGTATTGACGATTTTCTTGAAAAGTTTGAAATATTTTTAATTATTTTTGACAATATCTGTGCTCAAATGAGTACAAATAATTTTAAAAATGCTTTATGAGGGGTTAATATCACTTTTCAGCCATTTTTAAATTCCTCTCATTTTCAAGCATTTTTTGACATTTTCTTTGTTTTTGAAGTTTTTTTGAAATAATTTGATATAGTATTTTTGACAAAACTTGTGCCCGTTTAAAAAAAAATATTTAAAAATGATTAATCGAGGCTTTATTTAAGTTTTCAGCTTAAAGCAAAAAAAAAAAATTAAATTAAAAATTTTAAAAATTTTCTCCGTTATGAAGCATTTAAAAGAGATTTTTAACCCTATTGAAATTTTATGAATAATGTACGATAGTTATGGAAATTACTCGCTAAAAAATAGATATCTATAACTTTTATTCATTTTTTTAAATTAAAATGTACAAAGTAAGCACAGAAACCAATATTCAAATATGCATAAAAAAGTACTTTAAAAAAATACCGCACGAAACCCTGATATCGATTTTTCAAAACAGTTGACTGATAATTTACATTAAGAAGAAGAACAAGATTTTAAATTTTGAGAGCCTGTCTTCTCTCCGACCTACCTTATAATTGTATCATGATATTGAACTGCGACACATTCTCTTGCATTCTGCACAGAAAAAAAAGAGTAGAACTTTTACCTAAAAATGTAGTCAATTCAGCTAAAGTAATCCGGTGATTTTCAGTCAACGAATTTGATTAGGTGCGCTACCAATTTCTAAATGTTAATTATATGCAATTATATTGGGTAGTTTAACTGCGAAAGTAGCTAAAAAAACCTAAATATTTAGGTGTACCTTCAACCATAAAATAGATAAGACACATAATTTATTAGAAGAATAAGCTAATTTTTTTAAACTATGACCACTTCAGATTAGGCAAGCCATCTACTAAGTGTAGAAAAATCATCTAATTATTTAGATAGCATTCCCACTTAAGAGTGGGAATGCCGTGCAAAAAATATGCAAAAAATATGTTTTTTGTTTTGCAATTTATATTTTGAAGTGAAACTTCCCTTAGGTGACTTTACTTCATTTCGTCACATGATAGAGACGAAAGATTTGTTTTATAGTAGATAGAATGAGAGACATATATACATTGTATAAATGACTGAAAAATTTCTTTGCCACCGCTGAGAATCGAACCTGTGATCTCAAGATTTCAACAACCAACGCCTTATCTATTGAGCTAAATTTCCAATATAAGAATTTACGCTACATACCAATTAATCAAATTGCTGTAGATGCCCATAATTTCAGAGTTGTGGACCTCATATTTTTATATACATTTTGTTCAGAAGTTTTCAAACAGCGTAACAGCACAGCGGTAAAGCGTTTGACTATAACGCAAGCGGCCCGAGTTCAATTCTCGCGTTAGACTTTACTTTTTGTAAAATTTTCTCACTTTGTTTTTATTTATGTTTTTCATAGGAGAGCGCTGTGCTCCTATAAAATTCAAATACGGGGAAAAAACAAGTTGTAAGGAAAGTATTTGATTTATCCACGTAAATATTTATATAAAATTTATACTGAGGCGTGGATAATGCTAATATGCGTTATTTCCCTAGTGTACGAACAAATCGACAACTTGCATTAGGTAAAATAACTAGAAGAATTAGATGATTTAATAAGCAATATTTTAGTTGAATTAACTAATTGTAATTAGGTGAATTACCTAATGCATGATTGTTAAATTAACTGTGTAAGTAGAAAAGTTGTTGAAAAGATTAGGTGAAATAGAAACTTTCACATTAGCTAAACTAGTTTAGGTAATAAATCAATTCTTTTATTTTCTGTGTGTATAAAATGTTTTTTTTCAGAGAGAAAGCGTCAAAATCAGAATAGATGAATAATTTTTATTTTTTCGTACAAAATTCTCTTTGTTCAAATATTATTTTCTGTTATATTAGACACGCCATAGATATAGTTTTTATCATTTGATTTTCCTTATATACAAAACTAGCGTTTTCCCGGCGCGCGTTGCTGCACCCTGCAACTATATGGGAACATAATAGGTGTATTCAAAACTTTTCTTAGACTCATAGTTTGACACTACTATCATTTTCCACTGCGCGTTACAGTTTCCCAGTAGCAGGAGATCACCAAATTGTAACTCCATTTTGAGTTTGTATGTAAGTATTGCTACTTTTACTTTCAAAGCTATTCGATAATACAAATTTTAATTGTATGGGCCATATGAGCCACACCCCTCTATATAATGCCCATCCCAGTTTTCTAGTAGATAGTTTTACTACAGTTGCCGACAATTTTAGTACAATTGCCGACAGTTAGCATACAAACTAAATTACCAAAATGTAGCCAAATCGAAGAAAAACGTAGGAAATATAGCATTTTTATTGATTTGTGAGCGGTAAAAGGGGGTGTGATAAAAATTTTAAGCCATCTCGTACTTGAAAAACATGTACTGCCAAAATTTCAGCTCTATCGGCTCAGTAATTTTGAAGTTTCCAGCCATCACACAGACAGCGTTTTGCTTTTTGTATATATATTTTGGATAAACAATATTGGCTATAACTTTTGATTGGCAAGAGATACTTACATAATTTTTTCTAATGAATTAATTTTTTAGCTTGTATATTTTTTCAAAATTATAAAAACACAATATTGGAAAAAAAAGTTTTGTTCGAAAAAATCTAGGGGAAAGCCTGCTTTTTTAATCACAAAAATGGTTTTTAATTTTTGCGTAAAATTGAAAGAAATTTTGCTTATATATGTTATAAATTTTAAATAGAGTTGAAAATTTGCGAATTTGAATTTAAATTATTTTTACAACAAAAACAACTTTTGAGCCTTTTTTTGAGGAAAACTCCAAAATTTCACACCTTTTTTGAAAAAAATATTTGAAATATATATACTCAACTAACGGTATTTCTGCAATAAGATTTACATAGTACTTTGATGAAGTTTTAAGACAAAAAAACATTTAACAAAATATATAAAAAAGCAGCGGAGATATTTGAACCGAAAGTCACAAAATTAAATTTCTGATTGTGTTTTTCTCATTTTTGAGCAACGATGTTGCATTAAAATATCGTTGTAGTAAAATTTTTCATAGTTTTCAAGATATGTTCATGTTTTTGATATCAAAATAACGGACATTTTTTAATTTTACTAAATTTAAGAAATATTTTATATTTCGTAAATACTTGCATATGTAACAACTAAAAATATGCGATTTTGTAAAATATTTGTACTACAGCACCATCTGTTGTCCAAGGTGGTTCAAAGAAGATACTGTCAAAAAACTCATCGTACCTGAGAACTACTATATACAAATTTTTATTCTAATCGCATGAGCGGTTTGGGAGTTTTAGGTGGTTTTGCAAAAAATTTGTACTACAGCGCTCTCTGGTGTTCAAGATAGGTCAAAAAAGATTACAGCAAAACACTTAACCTACATGAAAACCACTGTATACTACTTTTCAGTCTAATCGCATAAGCGGTTTGTGAGTTTTAGGCAGTTTTGTAAAAAATTTTTACTACAGCGCGCTCTGGTGTTCAAGGTGGATAAAAATTGATAGCCCAAAAACACGCACCGTACCAAAAAACTTCTATAGACAAATTTTCATGCTAATCGGATGAGTAGTTTAGGAGTCTATTGCATAGTTACATACGACATTTAGTTCCAAAGCAATTCGATATAAATTTGGCCTGTGTGGCCAAATTCGCCCTTGGCCAAATGTGAACATTTGTTCGCTCAAATATATAATAACTACCTCTTGGGCCCATAACGTCTACATATCAAGTTCCACTATCAAAACATGTACAACTCAGGAATAATAATGATTTCTAAACAGTGGCCGTGTATATAGTTAGACCATGCCCAGTTTTAGTATAGTTGCCGACAGTAACCATACGAACTTATTTACCAAATTTTAGTCTAATACGACAAAAAAAGTCTTAAATATAGCATTTTTATTGATTTGTAGGCGGTAAAGGGGGTATGGAAAATTTTGACTATGCCTATATTTTTCGCGCAAATGCAAACTAAAGTGAGACTTGCCAAATTATTCCATTTATTTCTTCCAATTACCCTTGCAAATATTTCCCCATATACACCATATGTGCGCAACTGTATTTTTTCACACCTGTATTGTTGATAAGTTCACTAAAATGCCTATAATTCATGAACCAATACACATACAAAGACCATTTATGCAAAAAACCTTCGTATTGACGTCACCTTTCATGGGAAATCCAGAAACAAAATGGGTTCACGCATTACCGAGAACATCAATTTCATACACAATGCAACTTATTTTTATATATAAGAAGATGTTTAATTTCTTCCAAGTAAATAAACGTATGGAATACTTTGTACTTATTTTTTTTCATTCAAAGAATAATAAAAAGAATTAGTAAGAAATGGTCTTTGACTGGGCCGAATTTAAAATACCTCAACGTCCAACTAAAGTATGTTCAAAGTCTTAAGCAGCCAATAAAATATATATCTGTAAAAATTCCATAGTTCATGTCATAGTTTTAAGCAAAATTTCAAGTCTATATCAATATTTGTGAAATTCTCAGAGGTTTTATCGTTTTGATAAAGTCACTTTGTATAAGAGTACCAATTTGGCTAATTTTCCAACTTGACTTTTATTTTTTAGATAAAAGCTTAAATATTGAATTTCGTGATGATAGCTTGAAAATTACGGCTGCATCATGATCACAGACAGACGAACAGACATACGGACGGACAGATGAACATGGCTAAATCGACTCGGGTGATGATGCTGATCAAGAATATTTTCTATACCTACCACGCTTTATGGGCGTTACAAACGGAGTGACAAAATTAATATACCCCAGTAAAAGGGGTTTTTTTTTTAATCGTGAGGGTATACAAATGATGTGCTAAAGATAGGTTTAGGTATGCCAGGCCATGCGGAATTGAACTACGTTTACGGATTTGCATTTCGAGGTACTAATTTTAAACCATGACCTATAATGTGTAATCAAATACTGAGGCACATACGCTGTGCGTCAGAGCCTACGTGGGCATTTAACTGCCTCATGGCAGTTAACGTGTTAAAAGAATGGAAAATTCAAAGAAGTTGCACGTAAACTGTTCTCTAGGAACCTTTGGCTTCCATTTGTATTCATTTTGCATCTATTAACTTTATTTTTATTAATTTTCAAACCAATTTCATAAATTTTCTTCACAACAATTTAATTTTGATATTTTTCAAGTAAAGTTCGACTAGTAGAGAGTGACATTTTGCTTGTTCTTTTTCTTTCTCGTGCTAGAAAAATGTGTAAAGAAACTCTTTCAAGTAACTTCAAGTCATGGTATAATAATATAAGGTAGTATTGACAGTTGCTAGGGCAACGACCATCTGTCAAAAAAATGTCTAGAAAGAGAGCGTTCAATTATTTCTTATGTTTTCGCCATTGTTTATGTTTCAGCGCTTGCAAATAACCAAACATTTTCTTACAAAATATTGCCTATTTTATTTAATTAATAATGAGTTATTATTACTAGAACGAAAATAATTTGTAAACTTAATGTTATTAAGTGCAAACATAAAAAAAAAGGTTGAAAACGTTTAAGTGCAGCAACCTCAGCAGCTGCAGATGCATGTGGACGAAATTGAAAAAGTTTTCAATTAAAATTAAAACACCACGGCTGGAAAACGTTAAACACATATCACACACAATTTTTTCACAACTTTCATTATTATAACTGTGTATTTAACGCACATATTTTGCGGAATTTATTTATTTTTACATTCGTTTAATTCTTGTTGCACGAACAACTGTTTTTGACAGATGGTCGTTTCCTTGTTGCTGAGAAAATCTATACTTGTCAATGCTACCTGTATAATTGTATCATGACTTCAAGTTACTTGAAACGAGTACGGAAAGAGACCTAATGTTGTAGTTGAGGAGAAAAGCAATGCCTAGTTTTATGTATCGTTCGTCTTTTCTGTTATATGTTGATATGTATGTATTTTTTTCCAAAATTTTAATTTGTTTTTTTTTTTTCATTTTGTTTACATACCACATAAATAAAAAGATCATAAACCCGTTTAAAACTCAGAAACAATTTTAATTCCTTGAACATTTTGATCAACATATATATATTTAAGACTGTTTTAAAAAAAGTAAAAAAAAATCATTTGCAATTTTATTTAGGATTGTATTTGCTGAAGTAATATATTTTTATATTACTATTTATTTTTAAAATGATATGAAATCGTCTTAAAATGGCATCTGGAGATCTCTCACTAACGAGCACGAGCAGTCAAGAAGAAGGTTGGTATTCATGTTAAAAATGCATTTTTATTTTTTAAATTATTGTTAATTTTTTAGAAGAAAGTCCTGAATATGTTGGCTATGATCGTACATTACGTCCCTCATCGAATTCGAGCGGAAGTACAGGAGCTGCAAATATGCAAAACAACAACAACAGCACTAATAATAGCAATTGCAATGCAAACACATCGGCAAAAAAATTTGATGTTATGAAAACTCAGTACGACTCGGCTTTGATGGAGCTTACCAAATTGCGACATCAACATTCGGATACAGTGCGGCGTTGTGATGATTTGTCTTCACAATTGGCTTTCTATCAGGACCAATACATGGCGGCAATGAATCAAATTAAGACTACCGACCGCAATAAATTCACAGATATTGCATCTGAAAACGCTCATTTAAAACAGCAAAATGTGCTCCTGGAGCGCAAGCTCATGCATTTGATTGAGAGTGTTAACAAGCAGGACAACGAAAACGGTTCAGCTCAAACAAGTTCCAGTACATACTACTGTGATTATGGAGATGTTTCTAATCGTAAGTGCGATGGTAGCTGCGCCGAAAATGAGAAATTGATTGAAGAGCTACACCTGTGTAAAGAACGCAATACAGATTTAATTAAAGAACACAATGCTATTGCTGCCGAACGAGAAAAGTATAAGAAAAGTTTTAGCTCAGCCGTGATGGAGTTAGAAAATGTTAAGAAGGAGCGCAATTTCTACAGAGATTCACGTGAGCAGTTCAATTTACAGCGTGACCAAATGGAAAAAGAAATTGATAAATTAAAAGCTTTGATAACAGCTGAATCCAACAAAGTTTTGATGATAACTATACAGCGAAGTCGCATTGAAGAGGAACTAAATCAGCTATTGTCGGAGAAAGACAACGTGCTACAAGAACATCAAAAAATGTCCGATGATTTAATATCGGCCAATAAAGAACTCGATAAATTGAAAAAAGATGAGCTCGTTTTCAAAAACGAAATAAAGGCTTTGCAGCAGGCAAATTCAGAACTTAAGAAACGTGATCTATTGAAGTCCAGAGAAAGCTCATGGTCGAAAGAGTTTTCCGATGGCAAGGATGACGCCAAAGAAATAGAGAGACTACGAAAAAGTTTAGAGAAGGCACATGCAGAAGTAGAGCGTGCGGTGCAAGATACGGAAGAGGCGAAACGTGTCCGCGATTGGGCCATATCTCAACGTGAAAAAATCGTGCAAGAGCGGGATTCGGTAAAGACTCTATGTGATAATTTGCGTAAAGAAAGAGACAAAGCTATTTCCGATTTACTCTCAGCAATAAGGGACAGCGAGAAGATAAAAAAGCAAAAGGATGAAGCCCAAAAGAAAATTGATATTCTCAAGGAGCAGATTGAGAATCAAAATTTGGACTCATCTTCACGACGTAGTTTTCGTATGAGTACATACGAAGCCGAAGATGTGCTAGATATTGAACTCTGCAATTATCATAACGATAGCGACTTGGGTCTTATTCTTGATGACACCAACAATCGACAGTTGGTTTGTGGGGTCACGAATATTTCACCTGCTTTTGGTAAACTTAAGATAAATGACGTAATTTGTAAGATAAACAATATGGAGTGCCAATCGATGTCAAAACGTTTGGTCTTGGAGCAAATACGCAATAGTGCTCCGCGCTGTAATCTGCTTGTTTCTCGTACGCGTCACAGTAAGAGTCATTTTTATACGGTACACTTGAACTTGCAGGAAAACCCTAACCATGGCTTGAACTTAGACACTGGTGTTTTTATCTCGAAAATTGAATCGAATTCAATAGCTAGTTTTCAACCAGAATTGGATGTTGGTGATCGTGTCTTAAGTATCAACAACAAATCTATGGAAGGAATGCAGTGCACTGACAACATAATGAGTTTGCTAAATGATGAGCGAAATGAGTCCATCACCATATTTGCCTTAAAGAATATTCAAGATGTAAGTTTTAATGATGCCCAGAGGCGAATGACCACCTCTTCGGCCCAAACAGACTCTATAGATTCAATGCATAGAGTAACTAACTCAAAGCACCCCTCGAAAATTGCTGAAATGTTAAGTAAATTTAAGGAAAAGATTCATATTTCCAAACCTGGCACTGAAGCAGATCATTTCGCTCAAGAAAACGATGCACTTGCAGCATTGGATTCAGTGTTGAGTGAAAACTCGTCAGAAAAAAGCAAAGATAATATTTTCAAGCGTAGTAAGCGTAGCAAGAAAGAGAAAGAAGCAGCGGCCAAAAGTATGGGTACTTGGCCGCGAACAAACATCCTCAGTGCAACGCATGAAAACCCCACAGCTACTATTGTTCACCGTGAAAAGAAACGCGCGCCTCTGTCTCTATTCACAGCAGGCCCCATTAATGTTGATAAAGACGATGAAAGAGAACCCTCCCACGAACCTCCCCCATTGCCTCCGCAATCGAAGCCGCAGATGAGTTTACGAAATGGAAGCAATTTAGTAAAAAATAACCCAAATCGAAACTCAAATCCAATTCCAGCTTCGGTACTTTATCAGAATGCAAGCTTAAGCCACAACAACAACGTTTACTCTAACTATATGCGTCATTCAGTGTACGGGGCACCTTCGGGACTAGACCAGGAACATATAATGCTGGAACAAACGAAGCCATTGCAAAGGCCGGCACCGTTAATGGGTGCGAATATGCGTGCAAAAGTAATTCCCAATGATAAGCATGCAAGCCAGCGAAATTATCAAAACCGTTTTTCGCTGAACATAACTCCAACCGAGTTCTATAAGACAAGCGGTCAGCAAGCGCAACAACAGGTTATAAATAATGGCAGTGGCTCAGAGGTCTTGTCAAGAAAACAACATCTTTTCGATATGTTCAACAACTCCTCATCACCATCTAATTCCGGCAAAGCTATGCACCATCCTGCGCTTTTTTTGCCTCTTAATCCAAATAATACAAATTCTTTTGTACGCAACAATTCTGCCGGGCAACAGAACTCCTTGGATATGATTTCTCTTAAATCGCAAAATTCCATTGACTCAATACTATCTGCCAAGAGTCCGCCTATCAGTGAATACGCAGTAACAAACTATCCCAAGCGCAACGGTCCCATGCCGCAAGCACCGGCTCCTATTGTTGTTAGGAATGTTTCCAAGTATCCCAGTGACAGTGAGAGTATAGCGTCAGGTATAATAGGGGTGTCAAACAGCGCAGGTGGAGGTAGTGGTGGCGGCATTTTTCATACAAGCAACATGAACCCCAATCGACACACACAGCTTTTCCCCACTTTTACGCAGTCCTCCACACATCCTCATTCACATCCGATGCGTCAGATACGTCATTCAAGTCCATTGACGTTGCCTTCACCACCACCGCTTCATCCGCATCCTCACGTTCATCATACTAACCCAACTCTTTCGCATATGGATACGAATGGTGCAATTGGAATTCCTACAAGCTCTGTTGACAAATTTGATATAGACTATGTATCGCCAGCGCACAGCCACCATACACATGCGTTTTTACAAGATTATCCACTACAAGCGCATCAACAACAGCAGCAGCAGCAGCAGCAGCAACAACAACAACAACAACAACAACAACAACAACAACAACAACAACAACAACAACAACAACAACAACAACAACAGCAGCAACAACAGCAACAACAGCAACAACAACAACAACAACAACAACAACAACAACAACAACAACTACAACAACAACAACAACTTCAACTACAACAACAACAACATCAACAACAACACCAACCACAACACTATCATCCACATGTTATCAGTGGTAATGTAGGAGGTGTTATCTACGAAGGTGGCACGTTTCCTCGAAAAAAAGATCATCAGCGAATGCGCATTCCTTCTAATCCGAGTGTAGCAAGTAAAGCATCTGCAGTTAGTGGCGTTAAGAATAGCTCGGGTTCGATTGATCATCATTTTAGCGGTGGTGGAGGGGGAAGTTCTAATGCAACATCTTCTATTTTGAATACGCCACTCATTCACCATTCAGCCTTGGTCAATGCTGCAGCCAATGGAGGAGGAAGTGGTCGCGGTTCGCCTATGCCACAGGTTCATGTTGAAGTTCTCAGCCATGGTGGCAGCAAGCGCAACTCAAATGTGCCGACGGATTTTTTATGCCCTGGAGACCTTAGAAGAGTCACGATAGAGAAGAGTGATAAATCACTTGGCATCACTATTCAATGCAACAATAATGGCGGTGGAATTTTTGTTTCAACTGTAGCCGAAAAAAGCATTGCCACTCGTGCTGGTCTTCAGGTGGGCGATCAACTCTTAGAAGTTTGCGGTTTGAATATGAGGTCAGCTACAAATGACATTGCTGCGAATGTCTTACGTCAGTGTGGCAACTCCATAACTATGCTTGTGCAGTATAATCCGGAAAGTATGCTCCTAATATAAACGTTTTATGGAATTTTATAGTATTTATTTCTTTCGTTTTAAAGAATTTCATTCTACTGAATATGATGGCACCAATAACCTGGAACCTGAATCATCTGTAAACCATTCCGGTTCTCCAACACCACGCAATTCACCACGACCACCTGCTCGTGGAATGATTGCTTTACTTCCACCTTTGCCGATTTCTTCACTGTCTTCAAATCGACTTTCGCCGAAGGACATTATACCACCATCTAGTTCACTCATATCCAATCAATCTATTAAGAATGAAAGTTTTGCTGATAGTTTAGAGAATCAGTCTGATGTGAGCAGTAACCAGGACTTGCCCTCATCTGCGGCAACAACAACAACTGCTTCAACAACCTCAACTGCATACGAAGAAGAAGCACGTTTTATAAACTTGCATATGGATAAGTCGAAGAATTTGGGTATTAAATTGTTCGGAGGAAATAAGGTAGGAATCTACGTGCATGACGTGCATCCAGGGTCGCCTTCTGATCATGCTGGCATACGCAAAGGCGATCAAATCCTTGAGTATAACGGTGTGGATTTGCGATGCGTGACTGCTGAACAAGCTGCCAATGAAATTTCAAAGTTGACTGATACCGTTACCTTGCTGGTACAGAATAAATTGAATAGTATGATCAATAAGGTTGAGTTGCAGTACGGTATGTTTTAATAATTTTTAATATTTTACAGAGTTGAAACAAATCAAAGATAAGTCTGGAGATTCGTTTTATATACGCGCGGGATTTGATCGCATCGGTGAACTTAACGAGGGAGATTTACGTTTCATCAAGGATGAAGTGCTTTATGTAGATAACACGGTATTCGGTGGTACTTTTGGACTGTGGCGCGCATGGAAATTGGATGCTAAAGGACATCGCAAGGAATGTGGCATTATACCCAGTCAAATGAAGTAAGTATTTAGTAGAGAGCTGCACAAGCATAAGAAAAATTACTTGCAAGCCATCTACCATTATTAAAGTACTGCGTCTCTGTCGTCATCACATTTCAAAATAAGCAGTTTTGAAGGCAGATATTTTCATATGCACTTAAATTCAGTATCAAAGAAAACTGAAGTATATTCCTTACTTAAGTAGAATATAGAAACGAATCTGCACTACACCTATGCATATGCTATGTTTTGAATTTCTGAAGCGAAACTTTTTATTTTATGCCTCGTTCTGTGACTTGGTGCAGTGAAAGCTCAAAAACGATTTTTTTCCGACACCTTTTTTCTCAGAGTTGATGTTTCTTTTAGCTTGCGTCTATTGCAACAAAAAAATGTTAAATTAAAAATAATTTCTTGTTCGCCGTGAAATTGAACTCATATCCTGCGACTGATAGTACCATGCTCTAACCTCTGAACCAAACATGCCCACGTAGTTGCCCGTATGGCCCGTGTGGATCTTCATACACATTTTTCTCTATCTTAATTTTGTCTTTGCGATGAGCTAAAATCTAAGAACACCTGCAAAAAACAACAACACAAACCGCACTCGTTCAATGTTCAGCACAAAAACAGAATCAAATATGGTCGCGATCGACGATCCTCTCTGGTCGTTGATTGCAGAGAACACGTCCAGAATGAAATGATTGCGACTGACGACTCAAAGTTGCTTTTATTTAATATTTTTTTGTTTATTTTTTCTATTTCATTTCAATGTATTGGTCTCTTCAATTGTGTGAATATAACACACACAAAGAAGAAACGTCAAGACATAATAAAAACTAAGCAAATTTCATTAAACACAGCCAATTCTTAGCAAAAATATGGCAACACTAATGGCACTCAGAGAGAGAATTGTCGGTCGCAAGAGAAAATATAGAATAGAGAGCCCGAACAGCATCAAATATCGTTGCGACCGCCGATCCTCTCTAGTCGTCGATCGCAGAGAACACGTCCAGAATGAAACGATTGCGACTGACGATTCAAAGTTGCTTTTATTTAGTATTTTTTTATTTATTTTTTCTATTTCATTTCAATGTATTGGTCTCTTCAATTGTATGAATACAACACACACAAACAAGAAATGTCAGAAGATAACAAAAACCTAAGCAAATTTCATTAAACACAGACAATCCGTAGCAAAAATATGGCAACACTAATGCCACTCAGAGAGAGAATCCTCGGTCGCAAGAGAAGAAATAGAATAGATTCTAATTGTGCGATATATGTGTATTCAATATTATTAACAAAATTAGAATGAGTTTCTATTTTTTTTTCCAATACGAAATCGAGTTCACTACTTTAAGGGTTTGTGCAGCTGATATTTTTACCAAATTATGCGCATAAGCGTAATCAACATTAAAAGAGTACCGATATTCAACTTTTGTGTACAGTCGGTTACATTCATATAGTTTTCTTAGCTTAATCGCATTCTTCGAAATGTTAAAGTGCTTGTCGTTTCTATTATTTTTTCCATCTCTGTATATTTACCTAAATCCATCCCTTCTGCACCTATATAATAAATAAAATTATATTCATAATAAATCACATTGGTCCAGTTGCCACTCAGGCCAATCGCCAGCTAGACCAACTGGTTTGTATTGTTGCTGCTGTATTTACTTTGTTTCCACTAAAATATGCAATAAAAATAATTAAATAAAGTAAATATGCATGTTTGCTATTATAAATAAACTATAAATAAATTACACTATAACGTGCAAAAAACAATATTTATCAAATAAAATTATGAATAAGAGTAAGTAAGTAAATACATAAGTAAAAATTAAGTAATTTATAAAATAAACAAAATTGAAATAAGTTTTAAATGCAACCCAATAACGAAAAATTTGTTGAGAAACAAAATAGTTCAAATATAACATAAATAATAAATTAAAACAACATTTTATAAAATTATGAAAATTAAAAAAAAAAATATTAAAATTAAATACGAAAAAAGTCGAAATAATTAATAGAATTTATAATCTTAATATTTGAATACGGCCTTTCATTATTTAAATTGAAAATTTTTTGAGCTCTAGGCCAAGAGCAACAATTTAATTTATTTACCATTTAGTAGAACAAATAATATGTTAACTGCTCCATTAAGGGCCTCCGGGAGTATTTAAAAAAAAGAAATTACACTTTCTTAAAAATTTTTTTTGTGAAGCTGTGTTTTTTTTTTAGAGCAAATTTTCTTATATTATTAATGTTTAACTATTCAAGATTTATCCCTGATATTTTAGTGCAAAAATATTCGGTGAGAACGCAGAAAAATACAATGCAGCGTAAGAGCTTAAATTTTGCGGTGAGCAAGATATCTGGAGACTGGTTCATCTGAAAAATAATAAAAAAAAATTTCCGGTTTAGTAAAGAGTTCTTGGGCGTTTAATAGTTGATTTTTGAAAAATATTAATTTTTGACAAAATGGCGGGCTTAAAAAGAAAATTTTCATTTCTTGTGCACAAAATTGAGGTTGTTAAATAAAAAAATACGAATACTAAAAAAAAAATCGAACGATTAAACTCCCCTTATTGAGTCCTTAAGTAAGTATCGAAAATTTGGTTGCAATCGGATGAGTATTTTTTGAGCAATCTTGCTCACCGCAAATTTAAGGTCTTTCGCGGCATTGCACTTTCCTACCTTATTGACGAATATTTTTGGAAATGTCAGGGATAAATCTTGAAAAGATATACTTTAATAATGTAAAAAAATTGGTCTAAAATAAAATACGGCTTCAAAAAACAATTTCAAAAAAGTGTAATTTCTTTGTTTGAAATTCTCCCGGAGGCCCTTAAGTACCTTAGTTAACAATTGTAGCTTTTTTGATGTCAACTTGTCAAAAGGTCAACTCAAAAGTAGATTAAAAACTATTGTGTAATTGCAAGGTTATGTATCTGCATGGTTAGTCGTGACATCTTGTGTTGTCGTCGAGTCCAACCACTGTTTTGGTGGGTACATTTTTCCCACATAAACTCATTTTGAACCACTATTACAAATATCGTTGAAAATCTCAAAGATTTTTGGGTTGTGGCTTTAAATCTGGCAACGCTGTCAACTTGTCAAACACGTAATTAAAACCGCGCGAAAAATATTTTCTTTCATTTTTTAAAATTTGATAAATAATTCCTATTTAAAAACTTAAAAACCATCAATATACAACAAATAACCGACTCCCCTGCGAAGAATAGCGAAATGGCACCAAAACAGGCCTCCACCAAAAACGTTAACTGTGGCGGCTGCAAGCGTCGCATTGACGGCGATTGTATTCAGTGCGACAAATGTAACCAATGGATCCATGCATTGTGCAGCGGGCTAAACGCGCAGGAATACGCAATGGCTACAGAACGGGAGGATGAAGAATACATGTGTTCAAGTTGCAAGAAAGATGCAGAATCAAGTGGGGCGGACAAACTTTCAACGAGTCAATTCAACATCATAATGGCAAAGCTGAGTCATCTGGATGAAATCAAAAGGTCAGTTGAATTTATGTCGCGGCAATATGAGGAGCTGATGGGTGTAGTGAATCTGAACAAGAAAAAGGTCGAATCGGTAGCAAAGGAGAACTCAAGACTGCAGGTCGAAGTATGTGAGCTAAAGAATACGGTCAAATTTCTGATGGACGACAGAGTCAAAAACGACTGCGTAGTACGTGGTCTAATAGACGCTTCCAATAGTAAATCAGCAGCTGAACTCATCTTGGATCTATCAAAAGAACTAAACGTGCCGGTCACCAAAGTCGACATAGCCCAAGCAAGATTTTACAAAAATTCAGAGCCCCAAAGAGAATCAAGCAACAATCACAAAACAGTCTTAGTTAAGTTTAGCAACCGCGAGTCAAAGCTTTCATTCTTGGAAGCTAAGAAAATTGTTAAAAATGATCCAACAAAAAAAAAACACAGTGTATATAAACGACTACCTTAACAGGGAAACGCTGCAGCTTTTTAGCCATGCAAAAACGCTGAAGAAACTTGGCTTTAAGTTCGTGTACACCCGAGGCAATACTATTTATGCCAAAAAGACTGAAGGTTCCAGGGCAGAAAAAATTCTCAAATATGAGGACGTCGACAGACTACTCATACCAGCAACACTCAACAACACACATAGAAGTCCGCACTATTCAGCAAACACGCTACAAAATATTGACTCGTATGATATCAATGCAGGGGCGAGTAGTAACCGCTTCTTGTCTCGAGCACAATAAGTTAATAAGTAAATAAGCTGTAAACCTATAAAAATAAAAAAAAACATGAATTATTTTGATAATATACTTGAATTCAATAATTATATTAAAAATAAACAAACTAATGATTTTTTAAATTTTTTTTCACTCAATGCAAGAAGTATAGCTTCGCTGAATAAGTTCAACGAGTTCCGAACGGAGATCTCCAATTTTGAACAACTCCCAGAAATTATAAGCATACAGGAAACATGGTTTTCGACAGAAGTTCTAAGCATATATGAGATACCAGGATACCGAAGTGTGCACTGTTGCAGAGGAGATGGATACGGGGGGTTGTCGCTTTATATAACCGAGCAGATTCCATTTGTTGTAGAAGAAGTGCGAAATGAACGAAATTGCCAATTTATAAGAATTGTGACTCCTACAATAAAATTCAATAACAAACCACTATCATTCATAGGCTTTTACCGCTCTCCGAGGTGTCCCACAAATGAATTTTTGAACTTACTAGAAAATCAATTTCAGCACATCACTGCACATTGGTGTATAGCAGCGGGTGATTCAAACATAGACACTATGTCGCAATCCAGTGATAGGCATTCGTTAGTCACACTGCTGAACTCGTGCTGCATGTATTTATGCCATGAACTTAGTACAAGGCCGTCGTCAAACACCTCCATAGACAACGTATTTTCAAATATGCACTATGAGCAAATAGAAATCAACATAATAGAGTGTCCATTAAGTGACCATAACATAGTAAACTGCACAATTAAGGTAAAAAGTGAAACTGAAAAGTACAAAACCATCGTGAAAACAGTATACAATTATGGAAATATTGCAAGAATTATTGATACAAATCTCAACTCAATAGCACTGAATGGAAGCGATCCAAACCAAATTTATAATTGTATTGAAAGTGTCATCACGAAAGCAATTAAGGAAAATAAAAAAGAGGTTACAACAAAAATCAAGCTCCAGCACCTTGCCGCCCCATGGGTTAATGCAGAATTTAAGGCATTGCTAAAACTAAAAAAACGGTTGCTGAAAAAAATTAGACATAACCAAAGGATCGACTTAAGAATGCGACTTGCTAGTATCAACTGGGTTATTAATCAAACTCGCAAATCTCTTACCGACAATTATTACAAAAAAAAAACTTACAAAAGTCAAAGGAGACATAAAAGCAACATGGAAGACCATTAACGGATTTTTGAATCGCCCAGCACAATCGATGGCAATACAAAAAGTTGAAAATGCCGAAGGTATGATTGTAAGTGACACCGAAGAAGTAGCGAACTGCTTAAATCAATTCTTTGCTACGCGGGCAGTTGACATAATTGCATCCATAAACACAGAAGAAGGCGACCACATAAACTCGTTCAGAACACTTACCAGCTCAGACATAACAATCTCATTTCAGCGAGTGACCACGGAGGACATCCAGCAAGTTATACAGCAAATCGACAAAAACAAATCATTTGGCTTAGATGAAATACCACCAAGTGTCGTCAAAAACTCTTGCGTGAGCATTGCAAAAGCAATAACAGTGCTAATAACATCAATATTTGAATCTGGTATATATCCAAACAAGCTAAAGCTTCAAAAAATACACCCAATAAACAAAGGTGGCGAAAGAACTAAAACGCAAAATTACAGACCAATAGCGATATTATCAGTGCTAAACACAATAATAGAAAAAATAATTAAGCAGCATATTATATATAATCAACAGTATGGGTTCAGACAGCAATCAGGAACACAACCAGCGTTAATCCAGGCGATCGATGACATTTGCTCATACATGGATAGGGGATGTAAAGAGGTAGGTGGACTCTTAATTGACCTGCAAAAGGCATTCGAATGCGTAAGTCATGACATCCTTATAAAAAAACTCGAGTTTGCTGGATTCCATGGAAAAAGTCTCTCATTGATGTCAAGCTACCTGAGTGGCAGACATCAAATAGTTTTTAATGGAAATGTCAAAAGCAGACCAGAGGAAGTATCATGTGGCGTCCCTCAGGGTAGCGTTCTTGGCCCACTCCTTTTTCTTATCTTCATCAATGATATAAAAAATATCTCGTTAAATGGCAAGTTATTCCTCTTTGCTGATGATATTGCGCTATTTTAACCAAGTATGTCAAGGCTGTCCCTGAGAGCAAAGCTTGAGTATGATGTGTCGATGCTGAGAGAATTCTTTCGCTTCAATAAAATAGCAATGAACGAAGACAAAACTCAATTCATGATAATTTCACCGCAGCATAATAACACCGAAAAGTTCAAATTCATGATAAATGAAACAGAAGTTAGAGTGGTAGATAAAGTCAAATTCTTAGGCCTCACCCTAACAAACAAATTGAATTGGAATGAACACATAATAAACATACAAAAAAAGATCTCGTATGGAGTAGGACTTCTATACAAGTACAAAAACAAACTCTGTATCGACACAAAGCATTTGATATATATATCACTGATCCACTCTCACCTGACATATATGACTATGTGCTGGGCTCACAAAACCACAACAGAATTAAAAAAACTACAACGATTGCAAAACAAATGTGTGAAGGCGATCTTTGGACTACCAACACGATATCCCAGCCACCAGTTATACCAAAAAAAATACAAAAACGTCCTACCTATAACCAAACTCTACCAATATCAACTTACATTACAAGTCCACAAAAATATTTATAACATTAGCTACAACACCACGCAACTAAATCAACATACCCACAGATTCAATACTAGGCACAGAAGTAACCTCGTCGTGGCGAAATGCACCAGAGAATTGACCAAACAGCGATATTTACACGCAGGACCGAAAGCCTACGACGAAATACCGGACACTATCAAGAATGAACGAACAATCGGAGGATTCAAAACAAAGCTTAAAGAATTTATTCAAAACTGAATTAAAATTTATAATATTAGAGATCTCAACTAGTTAAAAATTGTTGTTTTTTTTTTTACTATTATATTTATACAATTATTATATTAGATGAATTACATACATTAATTACTAAGCTCATAATACCTAAGATAAGCCAGAGTAGTACGTTCCTTAATAGCCGACTGGCACTGGAACAAAAAAAAAAAAAAAAAAAAAAAAAATAAGTAAAAAAAAAATAAAACTAGTAAGAAATGATCTTCGACTGGGCCGAAGCCAAAATATCCCCACGACTGAACCAAAGTATATTCAAAGTCTTAAGCAGTCAATAACATGTTTATTTGTAAAAAGATTTTCGTCCTAGTTTTTACAGAAAATATTCGCTTTTTTTTTTTTTGATAACTTTGTATGGGAGGTGGGTAGATTTTCACTCGTTCACCTGATTGACGAAAGTTTTTTGAAATTTTATTTTCCGATTGAAGATAATTATTATTAAATAAGGAATGTATTTTTTTATAGAAATTTATGGGTCTTTTTAATTTTCTAATCAATTTTTAAATTTTAATTTTTTCCCCAGTTTTAAACCGGAAGTAAGTATTTCAAATCTTTTTTTTAACAACTTCGACCATTTTGATTTTAGTTTTTTTAACGGCAAAATAAAGTTTAACATTTATTAATTTTTTCCATAAAAATTGCAGAATGGGATCTATATTAGTTTAAGAGATAAATCAATTAGAGTACATACGTGTCATACTGGGTACTTGGTAAAGTTGGCTTGTTTGTGCAAAAAAAGACAAACCTACATAAGGCCGCTTTACATTGTCCTACTGTGTGTTACAACATGTGAGATAGAAAGTATAACTGAATTTCATCACACTTTCATTTTTAATTTTTGTATAAAGAAATTAAGCATTATCTTTTAGACTATCTCACAGAGTCACATTGCACTTACATTCAATAAAAATTTAAAAATTGAAAATTCTTAAAATGAATCGGGATTGTGCATTAAAAATAGAAGCAGTCATTATTTTGCTTGCTTTTAAACATTTGATGAAACGTAACTTGCAGCTTGGTGATTTCCAATAAATTAAATTCGAAGAAATTTTATAAAAGTCATCTCTGGTCGAATAGAATGTGTGATGAAATTAGAAACAAACCTAAAAATTAAAATGTAGAACGACTTGTCAAAAAAACTTTTTAACAAAAAAAAAACCGACTTCAAAATCACTACATAGTAAAAAATAATTTTAAATAACTTTTCCCATTCATTTCTTGGTCATATTTTAAAAGCTATTTATATGTATTATAATATTGGAAATCTTATCATTTTAATTTTTTCTATTTTGTTTTATTATAATCAATATATTAATTGCTTTATGTACATAAAAGCTTTGAAGTCGGCGCTAATCTTACTATGTCGAAATCTTTTTATTTTAATTTTTTCTAATTTGTTTTATCATAAAAATATTATTAACTTTATGAATATAAAAGCTTCTTAATGATTTTTTTTTCTTTCAGTTGGCAATTTTTGAGTACGCTGAATGTAGCCAATGTATAATGTAGCCATGTATTATTTGTGCAGCTGTTACACACTATGTCATATTCAATATGAGCTTTATAAGCTCACCCAAACCAGTTTAGTGAGAATTTTAATGTGTGCAAAGCTTTTAAAATTACTACAGTGTCACCAAGGCACCAAATAGTGCACGGATGGCAAAATATCATGATTGTGTGTCAAAGATGAGCGCCGACTTCAAAGCTTTTATGTTCATAAAGCAATTAATATATTGATGAAAATAAAACAAAATAGAAAAAATGAAAATGATAAGATTTCCAATATTATAATACATATAAATAGCTTTTAAAATATGACCAAGAAATGAATGGGAAAAGTTATTTAAAATTATTTTTACTATGTAGTGATTTTGAAGTCGGTTTTTTTTTTTGTTAAAAAGTTTTTATTTCTTCCTTTTTAGAGAATACTAGCTGGTACCCGACGCGTTGCTGTCGTAGCGGAAATAATTTCTATCTCTATCTGAATCTCAAACTGAGTCTCAATCTCAATCTCAACCTCAATTTCAATTTCAATCTCTATCTCTATCTCTATCTCTATCTCTATCTCTATCTCTATCTCTATCTCTATCTCTATCTCTATCTCTATCTCTATCTCTATCTCTATCTCTATCTCTATCTCTATCTCTATCTCTATCTCTATCTCTATCTCTATCTCTATCTCTATCTCTATCTCTATCTCTATCTCTATCTCTATCTCTATCTCTATCTCTATTTCTATTTCTATCTCTATCTCTATCTCTATCTCTATCTCTATCTCTATCTCTATCTCTATCTCTGTCTCTATCTCTATCTCTATTTCTATCTCTATCTCTATCTCTATCGTTATCTCTATTTCTATCTCTATCTCTAAGTGGAACGACTCGTGTAAATTGATAACCAAATTTCAAGGCTATGCTACTTATAATTTCAAAGTTATTCGATATCGCAAATTTGGCTTGTATGGGCGGAGCCACACCCCTTTTTCCAAAGGTCATCCCAGGTTTTTAGTAGAAATATATTACCAAGTGGCAACTCCATACTGAATTTCATTATTATACGGCATTTACTTCCAAAGCTATTCGATATCATAAATTTGAATTGTAGGGGCGGTGCCACACCCCTTTGGCCTATACTTGCTCAATTTTGCTAGTCGAAGGACGCGACTAAATTGTACGCTCCTACCAAGTTTCATTGATGTGTGACTTATAGCTTGAAAGTTATACCAAAAATTTGGTCTGCTGAAAAAGTGCCACACCATCATTCAACGCCCATAAAATTTTACCTGTGGAACGGCTCTTGTAAATTGAGATAGAACACCGAATTCCGATGCTATGCGACCTATTACTTCAAAGCTATTCGCTACCGTAGATTAGGGTTGTATGGGAGGTGCCACGCCCCCTTGTCCAATGTTCCGTGAATTTTTTCCAAAACCTTCGCGGAACAATTACGAACAAACTCACAGAAGGAAGTATCCAATTTGGTCGAGTAGTTTTCAAGTTTTAAGTGGTCGAACAAACCAAGATTCATTTTTATATATATAGATGAAATATTTTATGCAATAGTATTCTTGAGGAAAATTTCAAACATGAAACTTTGTTCTTAAAAAATTTGTTTTGTTAATTCCTGAAAGTTTGTTGGGTATTTTTCATTTCTGCTTCTTTACAATTTGTAGTGCCACGCCCTTTCTCTAATCGCGCCCACTTTATTTACCGTACCTTATAATGATTCTATCTAGCCCTGTGCCAAATTTCAGTTTCCAAGTATCAATATCAACCGTAATATAGTACTTTCCTAAAAGTGCCACACCCTGTGTACAATCCCGCTCACTTTTTTAATGATTCTACCTACCCACCTACCTGCATACCAAATATTAGTACGCTAGTGTCAATATTAACTAAGATACAGTATTTTTATAACATTGACACGCCCCTTTGTTGAATAACTCCCACATTTTTGGCCGTTATTTGTAGTAACTGTACCTACCCATGTACTAAATTTCAGCACCCTAGTGTCAATATTATTCGATATATAGTATGTTTCTAATATTGCCACACCCATTTGTCGAATAACGCCCACTTTATTTACAGTCATTTTTAAAAATTGTGTCTACCCCTGTACTAAATTTCAGTACCCTAGTGTCAATACTATCCGAGATACAGTGTTTTTCCAATATTGCCTAACTCGGAAGTCAGTTAAAAAATCAAAACAGGTTCGAACACACTTTGCTTTTCGTTGTTTTCACCATTCTACATTCCTACATACCTTGGATAGTATATTCAACAAAGTAGTCTCATCTGGGAGTGGTGGGTACAGTAGCTGTCAAACATTAGAAGAGCGTAAAATAAAAAAAAAAAAAACAACAGAAAACTGTCAAATGTGATAAAATTCATAGTATTCATTTTTGTGCGTGCTGAATGTTTGTTTTTAGTATTTATCGTGAAGGTAAAATAACACTAAGGAAGGCACTGATCCTGGCTGCAACCGGAGTGGATAGCAATTATTCCCCGGAGGATTTATAAAATTCGTTTTATAAAAATGCTGTTCGCAGACCCGCACTGATTGGGAAAATGTTGTGGAACAAGCAACGTTCCAGCGATTGCGTCTTGCTTCATTAAGAGGCACACTAAAAGACGAGCCATTTTCTTTTTGAAAAGGCTTTTTACAAATTGCACAACTTCTGGGCATTAAATCGCTTAAATAATTTTCATCAACAACACAAGTCTAATTGGAAAATTTTATTTGTTTTGCTTTTATTCGTCCAATAGCCGATTTTGACAGGTGCTGTACCCACCACAGGAGAGAATTTCAACTACTAACTCTACCTTCCTTAATATACCTTGATTCTATCCAGTGATGTGATTTGGTGGGATTTCGGGCTCATTTCGGGATATTTGGCCTATTTGAGAACGTGTGGGATTTCGGATGCTTAGGTGGGATTTTCTACTTAATCATAATTTCTTAAAGTGTAAATTAGCAAAACTGGTTGGTATCACTTTTTTGTAATTTTAAAACTTTTTGTTTAATTGCTGTTTCATTCATTCTAAATATGTAAGAAAGGGATATGTATATTCAAGAGACTTAAAATTAATGAAAATAAGATCCTCATTTAAAAACCAAAATATAAGCTCAGTTTCACTTTGATGCAACGAAAGAAATTTACGATTACTTCATACACTTGAGAGAGTTTTTATAAAAAACGCAGTGTTTAACTTTTCGTATTTTTTTTTTTTTGTGGAAAATTTGTTATATTTATTGAAAGACTTCATTATTTACATTATTAAACTATAAACTTATTATAATGTTAAAAAAATGTAGGGGAGGATGCGCGCCTACCAAACACGTTTTGCTTGGAAGCTATACCTTTGGTTTAAAACATAATTTTTCAGAGCTCTTGGTTTGATTTGGAAGCTAAGTTCAATAACTAACAGGAATTTTAATCAAATTTTAAAATTTCCAAAAATTATAATTTAGGCAGTCGATCTAGCAAAAGTCTCGAAATCGATCGGTGAAAAAATCGGCCCAGCTACTGAGAACCTAAAACAAATCGTTGAAAAAAATTAGAAAATGAAGTAAAAACAATAGTTTTTGAGAGTTTATAAAAAGTTTATTCTATCAATAGTTCATAACGACTCTTTGAACTTTAAACAATAGAGATTTGAATTTCTTTGATGGCTGCAGCCATCGCATCAGAATTTATATTCGTTCGTCTTTTCAATTTTTTTTTAGGCGACGCCATTCTAAAATTTTATCTGAACGTGGACGACAATCACGAAAACTATTTTAACTTATTTCAAACACTATTTTCAATCATATAAATGCCAATTTTTTACTTACACGATTTCTGAAAATTTGTTCGGAAGGTGGACCAACGTTTTGTTCAGTAGGTGGCCAGGCACGCCATCATGATATGACGTGAAATATTTTTTTCCAGTTATTTGAATTGTGAAAAATAAACATTAAATATAGAATTCTACTCATATTCACCTTTTTTTATCGATAAGAAACACTCTGAAATTCACTAAATAGAGATGAACTATTTTTGCTCAGTTTCGTTTTATTCGAATATTTTATTTCTCAACGGCCGTGGAGCTAAAGCAGCATGCGCATTCATCTCAGTGATTTATCAAAAGTGAACATTCAATAAGATGTTACTGCAACACTTTACACATTGGCGCATCATACAGACGTCAGAACTCACAGTTTTCAGCAGTAGGTGGGCCTGTTCAGCAGGTGGGCATCCTTATTTCTTTTCAAAAATTGCATAAAAAATCGTTATTTGTATAAATATTTGGGTGGGATTTTTTGTGGGTTTTTCGTGTCATTTTGGTGGGATAAACAGGTCTAAATCGGGATGTGATCGGGATTTTTTACTAAATCAGAATCACATCACTGATTCTATCATACATGAAAATTTTGACATGTCGTAACACACTGTAGGACAATGTAAAGCGGCTTATAGTAAACTTGATGTGAATTTATGCATAAAGAAATACATACTCTGAACTAGTTTCAAATTTGATATCTATATATTCTTAATGATAAATTTATAACTAAATCAGTGGTGCAATAGTAAAAAACAAGTACAAAAACAAGTAGCAATAGGCGTGCTATGTTTGTACACTGCCAGTGTTGCCATATTTTTAAAAAAAAAACTTTAATTTACAGAAAAAAAACTTGTTTTTTGGTGAAAAACTTGATATTAAAAATGAACTAAAACATGTATTTTTTAAATTTGTGTTTAAAATTTTTGGCAATTTACTTTGCAACGAGAGACGTTGTCCCGTTATTTTGGCCACTTAATTTCTCAAGAAAATACGGAAAACTTGATCGTTAACTCTGAATGTATGTAAACTGAAGCGTCAAGTTTAAAAAGAAATGCCAAAAATTGACCGCCAAGACTCGACGAAGGGAAACCGAGACAAAAGAACAGAAACAATGACAGCAACAATAACATCAACAGCGCTGCCATATAAGTAAACTTTGAAAAGGAGTGAAAATTAGTAGTAGCAGGTTGAAATGATACTTATGTTTTTGTAGTAACATACAATTTAGTTTATATACATATTTGATACATAAAACTAAAATAAAAAACATCGTTTTAATCGTAAAAACTTGAAAAAGTCGGTAAAATTAAATAAAACTTTATTTTTTAGGGAAAAACTTTCTACCCTCTCAAAAAACTGGCAAAACAAGTTTTGTCTGCACACATAGCAACACTGTATACTGCGTAAAAGTTTGTTTTTTCTACTGTGCTTTAAATTTCAAGTCAGTATGCCAGAGATAATGAGATTGGAAACTTTGGCAAAAAAGGGATAGCTTTATACCAGTCAGTGTTGCCAGAACTTTTTTGAGAAAAGCGCGAGATTTAAAAAAAAGATCGCCCAAAATCGCCCAATGAAAAAAAAAATCACCAAAAATCGCCATTTTTTCTAAGAATTTATTATATAAGAAAAAACAAAACAAATTATATACATTTTTTTTCAAATAATATTGAGATCTGTTAATAGTATTAGATATTCTTATTTTCATATTTTTGAGATCTATAAAAAATAATAAAAAAGCTACTTCATTTTATACGAGAATTTTGATCGTTAAAGAACATTTTTTTAGAGACTAACTTTTTAGAATTTTTCAATATTCAACTTTAAAAAAAAAACTTTTTGCAAAAAACGTAGTTCCTTCGGCCATATTAGACTCTTCCTCCGTTTCGTCAATTCTCGAAGTATTGTTTAGTTCCTACATTGATTTAGTTTATACAATATGAATGTCTTAATACGGCTGTCTTAATTTTGTATGCCGATTACCAAAATTCTTCACTTTCAGATGGCACTTTGTTTTTGAAAACATTGCTCCATGGAAATGTCAACAAAGATTCGTATTCGATTTCTTCTGCGCGTCGCTCTTCAAGAGATAGATAATGAAGAGGGAGTTCACGGAAAGAAGGTCTTATATAGTTTAAACATCTTTCAGGACATAAAATAAAAGCATTTTCAAACATTTCTAACAGACTAGGTAATCGTTTTAACATTTCCTTGATTAAAACTATAATGAAATTCTGGCATTTTGATAGTATGTCTATCATAACAATATCATCACTTAATTTGTGAATTTCCTGATGGAACTGATAATGGAATGTAAGGTCATTAATTCTTTTATAATTGCTTTTATCCGCTAAAATTTTATTTAAGCTGAATGTAGCTAAATTATCAAAATTGAAATTTTCGACAATGTCTTCTTTTATAATTTTTGAAACAAGTCTTTGAATGAATGTTGTGATTTCAACGTAAGCTTGAAAAAAGTCAACTTTTTCCCGTTGAAAATATGAATTAAGTGAGTTGATGTTTTGAAGAAACGGTCTCAAAAAAATAAGTATTTCGATATAAATAAATTATCGATAAGGGCTTGTGAGCTGTGTTCAGTCACATTGTTAACATAGTGTTCCAAACGCTTAAAACAATTGTTATTTTCTTTAATTGAAATTTTAAACACATTAGATGAGTTTATGAAAAAAGGTTGTTTTTACAAAAATCGCCCAAAAAATCGCCAGGCGATTTCCTAAAAATTTAAGCGCAAAAACAAGAAAAAAAGCGCCCAATTGGCGATAAATCGCCCAATCTGGCAACGGTGATACCAGTGAAGGGCATTTTCGAATTTCCTATTCACACGTGAATAGGCTGCTTTTTGCTGCCGACGCAATGCTATCACACCTGCTCTATAAGCAACTTCGTGAAACGTACGAACAATGAACGAACAATAGCATTCGGTCGCACGGTAAGATAAATTCTCTCAGCAAAAAGCATGTCAGTTGAAGTTCAGCATTCATGAAGGCAAAACCTCGCTGCGCAACTTTTTCACTTAACTGTTTTAGGTACACAAAAAAAAATGTTTAATGAACAATGGGAATTCGATTATTTTTTCATAGAAAATATAAATGATGTGCGAACCCATTATTTGTCGTTCTGCAAATATGTATTTGCAAAGACACTTCTCCGTTTGTCATGCAAATTATAATTTTTTTTTCAGGTGAAGAAAGAAAACTTAAGCTTTTAGAAATGCAAGCTGAATATTTTTAAAATATATGGCAAATTCTTTCCGTTACACACGATTGCCTTTTTTTTTTTTTAAGTTCCTAGCCTGAGATATCATAAAACACATAAAAACAAGGTTTTATGAGTCCTTTTTGTGAAGTATTATAAAACACGCATAAAAATGACTCATATCTTACGAGGGCTCACAAAGTGTTTTCTGGGTAGCATGAGAATCTGCAGTTCAGTTACCATATTGTTTTCAAAGATTTTTTTTCCTTCACAGTGTAAATTGAAGCAGTGCTGCCGCGCTCTCTCGGGCACACACACAAGTATGTATGTTTATGTGTTAGTTTGCCCATCACTGCTTTATACTAAAATCCCAGCTAGCATTTTCAATCGTAGACGACTCTTCCGCGATAGGACCGCGCGATTAAATACATCATCGACGATGTCGTATTCCGATCGCGCAAGTTCAGTACAACGGGATAAACTGTGTCAAGCCGGCGACTCTTCCATTTGAGTCGTCTACGATGCGCAGAAAAGAATCGTGCAAGGCGCTTTTATTCCCACTTCAAACGATCCTTCAATCAATCGCCTAAATGAATCGTCTACGATGCGCCAAAAACAATCGCTGAAGAGTCTTCAAACTATCGCCAAGACGATCTTTAATTCACCCTAAATGCTACAAATAAAAAGGATTGTTCTGTATTGTTCATTTTTTTTTATTTAAAATAAAATTAATTCAATTACTTAAAAAAAAAATCAGTTTGATTAGAAATAAAAATATATATAAAAAAAGAAATTATTTAGGAGCCAAATCCCCCTTCTTTGTTCCATCATCCTTCTTCGTCCGATCACCTTTCCTGAGCCGGTTACCAGATGAACAAAATGTTGTTGCAGCACTTTGTCAATTCTTGCAGCGTCAGTTTTAAATGTTAATTGACAAACATCTTAAAAAAGAAAACCAAATTAGGAAAATGTAAGAGCATGAAATAAAAAGTACTTACTTGTTATCATTCTCGGAATACTAAATCCCTGGATGCTAGGCTTATTATTTGTTCCAAGCCATCTCTCGAAATCAGCCTCGGCACGTATTCACTACTCAACAACTGAGTTGAAATGAAGCAAAAATCAGTTGTTCAAAAAAAGCAAAAACCAATTTTTTCTTTGTAAACTTTTCTAAAAATAACTGTTTAATTCGCCAAACGATCGCGAAAAGCATAAGCGGCGACTTTTGAGTCACATAAATACCATTCTCAAGAGTCTTATGCGAGTTTTGGCAACTAGCACTCTTTAAATGCTCGCCAAGATGCGTGAACGACGATTCACTCGTCTAAAAATCGTCACAAAGACTCGCAATAGCATCATTCGGAAGAGCAAAATAAAATTCTACTTAACAATCGTCTGGACGATTAAAAAAAGAATCGCGAAATGATCGCGCTCGTCATACAATCTTCTAAATGCTAGCTGGGATGCTGTCAATACTAATGCAAATATTATAAATGTGTTAGTAAAATTTCATGACAAACTCACCTCTCTCCCTATATTCAGCGCTCTCCAGGGCACTGATGTTAACGGCACAGTAATTACTGTTTTCTACAGTAATTTGACTGCTCATACAGTACGACAGTAATTTTCCGAAATATCAAGTAATTTCAATGGCCGGCCAAAAATATAAAGTTTTTTAGAAATAATTTGTTAAAATCACATTTCTTCTCATCATTTTATCATCCCTATAATTTAGTATAAAATGCGTTTCTAACTTTGCAAATTCTACTGTACACATGGCTTTAAGGAAGATTTATGTAGGATCATTTAGGTGAATAATATCTAAATTTTTTAATTTTTTAAAATATATTTAGTATCCAATACATATTTTTAAGGTTGTGTATTATATTTATAAAAACTGAAGACTCAAAAATATATTATTTTGTTATATTTACGTTTTAAGAACTAATAAGTGTACAAAATTATAATGTTAACCCTTAAATGCCCAGTGTATCTTTTTGGATACAACCGAGAAAATAAACTATTTTAAAATATTGCAAAAATTAAAATGCTGGACGTGTAGTTTCACTCAGAAAATTACAAATATAAAACAAAAATTTTATTATTAGCATAACTTTGTTGGTTTGGGAAATATTGACCGTCAAATTAAAAAAATACTTTTTTTTAATTTTTACTGAAAGTTCGCTTTTTGACTTAAATATTTTATCTTTTAAACTATTAACAATTTTAGAGTATTATTTAACCCTAGAATACTAAACATATTTTTTAGTCCTCTAATGCTAAACTTCGCCTGGGAGGCGATTTTTATATAAAATCCATATTTTACTTTAAAAAAAATAAAAATATATTAAAACAAAGACAAAAACATGTTTATTACATATTAAGTAAAAAAAATTAACAAAAACAATTCATTTTTTAAAATACATTACATATACTAAAGGCTTTTTTGCAGGCCACATATTTTGATCTTGTCTGAAAAACAAAAAATTGCTTCGCCTCACAGGCTATGTTTAGTATTCTAGGGTTAACAAAAAAATTTGGAGTTATCATGAAAAGAATCGTTTTCCACGTTTTTGCTTTGAACTCCTACAACCAAGCTGATTGATGGTATATGTCGGAATGCCCACTGTATCTTTTTGGATACAACCATGTTTTCTTTAATAACTCGTAAACAAAAATTTTTTCCAAAAAAATAAAAACGGGATCGTGTTCAGGGGTTCATTTAGCACAACATAATTTTTTTAATGAAATCGGTGTTGTTGGGCATTTAAGAGTTAAGTTATATTCACTAGGTGCAATTCATGAAATTGAAAATGACTGCTGGACTTTCGTCATTTTGACATTTATTTCAGAGATAATGAGATTGGAAACTTCGGCAAAAAAGAGATAGCTGTATGCTAAAATGCAGTCAATACTAATGCAAATATTATAAATGTGTTAGTAAAATTTCATGACAAACTCACCCCTCGCGATGGATTCTCGATGAATTCACCCCTCAGGGTGGACATGCGCGCTGGTGAATATCTCACTTTCGACAGCTAAGCCACCAGTGTACACATAGGGAAAAACTATCTTACAATTTTTTTTCAAACATATTCATGCATTTAAAAATTGGACCGGAGTTTTCAAAACAAAGATATAGCTGTTCTTGAAAGAAATTGATTTATGTTTTTCTGCTAACAACAGCACTTGTAAATAGAACAAGTGTTTGTATTTTAAATTAAATTATTTTCTATCAAAAATATTTTTGTGTATTATCAAAGCAACTGCATAAATTAAATTGACAAAACTGACATTTTTATATTAACAAAAGTTCTTTATCGACTATTATTAACAATATTCTTGCTCATCTAAAAACAGTTTTCTTTTAAATATGCAAGACTTTTTTGGGTGTAGAACCTATTTTTGACAAATATGAGGTGAACTCAAATGCACAATACGTGATTGCATAAAAAATTGGAGAAGAAGCATTTTTAGCTGTCAAAATCAACAGAATTGACAATAGAAACGAATTTTCCCATCTCATTATCTCTGATTTATTTACTAAAAACCTGTTACTAAATTTTAATTGATTTTTTTTTGTTGTAGTTATACAGTAATTCCACTGTAATTTCTGTTCCAATTCACAGTAATTTTGCATTAAAAACAGTAATTTTTCGTGTCTAGCACAGTAATTTCAACAAATTATGTTAACATCACTGCTCCAGGGAAATTGGGCGCTGGTGAAAATGCAATTTTTTCAGCGAAACCACCACAATACACATAGGAAAAAACTAACTTAAGATTTTTATTCAAACATTTTCATGCATATACAAATCAAAACAGAGTTTTTAAAACAAAAATAGAAAAGTTTTGCAAGAAACTGAATTATATGTTCCTGTTAACAAAGCACTTGTCAATAGAACAATTTTTTTTTATTTTAAATTAAATTTTTTTCCATCAAAAATATTTTTTTCTATTATCAAAGCAATTTCATAAATAAGATTGGCAATACTGACATTTCTATATTAACAAAAGTTCTTTATCGACTTTTATTAACAATATTCGTGCTAAGCTAAAAACAATTTTCTTTTAAATATGCAAGACTTTTTTGGGTGTAGTACCCATTTTTGACAACTATGAGGTAAACTCACATACACAATACGTGATTGCATAAAAAACTGAATAACAAGCATTTTTATCTGTCAAAATCAACAGAATTCACAATAGGAACGAAGTTTCCCATCTCATTATCTATGAGTATGCTTTGAACGTTCATGTGGTGAGGGTGTAGCTCGCTGTTTTATTTATGAATATACGTAAATATATTGCAATGTTTCAGGAAAAGCATTAATACATTTTTGCTTGATGTTTTCTATAGGGGTTTTCACGATTCCGTACATTTGGCTGTGCATTTGAGCATGAGCACAATATTTTTCAGCACAATATTCATGCTTTTTTGCTCCTCCAATATTCATGCTCCTATTTTCCACAAATGCACAGCATCAATCCTGGTGCATAAATAGTTTTTATGCATGTGCTTATAACAGCTGATTTTTGACGCGTTAAAATGGAAGAAGTAAAATTAAAAACATTTAAGCGCACTAAACCCAATAAGAAATGGACCATTTGGAAATGGAAAGTGCTCCAACTCAAAACAAATAAATTTCTACTAAATTTCCAAAATTTGCTTTCTCACGCTTTTTCTTGTCATAACTGACTTTAACCCACAGAATAACGCTCTGTTTATGTTTGAACAAGCTGATGTTCCTTCTGTTTCAAAGAATTTTTGAATTTGCAAAGATGTTAATACTGTGTCCTTCTGAGGTACGCTCAGTTTGTTGCAAATGCATAACATAATTTGCAACTGCACAGCCAAATGCACTGAATAGTGAAAACCCCTTATGTTAAAATAGTGAAAAACAAACAGAAAAATAAAAAAGAAATAATTATATTGAAAATCCAACACTCGACAAGAGTTCCTTCCACCAATTGTTGTGAGAGCTTTTAACATTTATGTTACTGACAGGGTACCCGGGTGCCTTTTTCACTTTAAAATGCAAATAACTTCGTTGCTTGGTGTCAGATCTAGCTGAAACTTAAAGTATTCTTCTAAAAATCGATTTTGAGCTGGTTTATGTCCAGAAAGTTACAAAAAAATATTTTGAAATTAGGAATTTCGAACATTTTTTTAATATACCCCTCTAGTTACTGACCAGGTACCCGGGTACCCAGATAAAAAGCAATGTAGAAGATCGACGTAATCTGTGTTTTTTTCTTTATAATTAAATGAAAATATTTTTTTAATGAAAACAACTTCAATAATTTAATAATAAGTTAAACTAAAAATAAAAAAAGCAAAATACGTACACTGAAAAAAAAGTAAGCTTAAAATTAAACAATGTGTTCATAATTTGACTTTTTTTCATATGTTTTTCAAAATTTTTAAATACATATGCTCTTACTTTGACGAAATTTGTTGCATGCTATTTTTTAAACACAAATATCGTCAAATTCATAACAATTGTCGTCAATTTTAAAACATTTTTTTTTTCAGTGTAGATGAAAAAAACAAGGAAATTATAAATTGCATTGTACACAGTGGGTTATATGTTTTGCATGCGCAGCAGAAACCGGCTTCTTACAAACTATGCACACCTTTCGGGTCTTTCTGTATATTTTGCAAAGAAGGCATCTCCCTTTTACCTTCAATCTTCCAGTAGTGTCTCGCTCTTCACCAACATCCGAATCAGAGGCACCAGGTTCGCATGAGATTATTGGGTGATCCAGTATGCTTTCAATTACATTTTTGGTAGTAAAGTGACGAGTAATTCTTGTATTTTCCGAACGTATGGAAACTTGTGGCATCACCAACTGCCGAGCCAAATCCTGCAAAAATGTTCTTCGCCTATTCGTTGAATTTTTTATGTTGTTATTATTTTCCATATAAATAATATATGTGCCAGTGCTGCAACATCAACAATATTATAAAAAAATGGTAGTGGGCACCGATTTGTACGCCTTTTGCATGTGTACTCCGATAGAATTTTGTTCATGTTATCCTCGTCACGTTTTGTTTCATTGTAATCCGTAATCATGGCAGATTTATTAGCAGGCCCTCCACTTTTTTTATCGTGATGCATGGTTGACAGAAGGACAAACAACTTTCTTTTTTTTGGCACATAACTGCACATGCTTACATTATTGCTGAAACAAAAGATCGATGAATGCTCTGGATGTTTTTTTTGCGTTTGCAAACTCAGGTGGGACGAACCGACGGGTTGTTCTTAGAATGGCCTAGAATGGACAATTCATATTCAAGCATCAAGCTTTATGCAAGATTATACGTTGTAAAGAAATTGTCGCATGTGATATTACGACCTGTTTTTTTGAAAAGATTGACGCATAAATCTTTCACAACTCTCTCTCCCTGACAAGTTTCCTTTGTCCAGAAGGGCCAAGCCCAGTATATATTTGCCCCTTTATTGGGTACGACGTAGCGCTGTCCCAAGCCCACCACACTTTGATTCTATACTTGGTAGGCTTCGAAGGAATATTCTGCGTGAATCGAGTACCTCCACGATAACCAAAAAACTGCTCATCCACTGTAAGATTTGCTCCAGGTACGTAATATTTTTGAAGGTTGCTATTCAGCATTGTAAAAGTGTCAGTTATAGCAGTGGCCTTATCTGAGAGCAAACGTTGCTGGCGAGTTTTGGCATTTTCAAATCGAATAAATAGTGCAAAATCGATCCCGGCTTATTGCAGCCCAATAAATAGCCTGCCCATTTGATTTCCACAGATCATGTGTGTGTTCGTAATTAGAGCGACGTACACCGGCAAACAAAACAATTCCTAAATAAGCATCAACCTTAGTTTGGATCAATGGCTGCAAAAATTTCGAAATATGTGCAAAAAAGCAACCGCTAGAATAAAAACAAAAATGAACCAAATTATATAGCCAAACTTAAGAACGTATTCGCGGCCGTAAGCAAAACATTGCAAAGAACACAAACGTGTACAAACAAGATGACCGATACAATTAGAAGGAAGACAATGGGTAAAGAACATAGAAAACAAAATAAAATTTAAAAACTTGCATTGAATTTCCATATAAAACGTAAGTGGGTACCCGGGTACCCTGTCAGTAACGTACGTTGTTTTTTTCTGTCAGTAACATAAAGGTTAACAACTCATTGTTTCAGTGTAAAGCTGTGCAGTCGGAAAGCTCTATTTTTTGTTGTTTGAACTGTTCGTTGATCACCACTGAACTAAATAAAATAATATTGTATCAGAAGAAAAATATTTTATTTTTGTTTGCTTTTGTTTTTTGTTAAAATCACTTTGTATGGGAGGTAGGCGTGGTTTTTACTCGATTTCATTGAATTTCATACTCAGAGTGCATATTAAAGCTTATTTGCTAAATTTCAAGTTCATATATTAATTTTTGTGGAATTAACCGGAATTAACCGTTTTTATAAAGTCACTTTATATGGGAGGTAGTCGTGGTTTTCATCCGATTTGGCTTTTTTCGAACTTAATCTCTATTTTTTAGATGAAAGCGTAAATATTGAATTTCGTGATGATAGCTTGAAAATTACGGCTGTAATCGGCTTCCGGTTTAAAACTGGAAAAAAAACTAAAATTTAAAAATTGATTAGAAAATTAAAAAGAGGCATAAATTTCCTATAAAAAAAATACATTCCTTATTTAATAACATGGTTTGACAGAGGTTTGCACCCATGAGAAATTCCAATATATTCTGAAAATAGACATTAAAAAAACAAATACGTGTCTCGTAATTTACCTCCAGCACGTCAGAATTTTTTTTAATCGATTTTCGAAGTTTTCTGTGATGGAATTCACATCTGACGCTTTTATATAATGAAATAAGGCTATCAAATATAAAAGAGTAGGCTGATTTTCATGAATGAAGGCATTTAAGAAAGGTTATAAAATTTTTGAAATTGAAAATCAGTACCATAACTTACTTTATTTTCAGTTCAACACTAAAACAAAAAAAAAAAAAAAAAAAACAAAATTTAATAAAAGCTTTAAAATAAAAATATATTTTGTTAGGAGTAATATATTTTAATTCCGAATTGTTAAACATTTTGAACGACTCTTTTTTCGTTTATTTTCTGTAGGATTTGTGTCTCGACAAATAGACCAGCAATATTCAGCTAGCATGTGTCTCGAGTATTTTCCTTTAAAAAAATTGTCCATAGTTGATATATATATCTTTGTGAAAACGTTCACCATGCTCGTCATTAAAGTCTCCTAGGTTTAACGGGAAAAGTCCAAATGGCTGTGTAAAAATGAATTTTTAACGACATGTTTATTTTTATGTCACCATACGCAGAAATCATTTCCTTCACGATTTCTTCAAAATTTGCAGATCACGTCGAGCGGTGAAAATATATATTTTTTAATTTTATTATCAGGGCCCTCTAAGTAAAAAAAGTGTTGCATATAAATTAAAAAATATGTGAGGATTTCTAACTTGTGGCCTTACTTTATTATTTAAAAGCGTCAGCTGTGATCATAAAAAAACCTGAATCATTGAAAACTTTAAAAATCGATTTAAAAAAAAAAAAAACTGACGTGCTGGAGGAAAATGACGAGACACGTGTATTTTTTTAAACGTCTATTTTCAGAATATATTCGAATTTGTCATGGGTGTAACAAAAATCTTTTTATAAATAAACTTGTTATTGACTGCTTAAGACTTTGAATATACTTTGGTTCGGTCGTGGGGGTATTTTAGCTTCGGCCCAGTCGAAGATCATTTCTTACTGGTTTTCGATTAAAATAATTTTAAAATTCAAAACTTTAAAACAAACATGCCCACGTAGTGGCCCATATGGCCCTTCATACAAATTTTTTTCTATCTTAATTTTGTCTTTGCGATGAGCCAAATTCAAAGAACGCATGAAAAAAACAACAACATAAACCTCACTCCTTCAGTGTTCAGCACATTTTCCAGCGAACTTTACAAAAACAAATGCATGCAAAGCCAAAATAAAAAACGCACACTCGATGATGTCGATGCTGAAGCTGATTGTCCCGTTACTTGTGTGTCGAGTAATTTTTCATACATGCATTGTTATTGTAATAGAAATTAAGACTGGCAGTGTACATCAGTGGTGTCGTGGCAGTGAGCTGGATCAAAATTTAAAAAAAAAAAAAAAATTAGATCTTCGATGGCGACGAAAAAATGAAAAACAAAAACAACATGTGTACACTGAGCTAATATAGTCCTTAAAAAATAAAAACAAGTAAAACTGAAAATGTCACAACAAAAACACTAGCCATCACTTGAGTGTGCGCTATTAGAAAATACCAACAAAATATACACAGCATCAATAACCTTGATATCTTTCGAAGCGAGCAAACAACAACAATGCTATGCAGCGCGATGCGCCGATAGTCATTTCTTCGAATTACAACAAACACTGAAATATTGAAGTTGTTGTAAGTGAGCTAAAAGAACTAATTGAGCTATGGGATTTACAACTCTGGTGTACATCATGATATGTAATTTTATTACATTGTAATTGTTTTTGTTTTGTTTTGTTTGATATTTTGTCAAAAGCAACGATAAAGCTGGATTCACTGATCACCTTCAGCATGTTTTCAAGTTTTTTTTATATGGAGTTTATGCGCTCTATTTTTTTCCACACTCAATGAGAGAGTAACAAAAACTTGCTGCATCTCTTGAACTTGATTAACTTTATTTTAATTTTCTTGCTGAATGTTTTTGAGCGGAACTGCCAGAATGAAGTTTGTCAAGTTGAAATAGGCATATTTTATTTTTCATGTCTTTATAATAAAGGAACATTGTATCTGGCAATGCTGAATGACATTGAAAAAACAACAAACTTGCAGAATGTTTTACATGTCAGTGAATCAAAATTGCCACATTCTCTTGTTGAGAGCAATAGAGCTTGCGCAAAAAACATGCTGAAGGTGATCAGTGAATCCAGCTTAAGCAACATTTTGTGTTTGTTTTGTTTTTTTAAGCATTGCTAACCGTGCTAAAAATTTCTAAGGCCCCACTGCTTTAAAATAACAAAGTAAACTAAAAAAACACACGTTAATCTTTACACCAGTAAATTTTATTAAATTTCATTATTATTTTTTTTTTGCCACTTAGGCGTTCTGTCAATTAAACGCTCTTGTCAACGCACTTTTGGTCAATTGTTAATTTTTCTTTGACGCTATTTAAAAAAAAAAAAAAAAAAACACAAAAATCGTGTGCCAACAACGACACAAACATATTCACGTTAAAAAAAAAAACAAAAAAATCTACTTAACGATCGTGTTAGAAACTCGAAAGTACTCAATTTTTTCGCTTCAAGCACTTAAGTTACTACACAGAAAATAAAAGAATTGATTTATGACCTAAACTAGTTTAGCTAATGTGAAAGTTTCTATTTCACCTAATCTTTTCAACAACTTTTCTACTTACACAGTTAATTTAACAATCATGCATTAGGTAATTCACCTAATTCAAATTAGTTAATTCAACTAAAATTTTGCTTATTAAATCATCTAATTCTTCTAGTTATTTTACCTAATGCAAGTTGTCGATTTGTTCGTACACTAGGGAAATAACGCATATTAGCATTATCCACGCCTCAGTATAAATTTTATATAAATATTTACGTGGATAAATCAAATGCTTTCCTTACAACTTGTTTTTTTCCCCGTATTTGAATTTTATAGGAGCACAGCGCTCTCCTATAAAAAACATAAATAAAACAAAGTGAGAAAATTTTACAAAAAGTAAAGTCTAACGCGAAAATTGAACTCGGGCCGCTTGCGTTATAGTCAAACGCTTTACCGCTGTGCTGTTACGCCGTTTGATAATTTGTGAACAAAATGTATATAAAAATATGAGGTCCACAACTCTGAAATTATGGGCATCTACAGCAATTTGATTAATTGGTATGTAGCGTAAATTCTTGTATTGGAAATTAAGCTCAATAGATAAGGCGTTGGTTGTTGAAATCTTGAGATCACAGGTTCGATTCTCAGCGGTGGCAAAGAAATTTTTCAGTCATTTATACAATGTATATATCTCTCTCATTCTATCTACTATAAAACAAATCTTTCTTCTCTATGATGTGACGAAATGAAGTAAAGTCACATAAGGAAAGTTTCACTTCAAAATAGAAATTGCAAAACAAAAAACATATTTTTTGCATATTTTTTGCACGGCATTCCCACTCTTAAGTGGGAATGCTATCTAAATAATTAGATGATTTTTCTACACTTAGTAGGTGCCTTGCCTAATCTGAAGTGGTCATAGTTTAAAAAAAATTAGCTTATTCTTCTAATAAATTATGTGTCTTATCTATTTTATGGTTGAAGGTACACCTAAATATTTAGGTTTTTTTAGCTACTCTCGCAGTTAAACTACCCAATATAATTGCATATAATTAACATTTAGAAATTGGTAGCGCACCTAATCAAATTCGTTGACTGAAAATCACCGGATTACTTTAGCTGAATTGACTACATTTTTAGGTAAAAGTTCTACTCTTTTTTTTCTGTGTAGCGACGCGCGCCGGGTGCGTTACTGCAGTAAGTATATTAGAAATAATAAGTAAATTCAAAACTCTTATTAGTCCCTTAGTCTGACACCACGCTCATGTTCCACTGCCCGTTACAGTTTTCCAGCAGCAGAACATCACTCCAAGGTGGTAATTCCATTATGAGTTTCAGTGTCCTGCGATTTTAACTTCCATAACTATTCTGTATAGAAAATCGGGCCACACCCCCTTTTCCAATGCACGTACCAGTTTTCCAGTAGAAAGACTTTGGCAATTAGTAGCTCCATACTGAGTTTTATTGTCATGCGATGTTTAGTTCCAAAGCTATTCAATATCAAAAATTTGACTTGTGTGGTCGAAGCCATAACCCCTTCTTGGTTCTCTTGTAGAAATACATTCTCCATTCTGAGTTTCAATGTTATGTGACTTCTACTTCCAAAGCTATTCGATACCTAAATTTGAATTGTATCAGCAGTGCCAAGCCCACTTGTGAAATGGTCAATCAATTTTGCCAGTCAAAGTACACAACTAAATAGTACGTTTTTACCGAGTTAAATTGATATGTGACTCATAGTTCGAAAGTTATACCTTAAATTTGGACTGCTAAAAAAGTGGCACACCCCTCGTCCAACGCACATAAATTTTCACCAAAATTGAAAATGAAGATTTCATTCGAATATCAAATTTCGATGCTGTGTGATCTATAATTCCAAAAATATTCGATATCACATATTCGCAGAAGGAAGTATCCAATTTGGTCAAGTCGTTTTCAAGTTTTAAGCAACCGCCAAAACTAGAGAGGAAGAACCCCCAGCTATTCGGAACCAGTGTGCTATTCGGAAAACTTTCACTCGTAGTAGGAAAGAATTTACTGAGTTGAATACAATTTCTGTCTGTTGAAATAAAATTGTAATTTTTGATTTGACTGATTTTCTTAGGAAGAAATTTTTGCGAAAACAGGTTTGCAATTTTTATTAATTAATTTTACGCTCTATTTAAAACGTGTAAAGGTTTTATCAATCCCCTTATGAATTTCGGTGATATTAAGCAAAATGTAGCGTACGCACGTGCTACAAAATTTTCCCTTTAAAAAATTGATGTCAGCTTCTATCTGAAATTTCTGCGAATTGACTTCAGATAGAATTTTCATATTTTTTTTTCAGCAATAAGAGGTTATCCTAGATTATATTAGTAGTTAAGTTATTTGAGAAAAAAAAAATTACAAAACAATTTTTTCAACTTTAAACACCGTCACGCACATGTTACAGTCGTCACGCACAATTACACCGTACGTTCATATTACTGTTACCTTCGACCATATTTACTTAAAACTGAAATACAAAACAAAAGGATTAAAAATTTCTTATTTTCTTTTTTTTTAATCTTCTTTATGTCATGACTAGATACATTTAAGAAAAAAATTTGAAAATCAATTATTTTAATCGATAAAAACTATTCTATCTTCAATCCAAAAGTCGATGCTCTCAATAACTGGAATTGAAGGAGCTGGAACTTTGGGGACTCTTCAAATTCTTCAACAGATTCCATGTGGACCTATTCAGGTGTATCCTCATTTCTTATGCAAAGAAATTCGCCTGGCCTTTGAGAGAGTACCCGTGAAGGCTACACCCGTACAGCACCAAGTTCAGTGTTTTTGTGAATATGATTCCTTAAAAACCCTTAAATGCCAAACAACACCGATTTCATTAAAAATAAAAATGTTGTGCTAAATGATCCCCTGAACACGACCCCGTTTTTATTTTTTTGGAAAAAATTTTTGTTTACGAGTTATTGAAGAAAACATGGTTGTATCCAAAAAGATACAGTGGGCATTCCGACGTATACCATCAATCAGCTTGGTGGTAGGAGTTCAAGGCAAAAACGTGGAAAACGATTCTTTTTATGATGAATCTAAATTTGTTTGTTAAATGAAACTGAGTGAAATGAAATGAGTGAAACTACATATCCAGTATTTGAATTTTTGCAATATTTTAAAATAAATTGTTTATTTTCTCGGTTGTATCCAAAAAGATACGTTACGTCCTACATTGTTGTATAGAAAAAAGTGTAACATGTGCGAAACGCGTGGAATTTTTTTTCAATGGAAATAGAAAAAAAATTTTTTTTCAATCTGCTTTGCCATCTCAATATCCACACATAACAGCATTTTCCGCAAAAAATTTCTTATATTAGAGTCTGCATTGAAACATATATCAATATTGTCACGCACATGCTACATATTTTCTTAAATTATTTAACTGCTCCTACCACGATATGTCGTTGATAATTATTTATACATATATGTATATGTATGTATGTATAATTATTAGGAAAATATTAATAAGTTTGAAACAAATATTTTTTTTTTAATTGTAATAAACAGCTCACGCCCTCGCGGAAAATATCAAAATAAAACTGCAAAATTTCCCTGAACTTATTCACCACGCGAAAGTAAAAAAAACAAAAAAAAAATTACCGTTATCTTAAAGAATTCAACTTAAAACGTGTTGTCTGAATTCGATAGAATATATTCTATATAATTTCTCTTCTCTCTTTACAATTTGATTTTTGACCTATGAGGTTGACTTTTTGGTGGAATTCGTGATATACTAAAATTTAACAGAATTTAAGCAAGTATTTACCATTTCTGGTTGCTATGCTGTCGGCAGTACAAAATTTTGAACTGATTTACGACTCACGAACTCACAAGTATTTTTGTTTTCTATTTTTGCTTGTGTCAAAAATTCTCTTCCCGAGTGTCAAAATTTATACAAGCCCCTGGGGCCATGGTATAATAATATAAGGTAGTATTGACAGTTGCTTGGGCAACGACCATCTGTCAAAAAAAATGTCTAGAAAGAGAGCGTTCAATTATTTCTTATGTTTTCGCCATTGTTTATGTTTCAGCGCTTGCAAATAAGCAAACATTTTCTTACAAAATATTGCCTATTTTATTTAATTAGTAGTGAGTTATTATTACTAGAACGAAAATAATTTGTAAACTTAATGTTATTAAGTGCAAACATAAAAAAAAAAAGGTTGAAAACGTTTAAGTGCAGCATCCTCAGCAGCTGCAGATGCATGTGGACGAAATTGAAAAAGTTTTCAATTAAAATTAAAACACCACGGCTGGAAAACGTTAAACACATATCACACATAATTTTTTCACAACTTTCATTATTATAACTGTGTATTTAACGCACATATTTTGCGGAATTTATTTATTTTTACATTCGTTTAATTCTTGTTGCACGAACAACTGTTTTTGACAGATGGTCGTTGCCTTGTTGCTGAGAAAATCTATACTTGTCAATGCTACCTGTATAATTGTATCATGCCCTGGGGCTACATGAATTTTTGACAATCATATTCACCTCACAAGTAGAGATGAGTCGATATTTTGGTAGCAGTGATTCTTTCACAGCTACTCGAAAGTAGCAATCACAGTCTGCTACCAAAATAATTCAGTCACAGTGATTGCTACTCCTGTTATTTTTTTTTTTTTACAAGTAAAGTCCCAGCAGAAAAGTGGACCAAATTTGAAATAGTTCTGAACTAGTTCCAAAAAGGACCAGTACTAGTTCCACTACAATACCCTTTAACATTGAACGAACTGACGCTTTTTGCGGGTTGATGTCATAGGAAAAGACAATTGTCCCCAGAAACACTCCTTTTCCCCTATATTTGAACTAGTTGCATTAGGAACATTTTTAAACTGGTTGCTTTCGCAGTAGCCTGAAAGTGGTTCTTTTTTACTGGTTTTAAAGTGAACATATCAAAAGTGTAAGAATTTTGTGCAATGGAAAGGTCCTAAAGATCTCATTTGTACCATCTTTTCCATCCACAATCCAGAAGACATTTTGTCTACAAACATTTTTTTTTTATTATTTTTTTTTGTGAGCAGCAAATTTTAAAAAGTAGCCAGAACGCGTTTATTTTTGTCAGCAATACTTTTGAAAACAAAAGCAAAGATAACTGTTCTACACTGAACGCCTTTGGTACTATTTCAGAGCTACTGCGAACTGCGCTAGAAATGAACTAGTTGACTTTTTCAATTGACTCCAAAATAACTGCTGGGGTATTAAACACAGTATAGTAGGAGAGCTAGTAGACATTTTAGGGTACGTGTTTGAGGCACTCTGAAAACTTGTATAATACTTCCTTTGTGATGCCTAAATATAAAAACCGAGACCTGGCTGAGGGGTAGTGGGTCTCAACCATACAATTTTTTTTTTTTAATAAGAAAAAATGTCACGCAAAAAATATTTTTGAGGCATTTTAAAACTTTTATACTTTAAAAATTTAGTATTTGAAGAGTGCAAAAATAAACAAGCCAGATTATTTAGTCGGGTATAAAACTTTGACAGGTGTTGGTAAAGTTGTATTAAAAAGAAATCGAGAAAATATATTTGAGGCACGTTGAAATTTTAACTGCATATTATTTTTAACTAAAAATTAATATTTTCAAAATGACAGGTCATTTCGGTGGGAAATTCTATCTGCCAGGTGATCGAGAATGTTAGATACACAGTGTTGGGAAAAGATATAAGAATGGATTTGTTTTTATTATTATCAATTTATTCAAAATAAAAAAAAAATAGTAAGTGTAGTAGTAATAGCGCATCTAGAAGTTGTAATAGATTTTGACCTTAGTTATATTGTACTTAAAAAATTTTAAAAATTTTACGATAACTGGGAAAGCTTTCTCTCTACCATGTTCTTATTTTTTTTGTCCAACCCTGTAAGTGAGAGTGAATAGCGCTAAATTCAAAAGTGATAGAGAGCGTATATCGGCTGATGTCTGCGTCAAAGAACACTACCGTGCGATTGGCTCTTGCAAGACCACGTGACTTACAGTCCCCAAGCTGTTGGCAGTAGAAACTTTGGAGTAACATATACAAATATTTGTCTAACACGTGTATTACAAAAGTTCGGTTTATAATGGCTAGTGAAAAGTTTGTGTGTGTTATTTGAGAAAAAGACAGCGTTAAAGTGATCGCTTTTAATGAAAATACTTTGAAAAAAAGGCATGAAGTGTTAGAAATTAGAAAAAAGCATGGTGTTTCTTTTTGGTGTTCCTTCAAACTCTCGTAATTTATTGAAATATTCCTTTCGGCAAATGCGATGATTACTTAAGTTCTCCAAGCTTTGTATTTTTTTATAAATTTCACTTTCCTGGGTAAACTTTTCGTACTTCGCTAAGGATTTTATCAGAACATATTTATATAATGCATTAAGTGGTTGTAGTTGTCCTTGGAGTTTTTTAGATCTTTTGTTGGAAAAAATACAAATATTTCGATTTTTGATTTCCTTGGTCTCAGGAATAGCTTCTTTATCACCAACATCGACATTAACTTCAGATGCAGATATTAGAACAGTTAATAATAAAAATAAGAATAACATAAAAAATTTATACAAGCCAAATGAAAAAAGAGGTACATCAGACTCCCTTGACGTTTTATCATAATATTTTTTTATCAAAACAAGAAAGTTTTTATAACACTGAGTGTTATACCCGTCTTTGAGGTTAGGATTCGTTGGTTAAGCAATGTCCTTGTATTTTAACCCATGCTTTTTTCTAATTTCTAACACTTCATGACTTTTTTTCAAAGTATTTTCATTAAAAGCGATCACTTTAACGCTGTCTTTTTCTCAAATAACACACACAAACTTTTCACTAGCCATTATAAACCGAACTTTTGTAATACACGTGTTAGACAAATATGTGTATATGTTACTCCAAAGTTTCTACTGCCAACAGCTTGGGGACTGTAAGTCACGTGGTCTTGCAAGAGCCAATCGCACGGTAGTGTTCTTTGACGCAGACATCAGCCGATATACGCTCTCTATCACTTTTGAATTTAGCGCTATTCACTCTCACTTACAGGGTTGGACAAAAAAAAATAAGAACATGGTAGAGAGAAAGCTTTCCCAGTTATCGTAAAATTTTTAAAATTTTTTAAGTACAATATAACTAAGGTCAAAATCTATTACAACTTCTAGATGCGCTATTACTACTACACTTACTATTTTTTTTTTATTTTGAATAAATTGATAATAATAAAAACAAATCCATTCTTATATCTTTTCCCAACACTGTGTATCTAACATTCTCGATCACCTGGCAGATAGAATTTCCCACCGAAATGACCTGTCATTTTGAAAATATTAATTTTTAGTTAAAAATAATATGCAGTTAAAATTTCAACGTGCCTCAAATATATTTTCTCGATTTCTTTTTAATACAACTTTACCAACACCTGGCAAAGTTTTATACCCGACTAAATAATCTGGCTTGTTTATTTTTGCACTCTTCAAATACTAAATTTTTAAAGTATAAAAGTTTTAAAATGCCTCAAAAATATTTTTTGCGTGACATTTTTTCTTATTAAAAAAAAAAAAATTGTATGGTTGAGACCCACTACCCCTCAGCCAGGTCTCGGTTTTTATATTTAGACATCACAAAGGAAGTATTATACAAGTTTTCAGAGTGCCTCAAACACGTACCCTAAAATGTCTACCAGCTCTCGGACTAGTAGCAGTGACAGTGATTCCCAAAAGCTTTGAGTATCGAATAATTTCTGCTACTGGTATTTCACAAGATCACAGTAGCAGTGATTTTTATTTCAGGGAATATATGCTGAATATATTGTAAGTTCCGCGCGCACATTACAAGTTATTAATATGATCGGTAAAAATCTTCATTAATAAAAAATATTTCTTCAAGAAAGATTTGAACTGATATCAGGTAATTTTTTATATAATGTGATTCAATGGCTTAATTATAAAAATAATTTTAAGATTTACTTGTTTTGCTTTAAACGTGTGATCATCAATGAAATTTGACCAAGGTCTTTAAAATTAAATGGAAATGCAGAAGAATCAATTCTATTAAGTCAGTGTGAGCAATCACAGGTATTTTTCACTGTGATTCCAAAGTAGCAATCACAGTGAGTACCAGTGACTACAAAATAGCAGTTTTGCCCATGACTACTCACAAGTGCCAAATATTCTCATTTAGACTGTCAAATTTCATCATCCGAGTGAAAAGTTTCTGAATAGCACACGGGCTTAGAGCCCGAACAGAACCAAAGCGGCTGTCGGTTGTCGGGTGCGCTGTGCAACAAAATATATAAAAATCTTTCGCCGCCAAAATTAAATGGCCGTAGAAATTTTTCCGCTACGGAAAAATGCCCGAGTAGAATCAGTTATATTTTTTCTCCGATGGCTGAAGGATATTTCTTTGAGTGGCGTAAATGTTGCCATATTTTAGCTAAGAAATAAGTATATTTTCAAAAATATCTACTCGGTCGTGCGTTTGACATTTTTTGCTATAGAAGGGTTGCATTTGCTTTGAAATAGCTTAGTATGTTGGTATTTTTGAGTTTCGAAAGTAAGCACATATTTCCATGGGTTTTGCTATGTGTCTCTTCAGATCTGTTATTGTAACGGCGGCAAATTTCAAAAAAAAAAAAAAATTCAAGTATTGTTTTGTTGTGTTATTAAATTTATTTCTTAATATTTTTCCCTTTATTATAAGTTTAATTATTGTGTTTTATGAAATATTAAGTGAAAAATTAAGGAGGTTGTTCAAAGTTGTTTTTTTAATTGTTTTTCCGTGTGCTTGCTTGCGCTGCTTTTTTAATACTGTCCCGTAGCTCGAAACATCAACAAAAACGAGTCGAAAAGCGTTCGGCCTGCCATGTTTCGTACAGGGTGTGTCTGCTAACACTCCTCCCTCCGTCAATCGACCTAAGATCACTGCTGTGGCAGCCTCAGGAAACTCATGTAGAGTGTCTGCTGCTACTCCGGTGGCACCTTGTCGAAATTTGAAAAGTATTGTTAGTAGCGACTTGACTTGTTCAGGGCCTTCAACAGTTCTGAATTCAAAGATGTTTTGCCTACCACGGCAGCGGCGTCAAAAACAATATGTAGCTTGCTTTGTGTGGATTTTGGACTCCGAAATGCGGCAAGTACCAAACAGCATTCTCAATTTTGTTGATCTCATCATTAGAGATCTTTTGCGGGCATAACCTTTCTCAGAATATTTATTTATTTCTTTTTATATCACTCACCATATTCAGGATCGCGGCTCATTTTACGCTCAATACCTAAAAGGCGCTTTCCAGCCATCTCATAGATTGTTGGTAGAACTGGTGGCTGTCTCTTCCACAGCAAGCCCGTTTCGAATCCGCTACTGGCACGTTTTGTTGTTGCCTCGAGAATTTGTCGAGCTTGTTGTACCACCTCAGTACAGGCAGCGCTCGAACCAAAGTTCTCTGTTGAAAAATATTCTGCAACAATATTGTGAAGCTCGTTCAGCGTGCGCTACTCGCGCACATGTAAAAACGACAGATGTGCAGTTGTGGATTGATTGGCAGGTCCGAAAACTACCCAGCCAAGTTTTGTTTTCGCTGCTACTGGCATGGCACGACCAGCTTCGAAGATTGTTGATGTGATTCCGAGATGTACGTTGTCAAGGGCGATTAACAACGCTGGCTTTGCATCTGTATAGTCGCTTATTGGCAAAAATTTGAAATGTTCGAAACTACTTTTTGAAAACGACTGCGTAGGCAAGCAGAGATTTTTAATCGTGCGAACATTTTTAATGAAGAATTTTTCTCTTCCATCAAGAGTTTCAATTTCAAATTTTACTTTTGCTGACTGCTGACTTTTGCAATTTTTACAGGCCGCGCCGCTAAGGCATTTTTGTAAGCGCATCAAATTTTGTCTTTCGCTATACCCAAAGGCTGCAGTGGTGTCATGGTAGCTGGCTATAAAAAGCGGCCACTCTTCTGTGTTACCTGAAAAAGTAGGCAAGTCTTACAGGTTTATTTTTGAAATCCGCTTGGGTACCATTACATGTCGTGCCGTTGGTGTCATCATTGGCGTTGACGTTGTAGCCATACTAGGTGGTTGCGGCGGCTGAAGTTGTCTTAACGTTACTGCAGGCTCTTGTGCCCGTATTTCAGACCTAAAAATAAATAAAAATTAGCTTAGGGCATTTAAACTAGCTAAAATTACTGATGCTTGTTCAGCGGCGCGTTGTTGCTCGACATTTTCCATAAATGTTTCTTCCATTAAAGTTCCTTCACTCCCTTCCGAGTCTGGTGGAGATGGCTGCGCTTCACTTTTTTCCAACACTTTTTCCCTGCTTCTCAAATTATAACGTTCCGGTGACGGCATGAACGCAAAACAAAAAAATCTGGAATGTTCCACTGCTAAAACTCCAACGACGCTTGTCTCAAAAAAATTAAAGGACAATTCGCTTGGTGACAATGACGTATATAGCAGCAAAAAGCAACAACCACACAGCAGCAGACAGCAACACCGATCCAGCAGCAAAATAACGGCACGAAGTTAAGAAAAATTTGAACAAAGACAACGACGCGTTTTAAGGCAGCTTGCTGCAACGACACACTTAATTAAAAAATTAAACTGCGGCAAATTACCAAAAAAAAATTCAAGTATGGTTTTGTTGTGTTATAAAATTTATTTATTAATATTTTTCCCTTTATTATAAGTTTAATTATTGTGTTTTATGCAATATTAAGTGAAAAATTAAGGAGGTTGTTCAAAGATGTTTTTTAATTGTTTTTCCGTGAGCTTGCTTGCGCTGCTTTTTTAATACTTTCCCGTAGCTCGAAACATCAACAAAAACGAGTCGAAAGGCGTTCGGCCTGCCATGTTTCGTACAGGGTGCGTCTGCTAACAGTTATCTTTCAGATTATTGTTTTGTAAAGTAATGTTTTTTTTTATTAAAACTGTTTTTAGGTACATATATTTTATTTTTGTTTTTTTTAGGGACATTTATAAAATAAAATTGGTTACCAATATAAATTGAGTGATTTAGGCGAAAGAGATGTTTTGTGGAATTTCTTAAGTCACTGCTTACATTGGCATCACCTAAGTTGATCTTACTGACAGACGCACGACTTGCCTAAGCAACATTGAAAAAGCAAAATAATAAGGTCGTGCGTTCTGACATCTCATCCCATAAAGTTTCTACAGAATCGATCAAAATACGGTCAAAGGCCGACCGACCTAACGCACCTTTCTGATTTCAGCATTAAGTATTTACTAAAGCTTTGTTGAAGCAGATCACAATAATTAATTTATAAAGCCAATACACAATAACCACTAAGGATTCTGTATTGGCTATCCAAACAAGAGTAGAAAAAAAAAAACAAAAATGTTGCTTCTACTTAGTACCAGGATAATATCCTTAAAAATAAGCAACTCGTAAGTCAAGCAAGTTTCCATGCTAATTAAATATGTTGCTCTATGTTCTAAGTAACAAAGTTGCTTCAAACTTGTGAAATGTTTGGCTAACAAATTCAGTTCTTTTATTGCATATTAATTCTTACTAGTATCGCCTGTGACCATGCGAAAAAACAGGTCGTCGTAACAAAATTCCGACTTTGTTGAAAGTTTGTCCCTGTGCTTTATTAATTGTCATTGCGAATGCATTGATCACTGGAAATGGCGTCCTCTGGAAGTCAAATGGCATGATTGTTCCAGAAAAGGTCAAATTTATGCGAGGAATCAAAATTCGCTTGCCGTGAGCGATTCCTGTCAGTACTTCACAATCGATAGCATTATTATGTAATGCTTTGACGCACATTCTAGTGCCGTTTACCAATGCTTCCTTCGTATTCAAATTCCTTATTAATAAAACAATGCCATTTACTTTAAGTTCTAATTGATGTGGTGGCAAGCCACTGACAGACAATGAATTCAAAAATTCTACTGGATAATTGCTTGCCTCAGCTTCATTATCACAAACAATTTTATCGTAACTGTGATAAATTTTTTTATCACCAACAATACGATTGAGCACATCGTTGTTTATAAGGTTGCAATCTTCGTTAGTAGGTGCTAACACAACAGACTTCAACATTCGTTCCGATAAAAGATTTTCATTGATGTCCCGTCAATTTTGTCATTTTCACTCAAACTGACCAAAATATGAGAATGAGGCAATCCTCTCTTTTGAAATTCAATTGTATAAATGATGGCCTCTACTTTGCCAAAAATATGTTTATTTATAATAGAAAATATCAATTCTTTTAGTTTTGACTTTTCTGGCCAATTTGGATTGCAAGTCATGGTTATAAATAAAGAGGGCTTGCCGAAATATTGAACGATAGACATTACGTCTAAGTAATTCTGGTACATATTTCTGGGTGATCCAGTAAAAGAAGACGGCAATATTACTTTTCGACCTATATTAACATGCCCACCTGGATTTGCTTCCAAATGATCGGTAATATTGTTATAAACTTCAGCCCTTAAATTTGCTTGGTTCTGTCTTATATAGTTTAATCTAGTACCCTCTATTCTGACATACATGTCGACAATATACTGCAAAAATAATTTCTGTGATTTGTGTAATAAACTGAATTCATCTCTTATTGCTAATCTGTAACATCTAAATTGTAGCATGGTTACTCTATTTCTTGCCTGTGTGCTATGTGAGTCATTTCGTATGTTATGAAACATATTGACGTGCCAACCACATTCTCCGTTTGGAAACAATAAGGGATATGCCATTGGATCTAACGATGAATCCAAAACAGAAACTTTTTCACTGTGCCATTCGTTTTTGGAAATGCAATCATGTTCCTTTCAAATGGTGGCTCACCATCAACAGTCGTAAATATAGCGGCAACATCAGTCTGAACTGCATCGTTATACCTACGTAAATCTGTTTCACGATTTACTGTAATAACCATGGTTATTTCTTTATTAGCATAATCTAATCTTTCACAGTGATCTTGCATTGTGCGAAAAGAGCGAATAAATGGATTAACTCTTTCTAACTCGACACAAATTTCTCGCATCAAAATGTTGTTGCAAGATTGATTTGTTTGTTCGCTCATTCTATAATTCGTAGCCGTATCGACATCATAGAAATAGAGCTGAGCATAAATCGGCGATCGACCGTATGTTGATGTCATAGGTCCTGCTCTATGATAAAAAATATTATGAATTTTGAAGTGGTAGACTCCATTTAAAATTGTGTCTGAAATATTTGCCTCCGAGCTGACCATAGCAAAGGATGAGTTATAATTACGAATGTTGTCGAAATAATTTTCTGATTTTTTTTTTTATGTCTCTATCATTTGACAAAAGTCCATCATAAAGTGTATTAAATTGTGTATTTTGTGTTAATGGTGGCACATTTACTTTGCCTTTATGGCAACACATAGTGAATGACGTTCTTTCGCGCATTGTTATTTCTGACATAAAATGTTTTGCCTGAAAAAACCTACATACCAAATTCATTAAACCACTATGAAAACTATCGAAATTATTTGGTATTTCATGTAATGCACATTTAAATGAATTGTGTAACTCAACAATAGCATTATTATTATCTTGATCATTTCGAATTAAATTTAAATGTTTTGTGTTTCTCACATTTCGAGCTCTGCTCAAAATTTGGCGGTCTCTTTTCATTTGTCTCTGAACTCTCCCCGTAAGCGTTCTTCGTGGAGTCATATTATTATATTATTTTCAATTGATTATGGAAAACACAATTTAAATAATTTTTGTTCGAAAACACTTGTTGAAATACACTGTCATATAATACATAACGTTTGGCGTTCAAGGCAAATCTGTGCGTGCTAAACGCAACAACCCATAGCCTGAACAGAATGAACGGCATCAGCGGCACTCTCTGTTGCAGCGTCATCTCGAAATAAACCACCAAGTATTGATCAAAACCAACCATTATCAATGACTTGGCGTCAAGTGTTATATGAAGCAAGCAGCAGTTTAACTGTTTTTTTTAACGCTGAGAGAAATTAAGAGAAAGCAACAATAACCACAACAACAACAACAATAATGCTACTCAGCTCTTTTTAAGTGTTTGCGTCACTCCCGCATTCTACTCTTGCTTTTGTAAGCTACAGCAGCGATGTTCAACAGAGCTTTGTCGCTTTGCTCTGCATTGTCCCACTGGTAAAAAAAGCATTTTATATTTGCTCAGTTTTACCTATCTTAATGACAACATATTCAAATAAAAATTAATTTGTGCAAATCTACTCGAAAATACCTATCCATCGATATAAGTATTATGTGAATATGTTGAAGGTAACACAGAAAAAAAGGGAACACAAACTTTTTTGTTTGCGTATTAATATATAGATTTTGTATATTTATTCCCTACACTTAAACAGAGGGCCTTAAGGAAGGGCCGGAGAGGGTTAATATGTATGGCTGAACCCCATAATTTTTGCAAAAGGAACAATTTTTTCCTTGGGGGCCTGACCTCTCTGATAACCCCTTTGAGCGTTTAAACTAAGTTTAACCTCTGTTTAGAATTTACTGGAAAAATCGATGGTTAAGCTTAGTTTACACTACAAACAGTAAAACCAGCTCTGAAAAACTGGCCCTTAGTTTCGGGAATTCTGCCACTTGTAACCTTTGCATTATTATAGATTTTATTGAACCAATCTTTAAACAGTTTTTTAGGCAGGCTTATGTGAGAAGTTGTGGCGTCCGTGGCGTAGTTGGTTAAAGTGCGTGGCCACTATGTCAACGAACCTGGTTCGAACCCCAGCAGCGACAGAAAATTATTTGAATTAAAATAATTTTTCTGTACGGCCGTCAGCTCTGCAGACAATGGCAAACCTCAAAGAGTAATCAAAATGCCATGTAAAGCTTCTTGAGAACAAGAACATTCTGTTCAGCGCCGTTCGGAGTCGGCGTTAAACCTGTAGGTCCGGTTCTCGGTCAATTGTGTACAAACTTAATAACACGCACAACACAATTGATCATAAGAAGCTAGGTCAAAGTCCTTTCAAGGGCTGAAATGGTCAGTTATTTATTTTATTTTGACGTAGAATACGTCATTCTCGGAGGTAAGTAGGGTGGTTGATAGTGATCAGGTGTCGGTATTTAGGTCACAATTTGAGCCTTTGGTGTGCCTAAAGTACTGATCGTACAATGTTGATGTTAGCACTTGTTGGTCTGCTTGATCCTCACTGGGAGAAAAATTCATGTTTGAACTCTAACTTATATAAATTTTACACAATTACATGAAATATAAATCCAACATTTGATGTTTTTGTTTGCTTAAGTTTGCTACCTATTTATCGACAGTTTCCGGTTTTATTGACAAAACCATAAAATTTGTATGGGAGCCCCCCTAAGGGGTGGTCGGAGGGAATAGGTGTCCAAGCAAAAATGCTCCTTTTGCAAAAGTAATGGGGGTCGATCATACATATTAACCCTCTCCGGCACTCTTTTAAAGGCCATATGCTCAGGTGTATGGAATAAATATTTTGCTAAATATTTTTTAAAAAAGATGTCATCAAAAGCGAATTGAATAATTCTACGTCTTGTGTTACGACATAGTCGAAACTACTGTATCTTTTTTTTTATGTGAGAAGTTTATTATTTATTATCTGTCAAGCAAGCTATTTATTTTTGTTAATTCAATTTTTAGAGTGGAAGAGGAGCTACGATCGGGAGAGTCTGTAGATTGTGAAGGAGGTTCAACGCGCCGAGGAAGTACTTCTGCTCGTCGATCTTTTTTTCGACGTAAAAAACACCAGCGTAGCTCATCGCGTGATTCAACAGAAATTGCTAGCTTTAGTAATACGCAACTTAGTTTCTTTCCCGACTCAGGAATGCTTAATGAGGATGGAGGAATATTGAGCTATCAGCGTGTGGAGCGCCTTGATTGTAATTAAAATCTTCAGAAAATGCAAATATTCCATTTAAAAAAATAATTTCTTATTCAGCCCCAATTCGTCGCCCGGTTCTTATCATTGGACCTCTATCCGAATGTGTCATGGACCGACTTACAATAGATTTCTCAAATCTTTTCAAACTTTGCGAAGTAACTACCATGGACTGCTCCCAAGAAGCAATGGAAGAAGGACTGCAAGAGAATATATTTGTTGACTATCGTCGGCGCGGGAATAAATTTGAATGCACTACTATAGAAGCAATTAACAACTCCTGCAAAAATGTACGTCTATTAAATTATTTGCAGATCCCATGGTAACTCATATAAATTTCTTTAATAGGACCGTCGTCACTGTATATTAGATATATCGATATCTGCAGTTGAACGTTTGCAACGTTTACATATCTATCCTATTGTTTTGCTCTTGCGTTTTAAATCGGCAAAGCAAATACGAGAAATTCGCGATTTTGGGACCGATAAAATATCAGCGAAAGCTGCTAAAGAAATGTATGAGCGGGCCCTCAAATTAGAAAATGACTATAAACAATACATATCCGGTAAGTTTATAATATTGATCTAAGTCAGTTTCATAATACTTGACGATTCAAATTAAAAAAAATATATAAGAAAAAAAAAAAACTTGAATATACCACGTTTTTAAAACGAACTAAAAAGTATAAAATAATTTCTCCTAGAGTGGGACTTTTAGTTCTAAAAACGTGGGGCACATGCTATAGAGAATATTAAGGAGTTAAGAATACCTTGGTTAAGAAAGCATTTGTTCACGAACATATTAAAATGTTAAATTGCTAACAAATAATTTCTCAATAATTCATCAAAGATAGGCAAAGATACGAAAATGTTTAAATATAAGTTATTTTGATAACTTCGATAACATTCAAATTTAAGAATTCTGAAACTCAAGTTCTCTGCAAACTTAAATATACCATTCATACAAGGACTCTTATCCTAATATTCAAGGGAAATTGTCAATGACACTCCTTACTATTCTCTAAAGCATGCGCTCCATGTTTTTAGGAGAACTAAAAGCTCCACTTTGGCGTCCGTGGCGTAGTTGGTTAAAGTGCGTGGCCGCTATGTCAAAGAACCTTGGAGACCCAGGTTCGAACCCCAGCCAGCGACAGAAAATTATTTGAATTAAAATAATTTTTCTGTACGGCCGCCACCTCTCTGCAGACAATGGCAAACCTCAGAGAGTAATCAAAATACCATGTAAAGCTTCTTGAGAATAAGAACATTCCGTTCATCGCCGTTCGGAGTCGGCGTAAAGCATGTAGGTCCATTTCTCGGTCAATTGTGTACAAACTTAATAACACGCACAACACAATTGATCATAAGAAGCTAGGTCAAAGTCCTTTCAAGGGCTGAAATGGCCAGTTATTTATTTTTTTTTATTTTAAAAGCTCCACTCGAGGAGAAATAATTCTATACTTTTTAGTTCGTTTTAAAAATGTGGTTTATTAAATTATTTTTTTATTTAAATAATTAATTTCTGGTTTTTAGTCTTTGACAAATTTTACAATAGATTTTATGTTTTTATCAATACAATATTGTTTAAAAAAACCGAAATTGCTCCATAAATATTAAAAATGAAAAAAAAAAAAAAAAATCGGAAAAAATTCATTAACATTGTTGAGGTTTGAACTCACAACCTCACGATCATAAAGCAAGCGCCGTGTGCTCTGAGCTATAGAACTGACATAAAAACATATACTAAATACCAATAAACTAAACATCTTTTTTATAAAATAAATAACGAAATTTTTTTTAAACTACTTTCTACAATTTTTTTTACCCAGTGGTGAATTTTTGAAAATTGTAATATGTTTCATAAAAAAAAAACCAAAAAATTTCATTCACATTGTTGAGGATCGAACTCAATATCTAGCGTTTATTAAACGGTCGCTTTACGCTCTAAGCTACAGAACTCACACCAAAATATTTTCTAAATAAGTTAATAAATTCACTTCAGATGTGAATTTTTTAAAATTAAAAATGTCAATGGGCTTTTCAGTTTTTTGTTTGATTTTTCATATGTATATATATGTATGTATCAAATATATTTACATTTTAGCCAAACAAATAAACGTACAGACAAGAGCTACATTTAAAATTTCCAAACTCTAGCTCATCGGGAAGTTGGATAAAAATAGATTCCAAGATTTGTACGGGACAGACAAATGAAGTAGAGCTAATAAAAACGTGTTAAAAATGTGTTATAAGGAAGTAAACCACCTTAAATACATCTGCTGTTGTCAATGCTGGGTACGCGTCATTAAACTTTGGCTGTATTATGTACAGAAACAACAAGGAAGCACTATCTTCTTAATTATTAGCTCTATTTTTAACCCAACAAAGTTCTGACGAAAAATTCTTTCCAAAATTAAATTATTATTATTAATAATTAATTGATATGTGATGATTCTTAGATCATTCTTTGTTAGCTTCATGCATTCCTTGAATCTTTTTGGGTCGTATGTTCCTAAGAGCCGTTTAGACTGCTTTAATCCTGGTAGGTTTCTCCAGTATTTTCCTTTTTGTTTTTTTTTTCTTCTTCCTTCAGGAAGAGAGAGGATTTTTTCTATCGCACAGAATGGTTCCGTTTGTCAGCAATTTCGTTTCCTTCTATACATTTGTGTACCGGTACCCATAGGATCCAGACTCGGTTTTGTAGCCCAAGAGTATTCAGTTTGTCAAGACACTCCATCACCAGTTTTAAGGTTACCTGGTGAGATTTCAGTCCTTGATTGCCGCTTGACTGTCCGAAAAGATAGCTATGTTTTGGTTCCGGTATTTACGTTTCAGGTTAAAATGCACGCACCTGTCAATCGCGTATATTTCCGCCTAGAATATGCTACTGTTTTTGCCCATTAGCACGAAGTAGTTGATCCCTGGCCCGTAGACTCTTGCTTTGGTCAGTATACTCTTGGATTACGTCAGTATACCATGTAATCATGTACTGGTTTATCTTGTATGATTCAGATAAACCTTCCGATTTCTTTTTGCTACTTAATTCAGTTCGAAATCTTTTAGTGAAACTGAATTCTGGATGCATATAAAATATCAAACTTCTTCCGAGATGCGCAATCCTTTATCCCGATAACTTCATTAGTCATCCTTAGAATAGCCCTCTTCGCCTGGAATTGAATATAAATGTGAAGAAGTGTAAGTTCTAGTAGAACCTCCATGGATGCTGCTGGACATGTTCGCATAGGTCCAGTGATGTACACGCAGGCCAATCTCTGTAGCTTGCTAAGCGCAGCGATGACTGTATGCTGCTTCGATTTATCCGCCCAGATAAATAATCCATACGCAATCATGTACGATCATTGTATATATCCATTGCAATATTTTAGGAGTGCAACCCCAGCTTTTTCCTGCGTTGGATCTGCAGATCTGCAGATCCCTTTGGAATTCTATCTCTATTCCATCTTGGTTTATAGGCTTCAAGTATATTATATTTCCTTGTAAATGGCACAATTTTAATTTTTGCCGGATTTATGTTCAGCCCCACCTTATTGCAACATTTTTTTGTCACCTTTAGGCCCATTTCAATTATATCTTCGTATTTTCTCCTGCAGATAATTACTATGTCATCAGCGTAACCCTGAAATATTAGTCCAGTTTTAGCCAATTCTTCCAGTAGTTCATCTACTACAGTGCTCCACATTAGAAGAGATAAAACTCCCCCTTGTGGATATCCTCTTGTTGTAACTGCTGACATCGTGGTGATACTGAGCATTTTACCCATCCATTTCGTAAGGGTGTTGTTTACCCCTCTGTGGGTAAGATCTTTACTTATGCTTTCATGAAAAGTGTCAAAGGTACCTTCTATGTCGAGAAAAGCAAGGTTTCCTGAAGAACATTTGTCAGTTGATATAGTGCAGTCTCTGTTGATCTGCCTGTTCTGTGTGCAAATTAATATTTTATATAATAACTAGCCTTTTCCCGGCGCGCGTTGCTGCACCCTGCAACTATATGGAAATATAATAGGTGTATTCAAAACTTTTCTTAGACTCATAGTTTGACACTACTATAATTTTCCACTGCGCGTTACAGTTTCCCAGTAGCAGGAGATCACCAAATTGTAACTCCATTTTGTGTTTGTATGTAAGTATTGCTACTTTTACTTCCAAAGCTATTCGATAATACAAATTTTAATTGTATGGGCCATATGAGCCACACCCCTCTATATAATGTCCATCCCAGTTTTCTAGTAGATAGTTTTAGTACAGTTGCCGACAATTTTAGTACAGTTGCCGACAGTTAGCATACAAACTAAATTACCAAAATGTAGCCAAATCGACGAAAACCGTAGGAAATATAGCATTTTTATTGATTTGTGGGCTTCCATCAGTTTCCAGCCATCACACAGACAGCGTTTTGCTTTTTGTATATATATTTTGGATAAACATTATTGGCTATTACTTTTGATTGGCAAGAGATACTTAGTACATAATTTTTTCTAATAAACTAATTTTTTAGCTTGTATATTTTTTCAAAATTATAAAAACACAATATTGGAAAAAAAAAAATTTTGTTCGAAAAAATCTAGGGGTAAGCCTGCTTTTTTAATCACAAAAATGGTTTTTAATTTTTGCGTAAAATTGAAAGAAATTTTGCTTATATATGTTATAAATTTTAAATAGAGTTGAAAATTTGCGAATTTGAATTTAAATTATTTTTACAACAAAAACAAATTTTATTGATGAAGTTTTAAGACAAAAAAACATTTAACAAAATGTATAAAAAAGCAGCGGAGATATTTGAACCGAAAGTCACAAAATTAAATTTCTGATTGTGTTTTTCTCATTTTTGAGCAACGATGTTGCATTAAAATATCGTAGTAAAATTTTTCATAGTTTTCAAGATATGTTCAGGTTTTTTAAGCCAAAATAACGGAAATTTTTTAATTTTACTAAATTTAAGAAATATTTTATATTTCGTAAATACTTGCATATGTTACAACTAAAAATATGCGATTTTGTAAAAAATTTGTACTACAGCACCATCTGTTGTCCAAGGTGGTTCAAAAAAGATACTGTCAAAAAACTCATCGTACCTAAGAACTATTTTTTTTTTTATTTTTTACCTAAGAACTACTATATACCAATTTTTATTCTAATCGCATGAGCGGTTTGGGAGTTTTAGGTGGTTTTGCAAAAAAATTGTACTACAGCTCTCTCTGGTGTTCAAGATAGGTCAAAAAAGATTGCAGCAAATAGTTGCCGATAGTAACCATACGAACTTATTTACCAAATTTTAGTCTAATACGACCAAAAAAGTCTTAAATATAGCATTTTTATTGATTTGTAGGCGGTAAAGAGGGTATGGAAAAAAGGGGTATGGAAAATTTTGACTATGCCTATATTTTTCGCGCAAATGCAAACTAAAGTGAGACTTGCCCAATTATTCCAATATTCCATTTGTTTACAATTACCCTTGCAAATATTTCCCCATATACACCATATGTGCGCAACTGTATTTTTTCACACCTGTATTGTTGATAAGTTTACTAAAATGCCTATAATTCATGAACCAATACACATACAAAGACCATTTATGCAAAAAAAACCTTCGTATTGACGTCACCTTTCATGGGAAATTTCCAGAAACAAAATCGGTTCACGCATTACCGAGAACATCAATTTCATACACAATGCCACTTATTTTTATATATATAGATTACTGTCCAATTTTCAACCTTTATTCTTAATACAAATAATAAAACTCAAATTTTAACTTATTTTTGACTCAAAAATAAAATTTTAACTTATATTTTTGACCGGAAAAATAAGTCATATTTAAACTGTTATTTTTGGCCGAATAAATAAAAGTCAAACTTTTACTTTAAAAAAAAAATCGGTCAAAAAATAACTATTATTTGTTGACTTTTTTGAAACAAGTTATAACAGTTACGGTCCCTACTTTTAATAGATTATTGTGATCTGCTGCAACATAGCTTAAGTTAATACTTAATATTGAATCAGCGACATTAAACAACGAATCCTTATGGCTTAGTGGTTAGGGCATGGAACTATTTTTAATTTTCTACAATTTCTTGTTGCAATAGACCCAAGCTAAAGGAAACATCAACTCTGAGAAAAAAGGTGAAGGTGAAAAGGTACCAGAAGATGTGGTAGTCCTCTTCTGCGTTGACCGACACCGGGCACCGAATCAAATATTTTTTTTGCTGTAGCGTCGTTTTCCATTCCCTCAACATGACCTACCCAGCGGAGCCGCTCGATTTTAATGCGCTTAACTATGTCGATTTCAGCGTACAGCTCGTGATTCCATCGAATTCGGTACTCGCTATTGACACAGATTGGACCGAAGATCTTAGCATCTTTCTCTCGAAGGCTCCTAAAGTCTTTTCATCAGAACTGCTCAACGTACAGGCCTGTGCTGCATATAATAGGACGGGCATGATTAATGACTTATAGAGCGTGAGTTTTGTTCGTCGAGAGAGGGGTCTGCTTCTCAATTGCCTACTCAGCCCAAAGTAACACCTGTTGGCAAGAGTTATCCTTCGTTTTATCTCAATGCTGACATCGTTGAAAGAGTTTATGCTGGATCCCAGGTAGACAAAGTCCTTAACAACCTCGAAGGAGATGTTGTCAACAGTGACGTGGTTTCCAAGACACTGGGACTGTTTATTTGTTGACACTAGGTATTTCGTCTTATCTGCGTTCACTGCAAGACCCATTCGACTGGATTCTTTCACTAATCTGGAGAATGCTGCATTGACTTCACGTGTATTATGGCCAATGATATCGATATCATCAGCATATGTCAGCAGCATAATACTTTTGTAGAATATCGTGCTACTTCGTCTCAAATCAGCAGCTCGGATGATCTTCTCCATCATTAGGTTGAATATGTCGCACGATAAGGAATCACCTTGTCTCAAACCTCATTTGGTATCGAATGGAGGAATGAGATCCTTCCCAATTTTAACTGTGTTGCTGATGTTGATCAGTGTTATTCTGCAAAGACGAATGAGCTTTGCAGTAATACCAAATTCAGGCATGGTAGAGTATAGATAATTCCTTATTGGACTGTCGAAGGCGGCTTTGTAATCGACAAAAAGATGTGTGTGTCGATTTGTTTTTCTAGTACATATGTCTGTAAATATCTGGTCTATGGTGGATTTGCCAGGTCTGAAGCCACACTGATAAGGTCCAATCAGCTGGTTTACGATGGGCTTCCATCTTTCACATAATATGCTCGACAGGACCTTATATGCGATATTAAGAAGGCTTATCCCACGGTAGTTGGCGCAAATGGTGGGATCGCCTTTCTTGTGAATTGGGCAGAGCACACTGAGGTTCCAATCGTTTTTTAATAAACTTTTCCGACCATATTCTGAATAGGAGCTCATGAAGCTTTGACTCAATTCTTGAAGAGCTCAGCAGGTAGGCCATCAGCTCCTGCGGCTTTGTTGTTTTTAAGCCGAGCTATAGCTTTCAAGACTTCACTATGGTCGGGCAGCGAATCTTCAACACTGTCGTCCACAATTGGGTTTCCGGAATATCATCTCTGTTGGCGGGATTGTTGTCGTCATCGCCATTCAGGAGCCTAGAGCAAATGTTGACGTTCGACATCGCCATGAGCAAAAGTTGCAAAAAAAAAAACTGCAGAAAAAAAGAAAGCTGCAAACGATGGAGGGAAGGTTTGAAGGAGAACCCATTCAAGTTAAGGACCTATCTCTTGAAGAACGAAGACAGAATGCCAACCTAATATCAAAATATTAGGGGTATTCACGTGTTGATACGATTTGAAAGAATTCGAACATGCAATATATTTTTCGCACTAATGCGTGAACATCAATATTACAACTTTAGTGTTGCAACTCTCTTAATATGATAACTCAATCAAAAAAATTCCAAAATATATTGTCACCTTATTTCAAAATCAAAAATTAAAGATTTACCCAGATGGAAACTATGTTCGAAAACAACCAAAACATGAATCAGCTGTTTCGCATCACTGCTTATGTGCATGATACATTAACAAGGTTGGCTCGTATTCGAGACGAGGGTGCGCTAGTTGTCAAAATCAGCTGGTAATTTTAAGTTTTCCTAATTGTTGTTGCTTTTATCGTTTGACGTTTGTAACTCCTACAGCTTTGTTGTTGCAAAATTTCTCATTTGAGCAGCCATCTTAAAATGAGCTTACCAGAGAACTGCAAGCGATACCATTTTTGATACTTGTAATCTACTCACACCAAATGCAGTGCAAGTATGAACGCACATCGCAAGCATTGCGATGTTGTTTCAAACGAACTGCCGCCTGCGGACCCGAATGCGCTGGTAGTAGTTGGTTTGATAACCAGCGCAAGTTCGTTCAAACATCTGGTAAGCAGTGGTGAGTATGATTGCTCACAAGAAACGAAATAAAGGCAATCAGCTCAAATACTGCATACCGCAAACACTGCATGCTGGAAACACTGCATAATCAATGCTTTAATTTTTTTCAAGCTCAAAATATTTGCAGTTACTTTGCAGTGGATCACAAGCAATAGGGAGTAAATACCGCCCATTTCAGATTGAGGTGACCTATCAGTCGCACTGACCATCTTTGGCTCAAATTTTGTTCCTAGATTGGTTTATTACTTAGAAAACCAAATCCGAAGTTATAAATTTTTAGAACCATTTTTCAAGGCCAAAATAGAGTGTATTTTGAAACGACGTAGCTCAGTCAATTTAAATCCGATTTTCGTAAATAAGGTATCATTGGAAAGGTTATTTCGTTTATTTTAAGGGAAAAATATAAAACTTTGAGAAAAAGTGCAGTAAGCTGGCCTATTCTTAATTTCAAAGTATAATTCCATACCAACAACAGACGCTATAATTTTTTTTTTAAGTTTCTTTATTTTGGTTTTTTGTACGTTTCAATAATTTTCCAACAATATAAAATTAGGGTATGCTCTTGAAGAGTTCAGAAGTTACGGCGTAAAACGTGCAGTGCTAAAGAATTTTCAATACGAATTATAGCGTCTGTTGTTGGCATGACATTAAACTTTAAAATTAACAATGGGTCAATTTATAGAAATTTTTTTAAAAGTTTTATATTTAATCCTTAAAATAGAGGAGATAACTATTCCAATGTTGCCTTAGTTAATAAAATGTGATTTAAGTTGACTGAACTACGTTGTCTTAAAATAGGCCCTGTTTTGGCATTCGAATGGCTGCGGCTCCGCAAAAAAAATTTTTAGGAAACTTTGAACTCCGGAATTGGTTTTTGAAGTGAAACTTCTTAGGCGGCGCTTCGAAATTAATATTGAGGAGTGAAATTTCAAGGTCAATTTACTTCATTTCGTTACACGATAGAGAAGAAAGATATGTTTTACAGTAGAGAGAATGAGAGATATATGCATTGTATAAAAGACGGAAAAAAATTCCTTTGTCAGCGCTGAGTATCGATCCTGCGACCTCAGTTTTATAAAGTCAACGCGCTACACGCAGAGCTAATGTCTTCATAAATAAAAGTAGTCTACATACCAATTAATCAAACTACTTTTGCTGTAGATGCCCTGCGGGAAAATAAACAGCGCTCCTAGCGGGAAAATATAACAGCCTTATTCATAAACACATTTAAGAGGCAGTGTAACTTTAAACAAGAAAACGCTATTCATAAACATTTTCGCAACCATGTTTTTTGTTTGTCTTTTCCATTGAATAATTATAATATAGAATGGACACCGCCAACATTCGCCACTACGCCATCCACATGTCGCTACAATCGTTTTGGATATCACCAAAGCTCTTCACCTGGTTTGTGCACATAGCTAAGAAAATCCCAAAACAAACAGAAATAAAATCCCACCTTGTTCAAGGTCAGTTGCTTCTGCTTCGCTGACAAGTGTTTTCGTTTGTGATATTTGATTTTTATGGAAATTGTCAAATTGTGTAGAATGATAAATTAATAGAATTGAGTTTTTAGGCTACAAATAATGCAGTTTATTAAAAATGCATTAATAATTAATATTATCGTGTTTATTTATAATATTTATTTTGGGTTAAAGACAATTAATTTGGGTTAAAGAATTGGATAATTATGTGTAGTGCAAATATCTGCCACATAGCTGTAATGTCGCTTCAACGTCGGCAGTGTCACCTTCTATTTGTAATTATTCAATGTCTTTTCGTTTAATATCAAAGACATGCTCCATATGCACCCTTTGCAGCATTTTTTTTATGTGGCGGCCATTGCAAATCCATTAGAATTCTTAATTTTTGTAGAGATTTTCTTTAGTTCAGACACAAACCTTACAAACATGAGCAGCAAATGAAAAAATGTTTATGAATAAAGCCCAAGAATGATAGAAAAATAGATTGCGCAGATAGTAAAAATAATTTTCTACGATCTGCGCATCTACGTTACGATAGACTTACGGTATGAGCTTACGATATGGCTTTCTGGCAAGTCTTGTTAAAAATGTGAACAAATATGAAACAATGGCAAAAGATTCAAGAAACAAACTTGGTCTAGCGTGACGTCATGATCGTAAAAAATACTTTGTTCGTAGCTAGAAATGTCAAAATGAAAAGTAAACAACATAACGGACCTGCGCAATGCGTAATCTATTTTTCTATCATTCTTGAATAAAGCGTAGTATGCTGTAGAAACGAAAATTTCTTAGCATTTAATTCTACACCCGAACTATTAGTGTAGAGTCAAAAATGTTTGTATGCAGAAAAAAGTAACTACAGTACGACCTTGCTCAATGCAACTAATAGAAATTCGGGCAATTGACATAGTTAACGTTGAAGAAACGCAATTAAACTTCTAAACATAAAGCTTTATGTCTCTGAATCTTAGATATTGTGGGTTAATGCACTTTGTATCCTTAAATATTGTTTTAATAGATTTTTCATTAAAAATGTATTTTACAAGCAAAGAAGAACTGAAAGAATATAAGATAAAAGTTTATGCAAGTTTACGCAAATGCAAGTTGCGATAATTGTGCAATTCCATGACGCCAACTTGACCTTGTGCGCAAGAATAGTTGGAATAAGTTCTTTCAATAGATAACTATTTTATACATATCTTAGTTATATAATTTTATATCGAACTATTTACTATTAATAATAGTAAGTATAATGTGTGTGTGAAAGTTTTAGTTATCTTTTCACATTTAAAGTTTTGAACAAAAAAGTATTTATAAGGCTTAATTTTTTTAAAGCAAAAATAATAACTAAAATTTGTCCCATAGTTTTTGAGTACAAAATAACCGGTAATTTTTGATTTTTAGTTTTTAAGGCAGAAATAAAAATGAAAGTTAAGATCAAGTTTACAGTTGAGGTAGATTTATTGTTGTGACATTGTTCTGTGAAACTCCTTATTAATATGCCAAAAAAAATTTTTGAAAAACAAATTTATAAATGCACCTTTCTCCCTAGTGCAGCGATGGGTTCTATTCCAGATAGAACTCTACGCCACGTTACGTTGCGTAGCTTTACGATTGCATAATCGAGCCTTTACACTAAAATCGTTCTTATTCTAGAAAAGAAAGAGTGTATACAAAGAAGAAGTTTCACTTCTTTACTGTATACACGGTATACTGTATCTTTTTTTTTTAACAAAAAACCAACCTAAAAACAAATTTTGATCCAAATCGCAGATGGTCAGTGCGACTGATAGGTCACCTCAATCAGAAATGGGCGATATACATATAAAAATCATAAACTATGTATGAGAGCCACCATAAGGAGTGGTCGGAGGAAATAGCTCCCCAAGGAAAAAATGTTCCTTTTGCAAAATTAATGGGGGGGTCTGTTATACTTACTAACCCTCTCCGGCCCTTCCTTAAAGCCCCCTGTTCAGGTGTTGGAATAAATGCAAAAAATCATATAAGGAAGTGCCCATACAAATTTTATGATTTTTATATATTTATTCCCTACCTACAAAAAATAAAACTGGACAAATGATTTTTATTTTTGAGCGTAAAAAATAAAAATTAAGAACTAACTTTTATTTCTATAAAAAATAAAAATTGAGAAACAATTTTTATTCTTGAGCAAAATAATAAAAATTAAAAATAACTCTTATTCTTGAACAGAAAAATAAAAATCAAAAAATAACTATTATTTCTGATCAAAACAATTAAAATCGTAAGGTAATTTTTAATTTTGGGCAATAAAATTAAAATCTAAAAATAATAATTAAACTTTGAGTTTTTGGATATCGCTTATAATAATTACGATCCCTGCACAAAAGACCTACAAAGTTTGGGTTTAAAGGGTAGTAATGCATTTTGTAATGTAATTGTAAGTCATTTTCTGCTATAATTGAGAAAAAATCTAAGAATTTTCAAATACATATCACCAAATGATTTTTTTTTATATATAATAAAATATAAAATATTTAGAAATATTAAATAAATCAGTTGAAAACTGAGATATCAACATTCGATAGCATCCTATGTGACAGTCTGGATAATGTAAACAGCCCTCATAAAAATTAGTTACGCTCTCCGTGCTGTAATCTAAAAAAAAAATTGATAAAGTTGCAGTGATACGAATTTAAAGCTAACGAAAAATGAAATCAGCGCATATACTGCAAAATTTACTTTAATATTCAGTCAATTTGCAGTGTTTCCGCTGTTTCATTGTTCGTAAGCAATCATTCGTAGCACTGCTTAGCCGAAGTTCAAATCAACATGCAAGGGTATACGAGTCAATTATGGCTGAATTACAATACTGCGTTATACCTGCGACACATTGGTCCATTTAAACTCGTTTAAGTGTTTTTTCTCGTTTAAATATCTGCTAAACTATGTTTAAAATTCGTTTAGTCAAAACTAGTTTCCGAAACTCGTTTATCGCAGTTAAACGAGTTATAGCAGCTGATTTTGACATTCCTTCTTATTATTTGTTTGTAAATTAAAATTAAAATTTATTCATAGCATCATAAAAAAATATGGATTTTAATAATTATTTTCGCTTTTGGAGCTTGAACAAGAACATTCTACATAATGCAAAGCTCATAAGCACTCATAAGCACAGAGCTGCAATGTATAGAAGACGGGCTCAACAACTAATGCAGTATGTAGTGTCGTTGTCCATACCCACTAGAAATCGATCAATATGGTCACTGGTATGGAGCGCAGAAATATTTTGACGTATAAATTTAAAAATATGTATAACACAATTCTATTGTAGCATCGAACTAGTTTATTTTGGGAACATGAAGTCCAGCGTAATGGCGAAAAAAAATTTAAAGAGGACTTCCGAATGTCGTCTGAGACATTGTACTGGTTGGTGTCATCAATGTCTGGATTAAGTAGAGAAAACACAAATTTCCGCACAGCTATAAGTTTAGATAAGCGAATTGCGGTCGCTGTATATGCACTTGGTTCCTCTGCCGAGTATAGAACAATAGCTAACATATTTGGCATCGGTAGGACGACGGTGGGCGAAATTGTCATCGAGTTTTGCGAAGAAATATGCGATATATTTGAAAAGTAATACATCAATTCCTATCCTCCAACACAAGCCAAAATAGGAGAAATCGTGAAAGGCTTCGAAGTTTGGGGATTTCCTCAAACATATGGAGCCATTGGTAAATTCCCTGTTACAAATAAAGCGATTATTGCATTATGAAATCATTTTCAGATGGATGTCACATCGAAGTGTGTCCCCCCAAGGATGTAGCTATTGATTATTACAATTATAAAGGCTGGTATTCGGTGGTACTCCTAGCAGTCGTTGACTATCGGTAAATAACCGTCATGTGATTATATACATTGAAAAAAATATAAAGGAAGTTTTCGGTAGTAGACCATACCGAAGTTAACGTTTACTGTGCGCGCTTACGACCGAGTAGAACATTATTTTTACTTTCTTATTAATTTATTACACTATTCAACACGATTTCTGTATGCCATTATTATATATAGTATATGGTGCCTCGCCTTGTATAAAGGAAAAAGTTGCATTTGTACCCCTCTAAAAATTAACTTCTTTGTAATGTTATGATGTTTTTTGTAAAATGGTTGAGCTCACTGGAGGCTTTCGTTATTGCCAAAATATTTTGGGAATTGTCATAAAATACATCAAGCTTAATTTTTAGAGGAGTACAAATGGAACTTTTTTCTCCCATACAAGTCGAGGCAACTTAATATATATAAATATAAAAAAAAATACAGTATACCGTGTATACAGTAAAGAAGTGAAACTTCTTCTTTGTATACACTCTTTCTTTTCTAGAATAAGAACGATTTTAGTGTAAAGGCTCGATTATGCAATCGTAAAGCTACGCAACGTAACGTGGCGTAGAGTTCTATCTGGAATAGAACCCATTGCTGCACTAGGGATAAAACTCAGAGCGTAGCTTTATTGAAAGTTTGAGAGCGAGAGTATGATCGTGAGAAAATCAAGTGTTGCATATTCCGCATATTAAGAGAATAATTTCTTAAAAAGGGATTTTTTTATTTTACATAACTACAATGAGCGATTTTTTTGCCAATGGGAGCTTCAGGTGCATTTATAAATTTGATTTTCAAAAATTTTTTTTGACATATTAATAAGGAGTTTCACAGAACAATGTCACAACAATAAATCTACCTCAACTGTAAACTTGATCTTAACTTTCATTTTTATTTCTGCCTTAAGAACGAAAAATCAAAAATTTCCGGTTATTTTGTACTCAAAAACTTTGGGACAAATTTTAGTTATTATTTTTGCTTTAAAAAAATTAAGCCTTATAAATACTTTTTTGTTCAAAACTTTAAATGTGAAAAGATAACTAAAACTTTCACACACACATTATACTTACTATTATTAATAGTAAATAGTTCGATATAAAATTATATAACTAAGATATGTATAAAATAGTTATCTATTGAAAGAACTTATTCCAACTTTTCTTGCGCACAGTGTCAAGTTGGCGTCATGGAATTGCACAATAATCGCATCTTGCATTTGCGTAAACTTGCATAAACTTTTATCTTATATTCTTTCAGTTCTTCTTTGCTTGTAAAATACATTTTTAATGAAAAATCTATTCAAACAATATTTAAGGATACAAAGTGCATTAACCCACAATATCTAAGATTCAGAGACATAAAGCTTTATGTTTAGAAGTTTAATTGCGTTTCTTCAACGTTAACTATGTCAATTGCCCGAATTTCTATTAGTTGCATTGAGCAAGGTTGTACTGTAGTTACTTTTTTCTCCATACAAACATTTTTGACTCTACACTAATAGTTCGGGTGTAGAATTAAATGCTAAGAAATTTTCGTTTCCACAGCATACACGCTTTATTCAAGAATGATAGAAAAATAGATTACGCATTGCGCAGGTCCGTTATATTGTTTACTTTTCATTTTGACATTTCTAGCTACGAACAAAGTATTTTTTACGATCATGACGTCACGCTAGACCAAGTTTGTTTCTTGAATCTTTTGCCATTGTTTCATATTTGTTCACATTTTTAACAAGACTTGACAGAAAGCCATATCGTAAGCTCATATCGTAAGTCTATCGTAGAAAATTACAGATCGTAGAAAATTATTTTTACTATCTGCGCAATCTATTTTTCTATCATTCTTGGGCTTTATTCATAAACATTTTTTCATTCGCTGCTCATGTTTGTAAGGTTTGTGTCTGAACTAAAGAAAATCTCTACAAAAATTAAGAATTCCAATGGATTTGCAATGGCCGCCACATAAAAAAAATGCTGCAAAGGGCGCATATGGAGCATGTCTTTGATATTAAACGAAAAGACAAACAAAAAACATGGTTGCGAAAATGTTTATGAATAGCGTTTTCTTGTTTAAAGTTGCACCGCCTCTAAAATGTGCTTATGAATAAGGCTGTTATATTTTCCCGCTAGGAGCGCTGTTTATTTTCCCGCTGCGCATCTACAGCAAAAGTAGTTTGATTAATTGGTATGTAGACAACATTTATATACGAAGACCTTAGCCCAGCATATAGCACGTTGGCTTTATAAAACTGAGATTGCAGGTTCGATACTCAGCGCTGATAAAGAAATTTTTTTCAGTCTTTTATACAATGTATATCTCTCTCATTCTATCTACTGTACAACATATCTTTCTTCTCTATCGTGTAACGAAATGAAGTAAATTGACCTTGAAATTTCACTCCTCAATATTCTCATTCAAATTTCGAAGCGCCGCCTAAGAAGTTTCACTTCAAAAAACATATATATATATATACATATATATATATATATATAATAATGGCATACGGAACTCTTGTTGCATGGTGTAATTAATTAATTTATTTTATCTAGTTATAGATTTATGTACATAAATATTGGTTCGCCAGGAAGAAACAACGATTCATACCTATTTGAAAAATCAACTTTGAAAAAGTGTCATCAAAATCATAAGCTTTTTTCGCAAAATATGAGGAAAATGGGCAACATTGAAGTTCCCGTGTTTTTGATTGGTGATTCAGCTTTCCGTCTAACTAGATACTTAATGAAGCCTCTTCCTATCAGTGAGCAGCCGAATGAAATCTTATACAACAAAACATTATCACGAACAAGGCGCGTTGTCGAAAACGCGTTTGGCCATCTGAAAGCTCGTTTTCGTCGAATAGGGAGGGGCCTACAAGTTGATATCGATAATGTTCCAATAATTGTTAAGGCTTGTTGTATCCTGCATAATATTCTAAATGGTAGAAATGAAGATATAAATGAAACATGGCTAGAAGAATTGCGAAAAGCAGATGCACTTCGTGTGCAACCGGAATTTCACTCAGTAGCTGGCTGCACAGACGAAAGTGCAAGCATCATTCAGAACTCAATAATGGAATGTTTAGCACTCGGAAGTCCAAATTAAATTGAAAATGCAGCCTATTGCAAATATGGTAAAAAAAATATACAAAAATGAAAAAGAAAAATTTGTACTTTTTTATTGAGTATCAATTTTAAGGCTTTTTAAAATTCTTAGGTATCACGTTGTATGGAAAGACTATTATTTTGTCAATCTCATTTCACATTTTTTGAGCATTAATTTTGCAGACTCTTAAAAAATATTAAAGTGTCACGCTGTATGGAAAGACTATCTCTTGCAATCTCGTTTGCTACTCGCAACTCTTCTTCCGCTGCCAGGTTTGCCCTCTTAATTTCACGCATTAGTTCATCTTGATGCGACACATTTTTCCTTTTCCTTCTATTGGAAGTACTAGGTGTACAATCAGCCACACTCTGCGATGTTCTCATGTCTTCCGTCACACTTTCTATTATTTCAACAGCCGGCTCCTCTTCATATAAATCAGTTGAAGTAAACATGTCCTCCGTATCATTAAAATCCTGCGAAAAACCATTGGTAAACTGAAACAATCACAAAAACATTTGAACTGACCCAAACAATTTCAGTTTCCCTTGACAGTGAATCGTCGTTGCACGGGAATCGTCCAATTATTCTATTTATTTTATGGAAAAAGCACCACCTTGAAGGAGCGCCTCCAGACGGCCCGACGGAATGTTTTTCAGCCCTATATTTTAATCACGAGTTAATTTTTCTTTTAATAAGTACTTTTCAAATGTGTTCCATACCTAAACTTCTTTGTCAGATTGGCAATTTTAGTTGCAACTTCTTGTGGAGACTTCTTAATGGATTGTATGTGGAGCTTTGCTGAAATTTCCTCAAAAATTTTTAAGTTTCTTTTTGCCCTCCTAAGGTCATCCACACGCTCTTCCCAGCAATCCAACAATGAGTGGATTTCGGGATCTGTCCACTCCACTCTTTTCTTTCTGGACATTAAAATTTATGCAAATCAAATTTTCTTTAACTGAATTTTAATAAAACCGCGAAGAAATTAGCTGAGCATAGCTGATTTTGACATTCCTCTTTCTACACTTTCGTTGAGAACTATAGCGCTCTCACTCGAGCAAACGCTCTGATATTTACGATTATAGTGTTGTTCGCTTATCCATATTTCTGGTTATTTTTATAAACTAGTAAACAAAAATATAGAGTGTGTCATCCCCTATGGTTATATTTTAAACTACAAAAGATAATCTAGGTTTTCTATGCCAATGTGTCGCAGGTATTAGGTCGGTCGGCCTTTGACAGCTAGACTAGAAACAATGGGTTCTTATGAAGCAACACAAAATATGACTTCATGCATTGCGTCGACCTCATCCCGTAAAAATGAATTTGAGGGGGTGACGTACGATCAACGCTATGAGTAGCGACATGCTCTACTAGCTCGTGCTTTTGACATTCCATATTAACGCTGGGTTGCATTTTCGTTGAAAAATGCTAAAATGTGGGTGTTCTTGGATTCCGATGGAAAACTAAGATTTTCATAGGATTATCGTGGGAATTTATATTTTGATGCGAGTTTTTTTTAAATTGATGAAATTTTTTAAATTAACATGCTGCTTAAGTAGTATAATAATGATTTTGATGAATTTAGCATGATATTAATATTATTCAATTGAATATCCTATTAAAATTTAAACATTTTTAGTATATTATAAATACTATTATGAGGGTATTCATGCAAAATGGCAAACCTATATATTGGTCAATTAGATATTTTAATGAGGTTGGTTGAGGACGAATACCCTTAATATCATTGTTTGAATAATATAACACACAAAGGAATGTTGTGGTAAGGTAGATTGGCAAATGCTGTTCACTTTGTTTTTGTAAAGTTGTACCCAAGTACTCACTAATTACAAGTGATTCAGCGAGCATTGTACAAGAGGGCGTGGCAACTCGAATCTGCAATATCGAATAACTTTGGAATTATAGGTCGCACAACATTGGAATTAGGTGTTCGGCCTCGATTTACATGTGCCGTTCCACTGGTAAAATTTTATGGGCGTTGAGAAAAGGGTGTGGAACTTTTTCGGCTGCCCAAATTGTGGATATATTTTTCGAACTATTAGTCACACATCAATGAAACTCGGTAAGAATGTACTATATAATCTTGTCCTTTGACTGGAAAAATTGAGTGAGTATTGGACAAGGGGGCATGGCACCACCCATATAAGTCAAACAAAGTCATGGTATCAAATAGCTTTGGAGTTAAATGCCGCATAATAATGAAACTCGGTATGGAGTTGCCACTTGGTAATGTCCATCTACTAGAAAACCGAGACGGGCATTGTCCAAGAGGTGTGGCTCCGCCGATACAATTACAATTTTTGATATCGAATAGCCTATGAAAGTAAGTCACAAAACGTTGAATTTTAGAATAGAACTACTATTTGGTGATGCATTTCTTCTAAAAAATGTTGACAGGCATTGTTCAAGGAGCCACACCCCGCCCATACATGCCAAAGTTTTGATATCGAATAGCTATGGAAATTAAAGTCGCATTACATTAAAACTCACAATGGAGTTCCACTTGGTGATATCCTTCTACGCCTATGGTACTTGTAAATTTGTACTACAGCACCAACTGGTGTCTAAGTTGGAATAAAGAAGATAGCGACAAAATACTTACCGTACCTCAAAATCACAATATACCAATTTTCATTCTAATCGCATAAATTATTGTACTTCAGCGCCCTCTGGTGTTCAATACAGGTCAAAAAAGATAGCAGCAAAACACTCAGCGTAAATGAAAACCACTCTATACCGATTTTCTTTAAATTTGTACTTAAGCGCCCTCTGGTGTTCAAGGTGGATAAAAATTGATTGAAATTGCCCGAAAACACGCACCGTACCAAAAAACTTCCATACACAAATTTACATGAATATTTCCATACGTATTTCCAACTTGCTTTCGTTGACGAAATTTCCTACATTTTGCTCTCAAAGTTTGTAAAAATCTCGGCAAAAATTAACAGTAATAATAATAATAAATACCAGTAATTTTGACAAAAACAAGAAAAGTAATGACATCAAGTAATCACATTTTATAAAAAAAAAAACAATATACATATTTATATATATATATATATATATAAAAATATCAATCAATCAAAGAAAAATTTTTTGCCATAAAAACTGAAATGTGTTTCCAGAAAGTCCATTTTAAATTTTAATTTAATTTCACATTTAATCATTAAATTGGAAAGCGATCATTTATTTTGAAGCTTCTAGTCCGAATTTTCACGTTAATATGTGACATTTTTCATTATTTCGCAGATTATATTACACTTAATAAAAAGATCTTAGCTTTCTAAAGTAGGTATTATGGTTCTTAATGATTTTATGGCAATATCTTTTAATTTTTTATTGATTAAAATTATAATTGCATGATTTCGGAAAAAGGGACGTTTTGTGGGATTTTTAGTATAGCTGCTTTTATTGGCATCACCAAAATGATAGACGCACGATCTGTCAACGCAACATTTAGTTTTGCAAAGTTTGAGGTCGTCCGTTTTGACAGCTTATATCGTAAAGTTTTTACAACGGAGACCAAAGTACGGTCAAAGGCCGACCGACCTAACGCAGTATTGTAATTCAGCTATTACTCAAAAGAGCTCATATTTATATTCATTGCGTTCATGCGTTGGCAGTGTATCCTCATACTTGTTTTATACAAACACCGATATGTACTGCTGAAATCGAAGCAAACATCGCATAGTATTTGGCATTGGTTTGATCGGCTACTGCAAAATAATTGCGTTGGAAGTAAATTCGATAGCACTGAATGCGTTGCATGGTATCAGTAAGATTGAGTCATACAAAAACCCAGTATTAATTGAGTGTCAAAGCAATTGCAGTGTAACGCTGCAAACCTCTGGAGCTTACCTTGTAATTGTATCATGCTTATGCGTTTTCACAATAAGCTTGAGCAGTGAGCAATTTTGTAAAAAGAGTTGCAAAATTGCTTCCAATGATGCAAAATTAAGCAATTTTACATTTTCGCATCGTCGCAACTGCGTTTCGCAGCAACCCGTGAATATCCCTAATTTTAACGGTGTAGCAATTTATTACGTGTCATCTGAGCAGATTGAAGAGCTTTCCCTTTAATTAATTACTAAATGGAAAGAAGTGAAACGCATTCCTAGTATTGCTTTCTTGGCGATGGTCACGAAATAAAAGTAGTCCGGACTGCATATTCTCTTAAAAAATTCAATTTTATTATGTAATCTTCTTTCTTTTATTTTATATTATTAACCCTGATATGCCGACGGGCTTGCTGGTGCAATAATCTTTGCACTTTTTTTAAATTCCTTTATTCTGACACCAATGTATTGCAAAAATAAAGAAAATTTTAAAAAAAAATTTACTCTTTCTGGGAGTATTTGTAGTACGCTAGCAAATACATCAACTAAAATCACATATAATTTCATTTTCCACAAGTACTTTTGCTTCTTATTAGTTATTAGAACTATTTACAATACAAAAACACAGAAACGCAACAACAACAAAATATAATTATAAAACTTTTTCTCATCGTTCAGGTAGCATATTCACACTATTGATAATTTTATAAAACTGAAACCTTTGATAAAAAAAAAACACAAGGAATTATAATAGACAAAGCTTATCAATGTACGTTTTCTTGACCGCTATGTCTTGTAACGCAACAACAAATTGGTTAGCGAATTTAAAGCAAATTTAAACACTGAAAAAAGCAGGTGTACTACATGTAGTACAGTCGGCATATTTGGGTTAATATTAAATTTGTTTCTTAGTTACTTAATAAGCTTGAAATACATAAATATACAAATCATTACTAAATTTAATCCTAATGGAAAAAAATGTTACGTTCGAATGTTCATGTATAGAAGCAGATTATGAATTAAAAACAAAAAGTACAGAAGATATTGAAATGAAACCAAATACATTATAAAGTAACTTTATTTTATAAGATTCCTAAATTAGTCGCACTAAAAAATCGTGACAGATTTCGCTGAATGCTGACTTTCTATATATGGTCATGAAAACTACTTCCATTTTTGTCCCGTTCGAATTGTTTCTATTTTGCGTGAGTTAAAATCTTTGGTGTTTTACTCTTTATCTCTTAAGGCTATGCCTTTTAAATAAAAATGAATAAAAACACTTTTCAAGATATTTTTTACTTATTATAAATTATTTATTAATTGAACTGTATGTCTCCAGAGTAAGAATTAGAATGACTTAAGCAATCTATCTCAAAGCTATGCTTTGCTAAAATATGCTAAAAAGAATATATGTTTCATGTGCTTATAAGTATGTGTATTCGTATGTTTATAGCTATGGGTATTCATATCGTGAGGAAGTCACGTACCAAAAGATGCTGAGTTTGCAGATCAGCCGGCTGTGGGATTGTTAAGAATAATAAACACTTGCTGTAGCGGATCGTTCAACATTGTATTACATTGGAGACAATGTTAACTCCCTCCTCTCTTAAAAAGAGACACCCCGTTGTCGCTCTAAGAGCTGCAGGCATTTTTGAAAAATCTCTTCTTGTCTTGCATTCTGCTTATCTTGTCTGCATTGCCTTATGACGAAATGAATTTTAAATATGGCATATGATATAAGTGTGGCGTCCGTGGCGTCCGTGGCGTAGTTGGTTAAAGTGCGTGGCCGCTATGTCAAAGAACTTTGGAGACCCAGGTTCGAACCCCAGCAGCGACAGAAGATTATTTGAATTAAAATAATTTTTCTGTACGGCCGCCACCTCTCTGCAGACAATGGCAAACCTCAGAGAGTAACCAAATTGCCATGTAAAGCTTCTTGAGAACGAGAACATTCCGTTCATCGCCGTTCGGAGTCGGCGTTAAGCATGTAGGTCCGGTTCTAGGTCAATTGTGTACAAACTTAATAACACGCACAACACAATTGATCATAAGAAGCTAGGTCAAAGTCCTTTCAAGGGCTGAAATGGCCAGTTATTTATTTTATTTTTTTTATATGATATAAGTGCTATGATTCCAATGATGACAAATGTCCAAAGTACTGGGTGATTTTGAACTTCAGATTGTATGTTTTCCAAATGATCAATATTTTCTAATTCAAATGGCTCTTCAGTTTGTTGTTTTGTTTCGTCTAAGTCATAAATATTTGACGGTTGATTTAGTTTCATATGATTGTCAATCTTCTTTTGAATGTTAACATAAGTATTGTTATCAATAGTAATTTTATTTTCAAAATTTATCAAATATGTTCCATTCAGCTCGATTCCTTCAACTATATGAATACCCGAGATAAGGATGAGTCCGTCCCTTTTTTTTTATGATTTTTATGATTTAAATTTTCTTCTGAATATTTCGTACAATTAGCAGTTCGCTTGTTTAAAATATCGGTAATACAATTATTACGATGTTTCTTTGAAATTTTGGGGTATTATAACAAAATTCAGGATCGAAATATTCCCCGTCTTTAGATTTAATTAATTGATCTGTAATGTTTATTTTTTTACCATCTAGGCTGAGGGCCTTTACAATATATTTATTACATATTTCAGAAATTAGTGGGAATTTTATATAAATAACAATTATTTGATTGTTTTGAACAATTTTAAATTCAGATATTTGCAATACATCATTAATTGAAATTCGTTTTATTTCTAAATTGCTTAATTCAGTAATTTCTTTTACATTTAAAATCATGGTGTTTAACAATCCAATTTTCCCTAAATTTAAAGTAAGTATTACATTGTTTATTTCTTGATTAAGTAACTTGTTTCTTTCTTGAATAAATTTTAATTTGTCATGTCCTTCTAAAGTAAGTATCTTTTCCTGTAAGTTTTTAATCATGTGAAATAGTTGAGAATTAACTGTCCGTTGTTTATTGTTCTGGTAAACTAACTCATTTAATTTTGTTTCAATTCTTATCTGATCGTTGTGGTCAGGAGTTCCGGCGATCCATTTCCATATGGTGCCTATTTCATCAATTCCTCTTTTAGTTCTGTTTAGGTTTTTTATCTTAATGGAACTTATTCCCCTAAACCAATCAGTAAGTATTTTTGCACCCTTGTCTATCCCTGTATCGAAAATAGTCTGGTCTAAAGATAATTGTATAACATGGTATTTCATTGACGTAAGGTCATCTCTTAATATTAACAAATCTGCTCTGGAGAGGTTTGGTGGTAAGTGGTCGTTTGTATACTGAATAATTTCATAATAATACGTTAAATTAATGAGGTGATACAATTCGCTCTGTTCTTTCCATATGGCGGCTTCACCATCTTCGAGTAGTAAATACTGCTCCCTTGAATAATCAAAGATTTCTCCTAGTGAAAAGAATAGTAGATAAATCAACATTTCTGAAAAGAAATGAAACTGTAATTTCTTTAATTTCGTATACTGTCTTTATGAATTACTTTTCCTTTCATGTCTATTACAGTCTGTCGGTTGTTAGTTTGTACTATTCTCTTCGTAAATCTTGGGTTTAGTTTGTTTCTACGGTTCTCCCTTACATATATTATATCTCCCGTCGAATAGTTCTTCTCCTGTTTTCCTTTGTTTAAATACTCAAGCATTTGTTTCTGTTTTAATTTTAAGTTGTTTTCAACTTTATCTCCATAAAAAATTATGTTGTGGAATACGTCATTTGGTTTAAAGCCACTTACGGAATAAATTGTATCATTGTACTTCTTTCTGGCTTGTGCCATAAGTATACTTATATCTAAATGTCTGTTTTCTAATCTACCTATCCTAATTAACTCTAAAATTGTAGAATTTACCCTTTCTACTTGTCCATTTGTTACACTATGCTGTATTGGTGTTAATTTGTGTGTTATACCCATGGCTCTTAATGGTGTTCTAAGAAGTTCTGTTACGAAAGACTTCTCATTGTCTGTAACTAATATTTTCGCTTTTGGAAATAAATTCAAGGATTCGAGTAACCTATTTCTTGCTTCAGATAGGTCATTAATTTGCACTGCTACTAAATATTTAGAAAAAGCATCTATAACCATAAGCCATTTAGTCTTGTCGGCATGAAAAATGTCGGCGTGAACAATTTCTCCCTCCTCTTTAGGTATAGGCGCCTCGCCTATTAACTGTTTGCTAGGGTGCCTTTCATATTTTCCTAATTTACATAGTTCGCAGAGTTTGGTGAATGAAGTTACATTTTTAACCATATTTGGCCACCACACCTTCTCTTGAAGTTGTTTTACCACTTCTAATGCTTGTCGGTGTGCTCTTTCATGAGCTTCGCGTATTTTAAAAACTTGTTCCGTCTCGTCAGTAACATCACGAAGCAATACAGTTGAGTGTAAGAACTTATTGTTTGGAAATACTGTTACTAAATCGTTTTTAATTTTAAACAATAATTCTTCAGTGCAGTGTATTACAGCTGTTGGTTTAATAAGTGTTCTTTTAATTTCATTGAGAAGAAAATTTGAGTCTTTAACTTTTATTTTATGCCTCCAATACCCTGAAAAAGTTTCCGACGAAATTGATTCATTTGTTTCATTTTCTTCGATAATATATTGCAAATTAAATGAATTTACTGGGGTTGTAACCTTTTTTATTACTTCTATATTTGGTGAGCTATCTGAACTATGGACTGTTAATGAATTCAAATTTGTGCGTGACAGCGCATCTGCCACTACATTTTCCTTACCGGGCTTATATCTTATATCAGGAGCAAACTCCTCTATGAGGGCACGCCACCTGCGCATTTTTACATTGGGGTTTTTGTCTGACATAGACAACGAAAGTGGTTGGTGATCCGTATAAATAACAATATTTTGTACGCCATACAAATAATTTTTTAAATTTTTAAGAGCCCAAACTATAGCCAACATTTCCTTTTCGTTTGTGGCATAGTTCTCCTCGGTTTTTGACAATGAACGTGAAATAAAAGTTATAGGATTACCTTCTTGGCTCAAAACAGCGCCTATGGCATTGTTACTGGCATCGGTTGTTAAAACAAACGTTTTGGAATAATCCGGTTGAAATAACGTCATTGCTTCTTTCAAACACTTTTTAATTGTTTCAAATGAATTTTTTGCGCTATCATTAAATTTCAATTTAATATTCTTTCTTCTGTATTGCGAAGCTCTACCGTTCTCACCTTGCATATAAGCTGTCATAGGTTTTGCAATTCGACTATAGTCTTTCACAAATTTTCGGTAGTACCCAGATAATCCTAAAAAGGATCTAAGCTGACGCAAAGTGGTAGGTTCTGGGTACAATTCAATTTTTTCCAATTTTTTTGGATCCATCTTCAGACAATTTTGAGATACAATATAACCCAAAAACTCTACTTCCAATTGAAAATATTTACTTTTCTCAATTGAAATTTTCATATTTGCCTCGGTTAAAGCTTTTATAATTGTTTCAATGTGAGACAAATGTTCTTCTTCGGAATTGGAATAAATTAGAACATCATCAATATAAACGTGAGCAAATTTCCCTATATATGGACGAAGAATATCGTCAATCGCTCTCTGAAACACAGATGGAGAATTTTTCAAGCCGAAAGGCATACGCAAAAACTCGTATTTTCCGTTATTGATGGAAAATGCAGTTTTGTGAATATCTTTCTCGTCTACCAGGATTTGATGAAAACCTGATTGTAGAACTATTGTTGAATACTTGGCTTTACCCAAGTTTGACAGAATAACCGATGCCTCGGGAATTGGGTATTTATCTGCTACCGTGAAGCTGTTAAGTTTTTTAAAATCAAATACCATTCGGTACTTGCCGTTTGCCTCACCGTCCAGACCCTTCTTTCCAACCACCCAGGCTGGTGTATTATAAGGACTATATGAGGGACGAATCACATTATTTTCCAATAATGTTTTAATTTCCGTGTTGACAAATTCAGCAACACTTTGAGGCAACGTGTGAGGTTTAACCCACACTGGATCGGTATTAAAGGTCTTAAGTTTAAATTTTATATTCGTGTTATAAGGAAGATAATTCTTATCCTTCGTGAAGGCTCCTTGATACCTTTCTATGATTTGCTCCAGTTTTTTTAAAGTTATATTTGATACAGATGGATCAACTTTATTAAGATTATTCAATATATTATGGATTTTAGAATTTTCTGTTCCAGAATTAATCGTTTTAACCTGTTCAAAAAGCAAATCCTCTTCACCATGTCTATGACTCAATTTTTTATTTCGTAAATCAACTTTACCGCCTATCTGATGTAGTAATGACATCCCAATAATAGCGTCAAAATTGTTTAATGCATCAAGCTCATGAAAAGGGCACCCCAAACGATACGACATGTCGGATGGACCTGTCATGTCGTCGCACATGTAGTATCGTTCGTGTGCAAAAAATGAAGTTGGATGGACATGTCCGATGAAAGACGACAATTTTTGACTTTTTGCTCGGTCCATCCGACATGTGCGATCGTTTGTGTGCGTGTCCATCCAACTTAGTGCATTTTCTCATTCGATAAAAGTTCTTGAGTGAGAAACATCGAGCGGAAAAATGACAAATGTTATAAAAGTACATTTTTAGAAGGAATTTTTTGAGCTGTATAGAAGGCTCACAGTGACTGAAAAATAAAAGAGGAATTCATAAAAATAAAATTTGTAAATATATCGAGCACTGCACAATGCTCGATGTTTACTCGCTGGCAACTTTAAAATAATGAAGTCCATCCAACATGTGCGACCGTTTGAGACCAACGAAAAATAGTGCCGTTATTTTGTCGAACTACATGTCCATCCGACATGTAGTATCGTTTGGGGTGCCCTAAAGTCAGCCACGGTTTTAAATAAATTAACTTTTTGATAAGTATTTATAAAGCTTTTACCATGAATCGGAGTTTAAGTAATATGGTGTTTCAAGTTTTCTTTGATTTCCAAATATATTGTGTTTCACATAATTCCCAGATGCTCCCGTATCTATTAAAATTTTTAAAATTTTGTTTGTCCTTAGATCAGTTTTATTGATATACGGAACATCTGGTCTTATGCTAAAAAATTAAGACTTTCTTGTACAATTGGAGCTTCCTCATCTAAATTAATTTGTTCTAAATTATTAATTCTCTGATTTTTGTTTTGAGGAAAGTGCCCAAAAAATTGTTCCCTCTTTTAAAAAAATTTCTTTGGGTTGTATTTGGTTCCTGCTTAAAAGGATTATCAGGTTTATTATTTGATTGGCGAGAGAGTCCGCTTAGAGTGTCCATTGGCTCAGGACCAGTAAAAGAATTATGTGGTGCAGCAGTTTGCTGTCTCGGATTGTAAAAGGATCAAATATTAATATCGTATGGTTTTTGAAAGTTTTGTTGTGGCTGTGGATTAATATTGTAATTGCCGTTATTAAAATAGCGATTTCCATTCTTGAAGTAATTATTAGAACTAGCGACCACTGGTGCGCTTTGCTGCACCCATCAACTATAAAAATAATAATAATTTTTCTGACTTTCATTTTGTTGTTAACAGACGCTCTATTAAGAAGAGACAGAAGAGAGCGAAATGTGAGGAGCGAATAGTTTGCTCTGAGTTTGATAACATTAATCTTAGCTGCTGTTAAGAAAAGAAAAAGCAACATAACAACAACAATTATTTGCAATTATATGCAAACTTAAATAAGCTATATCTTAAAAAATATAAATTTTTAAGAAATAAAAAGTCCAGTTTGCACATCTACAGGTCTAAACCTACCAAGAAATACTAAATTTATTAAGATTGGACTTGTACTTAAAAAGCCTTACGCCGGACAAAATTTGAGCTTGCGTAATATATATAAGATTATTATTTCTGGGTGGTGCTTCTATGTTTCTATATAAAGGTCTCAGCTGAGAAAGATAAGGCTTATCTAGTAATAATTCTTCAGCATAAACTACAGCTGTTTCTAGATTAGGAGGGCTCATACCCGTTAGCAAATTGCTTAAAGCATGGGGTAAGCCATTTACAAATACCTTCAAAGCTTCCTGCCTAGCCTTTTCATTCATTTCCCTAGTTGTAGTTGTGTCTGTACTATGGGTCATCACATTTTTATTTGTAACTAGTGTAAGTAAAACACTAATTTTATCATAAAAATCCCTGGGACTTAGGTTACCAATTTTTACGGCACCTAATTCTAGCATAAGTGTTCTCTTGGAACGTTTATCTTGATATGTCAAGTCCAATCTTTCTATAATAGCTTCAAAGTTTAACACTGTCGCATGACTTGACAAAACAGCTTCTGCATGCCCTATTATTTTCCCACGAATTAAACCCAACGTAGTGAAATAGGCTTTCTTAGCTAGTGAGTTGTTTGCATTCGAAAATGTGTTTATTGCCGTTATGGCTCTTCTACGCCAAGTAACGTATTCATTTATTTTTCCCTCAAAATTGGGCAAGGCTTCAACAAGTTTCATGATTCCAGTATCGGTGGGATCTACCGTTACAGCAGTTCTTGTAGGAACGCTGTGTTGTTGTAAGTATCTAAGGGGAGCTATCTCCCGTTCAAATTGTTCCCTAATTCTTTCCGATTCAACGGCAATTAACCGTGTTACCTCTTCAGGTCCGATAGACATGTCGTTACTTAAGTCTCTATTATTGTCAAAAATTAATCGTCTATTCATGAAGCTTTAAACAAACTGGTTTATATTAATAATCACTTTGTCACTTATCACTAATTTAATATATAACTTAAACTATTATACCGCTTCTTCTTGTAGAATACTTTGGTTGATCTCAGTGAACGTTGACGTTAATTTGGTGTTTGCTGCAGATTTTGTTGATCTCAGTAAACAAACGTTGTTTTGATGTTCGCTGCAGGGGCCTCCAGTTAAAATCTTTGGTGTTTTACTCTTTATCTTTTAAGGCTATGCCTTTTAAATAAAAACACTTCAAGATATTTTTTACTTATTATAAATTATTTATTAATTGAACTGTATGTCTCCAGAGTAAGAATTAGAATGACTTAAGCAATCTATCTCAAAGCTATGCTTTGCTAAAATATGCTAAAAAGAATATATGTTTCATGTGCTTATAAGTATGTGTATTCGTATGTTTATAGCTATGGGTATTCATATCGTGAGGAAGTCACGTACGAAAAGATGCTGAGTTTGCAGATCAGCCGGCTGTGGGATTGTTAAGAATAATAAACACTTGCTGTAGCGGATCGTTCAACATTGTATTACATTGAAGACAATGTTAACTCGTGCGTCTTGGAACAAGTTTTATGTCTGATATAAACTTTGGCAACAATTTATAGTGTTATTTTAGAGTATAAGTAAAGTAAAAATTAAATGAAAATATGTTTTCCTTTGCCTATTTTGTCACTTTAAATAAGCGACGGTCACGTTCGACATAAGGGTTATACCCATATTTAGATTTGATATTTTGACAACTTTCCTCTAATTTTCTTCTCCTGATATAAAGTTTTACATGTGATGCAATTAAATTTGATATAATTTTCCATTTCAGCTGTTATTCCTGGTGTGAGTATTAAGCACATGTGTACACAAATAAAGGACTCTGTCGATAAGGAGCAAGATAAACTATTGTGGGTACCTGTTTCGTGTGGTTAAGTATAGTGCATCTGGCTTGCGTTTACCGAAGGATAGAATTTTGTTTTTCTTAACTTTGTAGTTTCCTTATATTTCAATTCTGCTTCATTTAATTTGAGTTAATGTTTTTAGGTATTTTTACCTAATAATACTTTAAGTATTCGTGTTTTTATTCTGTTTTAAACGCTTCAGCACAAAGTATTTTTTTATTTTAAAATTTTAAATTTTTGTTTGCATTTTTTGTTTATTATTAAGTATTATATATTGCTTACTAAGTTATGATCTTATAACAGTTATCTTGGTTTTATTGGAATTTTGGTTAATGCTTTTTATTTAAGAATAAAGTGCCTTTAAAGTTAATACATATATAAAAACACCAACATATCAAAAAAAAAAATTAAAATATATATATGTGTATATATATATAGGATCAAAAATTATCAAATGATCTAATTTCTTCTTTAATGCAATAATGTTAACATTTCTTTTAAAAAATGTAACAATTTTATTAATATTTAAACTCATTTTTGAGCAAGCAAAAAATTTATTAAAATATTTACTTAGCAGCTATTTTAATGAAACAATCTAGTTTAATTATTTGTCTTCTCAGAAACGAAAAACATTCAAAACAAATAAAAAATGTACACATTTTCTCTAATTATCACTAGCCTTAAATAGAAAAAAGTTGATTAAATCTCAGATTTTTGTTAATATGTGTTAAAATTGTCAAAAACAAAAACAATAAAAATTATTTATTTCGTATTTCAAGTTCTTTAGAACGATATTTACAATGATATAACTAAAATATGAAATCTAATTATATATGTTAATAGAATACAAAAATGTGTTGACAATAAAAAAATTATGATATCAATTTAAAAACGATGCAATAAACAAATAAATTTACATAGAGTTAAAAATGGTTTTTATCTATTTCATAAAATAAGGTTATGAAAAAAAAATATTTATTCCTTTTTATGGCCAAACTATAAATCTATCAACTGAATTTACTATACATTAAAAACTGATATATTTTGAGAAAGACTTGTCTTGCAAGAATTGTTTAAAGGTATATTTAAGGTACATGCGCTCGCCATTATATATTGCACTATGTTGGACTTTATTTACAAACAACATAGTAACATAAATTAAGTTTTTCGACTAGTCTGTAATTTAATAAATAAGTAAAAATAGCTTAGCAATAACAATTAATTGAATGTGCAATTTAAAGCAATTCAATACAAAAGAACAATTAACTTTCAGCCTTCAAATAAGTCGAATTCATCTCTGGGTCGATACCATTCGTCTGTTGCATGTTCATAAATTGCTTTTTTAACATTTTCTTCGGCAGCTTCAATAGGATGTTTGTATACTGATCCGCCTTCTGCCCGTGGACTTCGAGATGTGGCACGAAAATCCAAAGGAACATCGTAGCATTTACAAATGCAGCACGATGGAAATCGAAACCAATCGGAAAATATCCCACGGCACTCATTATGTGGATCGTAGGCTAGCAGACGATGAAGGCGATACTGTTGCTCACAGCGGCATCCTTCACGACAGTACATTTGCTTGTATTCGAAAGTACATTTTTCCCAATGGACATACTGCTCGAAAGGATAGAGATTTAACAGAGCTAATATTTCACCACGTGTGTTATTAGCCCAAAAAGGGGCAACTACTTCTTCCTTAACCGGGCAGGCATTCCTGAATAAAAGAAAAATATCTTAAATTATTTAAATGTGGGAAGAGTTCTAGAAATAGATAAGTGGAGGATTTAATAAATGTTTAAAAATTAATTGTTGTGAATGTTAAAAACATTTAATACACTATTTATGAGGTGGCCAATCAAGACAAGCAAGGTGGCCAATCACTTCTCTGAGATATTTACAGAATATAAAGCGTTTTAACAGAAAGTTATTTATTCATAATGTAAGTCCAATCCTTTTATACACAGCAACAAACTCAATCATTTTGAATGGCATTTGAAAAATGCCATATTATGTCCATTATATTATTTAGTGTCAGACCAAGAACACTTTTTGAATTTGTTGAAGTATATGGAACAATGTTCCAGGAACATTTACACCAGAGTGACTATCTCACCTAGGCTTGCCAACTGTCCCGGATTTTGCGGGAAGTCCCGGAATACAAGATATTTTTACACGTCCCGCAGAGAGCATTTGCGGGACTCCAAATGTTTCTTATTTCAGAAAAAATCTTTTTTTACTATCCTTAAAAATTTATGATTAATAATTTAATACATCCTTGGAAATTCAGAAATATGGACTGAATTGCTTAAAATAAGCTCAGACCTTCCAAATTTTTCAACAATATTTCAATTTTTTGCATCAATACCTGTTTCTAATGACTAACCAGAGAGAATTTTTTTCTTTGCACAGATGCTTGAAATAAATCCCGAAATCGACTAACAGTTGAACATGTAAGATCTGAAGTTTAAATGAAACATAATTTTAAATATACCTGCTATGAGTTTTATACGAATACTAGCAAAAACCAGCTGCTTCGCCGGCGATAAAAAAATTAAATATCATTAAAAACTTTAAATCTTAAAATTTAACAGCCTTATTCATATTGAAGTGGGAAGAGTGGAAATAATGGTTTGTGTATTAGATAAATTCAGTGACTTGTTATTTATTTGTCGCAATTTCGTCAAGATTTTGGTATTTAAAAATCAATAGTTTTTCTAAGCCATCTGCACTGAAATAATTGTCATTTTATTATTTTTTTTTTTTTTATAAATATTTTGAAATCTTTGACAAATTTTCTTGTTTTTATTTTCTGTTTTTGGAAATTTTTTATATATTTTGAATTTTCTTGACATATTTTCCAAATGTTTGAAATATTTTGAAGAATTTTAATTATTTTTGACAATATTTGTGCTCAAATGAGAGCAAATAATTAAAAAACTGCTTTATGAGAGGTGTGTTAAAAACCTTAAAAAAAAAAATTTAAATTTCAACCATATTTAATAATCCTCTAATTTATAAACAAACATTTTCAAACACTTTTTGACATTTTGTTTGTTTTTGATACATTTTGAAATAATTTGATACATTTTGACAATATTTTTTGTGCTTAGATGAGAACAAACAAATTTTTAAAATGCTTTATCGAGGGTTTATTGAAGGTTTCAACCATTTTTAAAATTCTCTTATTTATCAAGCATTTAAAAGAGCTTTTGAAAGCTGTTGAAACGTTCAACATGAAAAATGTTTTTAAATTTTTTTTCGATTTTTTTCTTATGAAGGCTTTGTAAGAGGCTCATAATTTTTTATGAATACAGCCGTTTGAATTTCGGTAAAATTGTATATTTGTGTTGGAGCGACTTAGTAGTTCCATCCGAATAAAGTAACCTAAAGTAAGTAGCTAACTAATGTAATAAAAAATAACTAAAGAAATAAACTTTCTGTATCTTCCTGATCATTTTTTTTCATGCATTGGTTCACTTTTCCTAGCGCTGTGACTATTGGGGTACTCACAGTTTTGTTTTATCTGGTGTGTTAACTACGCCGTCTGTTAACTCTAAAACATTTTGCCATGTGGTAACTATTTTTGATTTTGTTTTGCATGTAAAAAAGAGAACACAAACTGGTAAAATTGCCTTGCTTTCCAACATGTTTGTTTTTCGTAGCAAACTGGCATTTCTGAAAGGTATTTTTATTTTATTGAAAAATCAATAAATCAAAGAAAGCTTCTCTTGTAATTTTTATTTTATTGAAAAATCAATAAATTAAAGAAAGCTTATCTTTTCAAAAGGCGTGCCAATTTTAGAATGAACTACGTGTAGGGGTTCTCACAATTTGATTGAAGTATCGTTTTAAAGTTACTATATATCAACTTTAGAAGGGATCTGTAAATACCTTATATATAAAAATCTCGTTTATACGTAAAAATATCAGCTCAGAGGTAAGAAAAATATATGACGGCCTTAGAGAATTGTTATTTTAAAATAAAATATATCTTTCGTTTAAGCTGATAAATTTCATCAAAACATTTCAACAAAACATCGACACGGAATTTTTGTCGATGCTTTTATAAAAGTGGCAGTATTTTTACATTCAAAAAGGTGGCAGCATTGGTACCGCACTCAATACATGTTGCTGTCTTTTTTTTCTTTTTTGTGGACCTTCCCACCGGGAAAAAAGAATCAATTCTCTTCTCCAATATAGATTCTAGAATTGATTATTTTTAACACCCCATCGGGGAAAAAATGCAATTTTATATAAAAAAAGAATCAATTCTCTTCTCCAGTATAGATTCTAGAATTGATTATTTTTAACATGCTGATGTCCTACAAAGAATAGCACATTATTTTCTCGCTTCAAGTGGAATCGCTACAGAATCGTTTTTTTTTCACTTTTTAAATAGACTCTTTTCATATATGTAATCATGGTTGAATAAATTAGGTTGTCTCGTGGCTGATCGTACTCTCTTCTCAGTACACATAATTGCTAAAATCAATGAAAAGCTACAACAACAACTTCATCGGCTTTGCATGTTATCAATTTACGCATTCAGATTTTGTATGAGTTGTCAACTTCGATTCGACATTTAATGGAACTCGCTCTCACCTATGCGACAACCTTATTTATTAAACCATGTATGTAATACTTCAATATTGGCAGCAAACTAAATTTTTAATGAGTTTCAACTACGTAATCAAAGAGAGATAGCCTACATAAGATTTTGTTGTTTGTATTAGTATATTTGAATATACTACTACTATACGTCAACGGGGCGGTTGTTAAGAAAATTGTCTACCCAAACATAAAACAAAACAAAGCATACATATTTGTTTTGCATAAATCATAGGTACGCACCATTATAAAACAATTATGAGACCAACGCGTGAAATATGATAAAAATTTAAAAAGAAAAATTCAAGCAAACAAAATTTAAATCATAAAAATTGAAACAACAGAAATTTTAAATGAAATTTTTGACAATGAAAGCACCGCTCCTCAGTTTTTTTGTTATAAAATTAAATTTCGAGTACATAAAAAAAAACCAAATATAAATAAATAACTGGTCATTGTAGCCATTGAAAGGACTTTGACCTAGCTTCTTATGATCAATTGTGTTGTGCGTGTTATTAAGTTTGTACACAATTGACCGAGAACCGGACCTACATGTTTAACGCCGACTCCGAACGGTGATGAACGGAATGTTCTTATTCTCAATTAGCTTTACATGGCATTTTGATTACTCTCTGAGGTTTGCCATTGTCTGCAGAGAGGTGGCGGCCGTACAGAAAAATCATTTTAATTCAAATAATTTTTTGTCGCTGCTGGGATTCGAGCCCGGGTATCCAGGTTCGTTGACATAGAGGCCACGGACTTTTAGCCAACTACGCCACGGACGCCACAATTTCGGGTACATTCACATTACAGTGTACTGCCAATATAGAAGTATTACATATATGATTATTTTAAATAAAATGTATTAACTTTGGGAAATAAGAAAACAAATCAAAACAGACTGATGATTTTCTCACTTATACCAGAATTTGTTTTAGAATCAGTTCGTTTTTCACTTATCAAAAAAGCAAGCAAGGAATCTAAAAACATTTTATATATTAAAAATAATTATATGGGTCGTAATCGATTATGGCTGGAATAAAAACGTATCAGTAAACTTTTGCTTGATAGATTCCAATTCATAGGTTTTGCTATAAATGTATATATTCTTTGGAATACATTCTAAAATGTTAGCAATAGAATTCATTCTATTTACGATTTTTGTTTCTAGAATCCATTTTCATTTTGCCGGTGGGACGCTGACGTCCTACAAATAGTAGTACATTCTTTTCTCGCTTCCATATGAATAGCTACAGAAATCGATTCTTTTATTCACTTTTTAAATGCATTCTTTTAAATAAAAAGTATTTATTTTCGGAAATGAGAAAACAAATCAAAACAGACTGTTGCTTTTCTCACTTATGCCAAAATTTGTTTGGTTGATATATTCGTTGATATATTGGTTGATATAAACTTTTGATTGATATATTCCAATTCATATGTTTTGCTTTAATTTATATATTCTTTGGAATACGTTCTAAAATGTAAGCAAAAGAATCTATTCCATTTACGATTTTTTTTTTTTGAATCAATTCTCATTTTCCCGCTGGGTTGTTGACTTTTATATATGTTTCTCAAAAAGAGTTTGAAAATAGAGCTTTTGTCTCACAGCGATTTTGACATATTGTTCTATCTCATATATTCGTCAACATTAGAGTGCTGATATATTGTTATATGAGCGAGAAAATATATAGAGGAAATTAAATTTTAAAAAAAAAACTCAGGAGCGGTGCTTCCATTGTCAATAATTTTAATTTGAAATTTTTGTTGTTTGAATTTTTTGATTAAAATTTTGTTTGTTTAAATTTAATCATATTTCAGGCGTTCTTATAATTGTTTTATAATGGTGCGTACCTGTGATTTAGGAAAAACAAATATGATTTGTTTTCTTATATGTTTGGGGAAAACGTTTTCATAACAACCGCCCCTGTGACGGGTTGACTTTTTATTTTTTGTGTAGTAATTTTCATATATTCAAATATACTAACACAAACAGCAACATCTTATGTTGTTATGGCTGTCTCTCTTCGATTTCAGAGTTGGAATAATAGATAATGTCTAATAAAAAATATAAGATTGCTACAAAAAGTAAAAACAAGATAAGATTTCAAGCACTAAAATATAAGTTTTGTTGTAAGCACAAATTAAATTATAATTTTTTTTTGACGTGACAACGTTACGAAAAAGTAAGTTTTTTCAAAATGTGTCGACATTTTATGACAAGGTTATTATTACTCGCTTTTGAACCTATTACTCGCTTTGTAGAAATGCTTCGAAAAGAAAAATTGTATTTTACTATAGTAAAAAATAGTTCTTTGACCTCGTTAAGAAAATAAAAACAAAATTAAATGCTTAATGCAGTAAAAATAAAAATAAAAACGAGCGAGCCTTACAGCAGTCGCATATGATATGTAACATCTGACACCTCACTTTGGTAATAAAAAAAAAAAACACGAAATGGCCGTTTCAGCCCGTGAAAGGACTTTGATCGCGCTTCTTATGATCAATTGTGTTGTGCTTTTTGCGAAATGTTTGAACACAAATGATCGAGATCTAAACCTATAAGCTTTATGCCGACTCCGAACGGCTTATGTTCTCAAGAAGCATTTTATGGCAGTTTTTACTCTCTGAGGTTTGCCATTGTCTGCCTTGGCAATAACCCTGGTTAAAAAAAACATTTATAGTGATTAAAATCATCTGAAAAGTTTTAAAAACATTCCGCAAGTCCCTGTTACGCTGAGTTGAATTATTCTCAATTTTGTTTTGGTTTTACCTCTTCAACTCTAAATTTTTCCTAACTTTTCTTCTGCCGGTAATCTCGCATATACTCTGCTCTGGATTTACCCATCTCTGCAAATCACAAAATTATTATAATCAAATTAGATTTATATATATTTAAAATATTAACCGTGTATACCAAAAAAAGCTGCTTGGTCTTGTTATCTTTTACTTTGGATGTTGGAAAAAATAAGGTTATGTATTATTTTTCTTTCACATGAAGGCTACACAGGTTTGTGTCTAAACTAAATAGTAGCCTGCGTTGTAGCTTTGAGTATACATATATAGAGAAACCACTTCAGTAAAACAAATTTAGGGAGCCGCTTAGATGGCGCACTTACTCAACAATCGCTGAGATGCTGACACAGACTATGATTGAGGTAAATGATCCACCCAGCTAGCATTTGGAAGATTGTATGACGATCGCGATCATTTCGCGATTCTTTTTTTAATCGTCAAGACGATTGTTAAGTAGAATTTTATATTGCTCTTCCAAATGATGCTATTGCGAGTCGTTGTGACGATTTTTGGACGAGTGAATCGTCGTTCACGCATCTTGGCGAGCATTAAAAGAGTGCAAGCAAGAATGCGACTCATTTTGATGATTGATTGACGAGTGTCTTTTTTTTTGTTACTCTACAATCGTCATTTAATCGTTCTGACGACCATTCGTGTACTTGTGTTACTCTAAAATCGCCGCTTATGCATTCTCGCGATGGTTTGGCGAATTTAACCGTTATGTTTAGGAATCGCCGCTTACGCATTCCCGCGATCGTTTGGCGAATTTAACCGTTGTATTTAGAAAAGTTTACAAAGAACAACTCATGTTTGCTTCATATTAACTCAGTTGTTAGCTAGTGAACACGTGTCCAAGAATTATAGCAAGTAAGTTCTTTTTATTTCATGCTCTTACAGTTTCCTAATTTGTTTTTTTTTTTTAAGATGTATGTCACTCAAAATTTAAAGGTGACGACGGAGGAATAAATAAAGTGCTAAAGCAACATTTTGTCCATGCTGGTGACCGACTCAGGAAGGATGATCGGACCAAGAAGGATGACGAAGAAAATTAGGGGGATTTAGCTCTGTAATTTATTTTTTATATATTTTTTTTCTATGTCTGAATTTTGTTTTTTTGTTTTAATTAATAATTGAATTATTTTTATTTTATTTATGCGACTTTAAACTAATTACATATATTACACTTAAAAAATGAACAATACAGAACAATGCTTTTTATTTTGAAGCATTTCGGGTAAATTAAAGATCGTCTTGGCAATAGTTTCAAGAATCTTCAGCGATTCTTTCCTGAGCATCGTAGACGACTCAATTAGGCGATTGATTCATGGGTCGTTTGAAGTAGGAATAAAAGCATCTTACACGATTCTTTTTTGAGCATCGTACACGACTCAATTAGGCGATTGATTCAAGGATCGTTTGAAGAAGGAATAAAAGCATCTTACACGATTCTTTTTTGAGCATCGTAGACGACTCGAATGGAAGAGTCGCCGGCTTGACACAGTTTCTCCCGTTGTACTGAACTTCCGCGATCGGAATACGACATCGTCGACGATTTATTTAATCGCCCGCTCCGATCGTGGAAGAGTCGCCTACGATTGAAAATGCTAGCTGGGCATAAAGAAATTTGTAAACATAAGTGTTTATGAGTAAGTATGTATGTATGTATGTATGTGTGCACAAAACTAACAAAGCCTGTTGCTGTTGAAAAGATTTTATTTTTTTACAGGAGTTTAGAGAGGAAAAAGTAGTCCTTGATTTAGATTTAAATATCTAAAATTTTGAAAAATAATATGTCGATAAATCCTACATGTCGACATCTTTTGAAGTAATTTTTTTTCATTCGGTTAATTTTGGGCATTTTTATTTCAGTTTTGTGATTTTTTAAGAAATTGTAAGAGCATAAATTTTGCCAGTTTTTTTTTTTAAAATGCAGTGAATTCTCCAAACAAATATGTATTTTCAACATATTCCTTCCAACGAATATTTTTATGCTTTTTATTTTAATAAAGATAAACATTAAACATAACATAAAAACAACTCATTTTAAATAAAATCACAAAAAAGGCAAAAAAATTTTAAAATAAAAAAATAATGCGTAATTATAATTAATATACTTACGTAATCTATTTATAAATAGGCGTAGGCAGAACAGTTAAGAACCATTTTCTCCCGTGTTTCTCAACCGATTTTGACAATTTTTTTTTTTTTAATCAATAAGAGTGGGGAGAAGGAGTGCACCGAATAAATATAGTGGGCGTGGCACATCCCATACAACCCAAATTTGCGATATGGAATAGCTTTAGAGTTATAGGTCACACAGCTTCCGAAATCGGTATTCGACCACAAATCACACGTACCACTTCACTGTTTATATTTTATGGGCGTTAAAAAAGGGGCGTGGAACTTTTCAGCAGCCCAAATTTTTGTTATAACTTTCAAACTATAAGTTACCAATCAATGAAACTAGGTAGGAACTTCCTATTTGGTCGTGTTGTTTGACTGGAAAAATTGAACGAGCATTAGACAAGGGGGCGTGGCACCACCCATACAATTTAAAGTTTTTATCTCGAATAGCTTTGGAAGTAAATGCCATCTAACAATGAAACTCAATATGTGTTGGAAGTTGGTGATATCCATCTACTAGAAAATCGTGGCGCTCATTGGAAAAGGGGGTGTGGCTCTGCCCATATAAACCAAATTTTTGATATCGAATAGCTTTGGAAGTAAAATTCATACAACATGGAAACACAGAATGGAGTTTCTATTTTGTGATTTTCTGCCGGTGGTACATATGTTGCGATATGAGTTCGGTTATATTTCCACATGAGTGAAGGAAGAAAAAAATGTTTTCACTAAAAATACAAATAAAAAAAATTTCAATTTTTAAATGGTCGAATTTCGACCAAAGGCGACTCTAGTATAATAAAATAAATAAAACTAGAATCGATATAATTAGATATTATTATTATATAGATCCCGGGGTATTAAAGATATTTTCGGGTCTCATTTTCAAAATAAATCCCTCTCTTCATTTTTCTAATGAGAGGTTTTGCGACGAGTAAGTTGCGTCAGTATGTCAGTATATATCGCTCGTTTTCTTCAATAACGTTACAATCCAAAAAACATAAGAATTGAGTTAATTACGCAGCAATATTCGTGTTACCATGATCTATGCTGTGTACACTTTTGGCAACGATATCTTCTTTAATTTTTGCAGAAAAATAGAATTTGTGATTCATTCACCTCAATATATTTACGATTAGATCGTATTATATGTATATCGATAATATCCAGTTTTTTTGAAGTGAAACTTCCTAGGCGGCGCTTCGAAATTTGAACGAGAATATTGAGGAGTGAAATTTCAAGGTCAATTTACTTCATTTCGTTACACGATAGAGAAGAAAGATATGTTTTACAGTAGAGAGAATGAGATGGATATACATTGTATAAAAGACTTAAAAAATCTGCTTGTTCCGCTGAGGATCGAACCTGCGGACTAAAGATTACAAAGACTGCGCTCTATCCAATGAGATAAACTCTTCATTTAAAAATGTGCTCTATATACCAATTAATCAAACTACTTTTGCTGTAGATGCCCAGCGGCAAAATAAAAAGCGTTCCTAGAAATAGCGCTTTTTATGCGTAGTTTTGATATGCTTTGAGGATGTGCTTTTCAGATTTTTATACACATTTTGTTCGTAACGAAAACAGCAGGATAATAGCAGAGCGGTAAGACATTTGATTGTAATGCAAGAGGTCCGAGTTCAATCCTCGCGTCTTATAAAATTTTCTCACTTTTTTTTTTGTTTTTTTAAAGAGCTTTTTAACTATTTGTTTGTAAAGAAGCGCTTTCATCCTAGGATATCCAATATCTATTCTATATTATTATTACGCAAGCGCTTTTTTTGTGATGACCATCAAATCTATACCGTAAATGCGATTTTTATAAAGAGGGTATCAATAGAAAGGTCTTGCTCTGTAGATGTGCAATAAGGTCTTACTTTTTCTTAAAAGTTTTGTATTTAAATAAGAAAACCAAAACAATCTTCTACGAAGAAAGCCAGCCTTCTATTTAATGCCTAAAACTATGTGATAAATGTTGTCTCAAATTTTCAATTTCATACTATTGTATTATTAAAGCAGTTGAGCGAAGCGAAAAACGTACAAATATATTTTATATTGATACACTAGCCACAAAATAGCAAGTTCATGCAAAATCGCTATTCCAGGAGCCTTTACTGGCATCGCCGCCAGCTCATTTGAAGGAGAGCATACTTTGCACAGATGATTCAAACATCCTATACCTCTTCTTAAGACATCTGTATTGGGTGAAAAGCCCAATTCTACGCACGGAAGGTCAGGTCGTGAAGATAGCAGCTTATCCAACAGAAATTTAGTATCGTTGAATTATAACTCGCTCAGGAGACGTGCTACGGTAAATTTTAGTTAACGACAGAATAGATGTGCTATTAAGCCTCACAACGAAGATAGGCGATCGCATTTTGGCGTTTTAACGTCATACGGGTTTACTAGAAAATTTTAATATGAATTTGGTTTACTTAAAAACCGCTTTAGACGTGTGAAGCGCTATGGCAGAAGCGCTTGTTTAGTGCTTTTGAAGCGCTTCGATTACCGCTGGGTGGCAAAAGCCGCAGATTGTGTGCTGATTGCGTTCTATGTGTGGTAGACAGGGGGGTTGCCATGACTCGGGTAGAAGAGAGAAAGATTCAGCGAAGCAGAAGTGAATAAGAGAGTTGCCCTGAGCGCATTATGATTTTCGCAAAGTAGACTCTCATACTAGGGCTGCCATGCCAATATTTTTTTAGAATACCAACGTTGGTATATCTCTAATTCAATATATTAATATAACCTCTATGAATTTTGCTCATATTACACATATTATATTTTTATTCATAATATTGCGGTATAAAATTATATAAAAACCCAAATTCATAAAGCATATGCTGTCGCCCATAACGCTAACTTGACACTGTGCGCAAGAAAAGTTGGAATAAGTTCTTTCAATAGATAACTATTTTATACATATTGTAGTTATATAATTTTATATCGAAATATTATTAATAATAGAAAGTATAATTTGATATGAGTAATATTACTCATTTATATGTTACTAATCACATTTATATGTAAATACGACGCAAATTGGTTATCAAATTAATTGCTTTTCGGCCATAGGTCCATACCAATGACTATTAAATAAACAGAATATTTTTTTTATAAAAAATTTTTATTGTGTTTCTTTTGCTTAAAAAGTTCTCTCTTTGCCTTTAAGGTTCGATTATGCAATCGTAAAGCAACACAACGTAACGTGACGTAGAGTTCTATCTTATGAAAAATAAGTGTAAGTGGTTAGTGAAATCGTAACGTAACCTAGCGCAGCGATGGGTTCTATTCCAAATAGAAATCTACGCCACGTTACGTTGCGTAGCTTTACGATTGCATAATCGAGCCTTTACACTAAAATGGTTCTTATTCTAGAATAGAAAGAGTGTATACAAAGAAGAAGTTTCACTTCGTTACTGTATACACGGTATACTGTATCTTTTTTTTTTTTGTCACTTTGTATGGATTAAAAAATGTTCATTTTCACATTGTACTTGTATATTTGATGTTTTGTCCATATTTTGAAAATGGTAAATCAAGTTCCTTCGTCTGTTCAAAACTTAAAATGCTTCTCCTGAAAAATGTAATTTTTTGAGTTGTAACGTTATTGAAGAAAACGAGTGATATAATGTACTCACAGAGACGCTTTTTTTGTAAAGAGTTGATTAATTTTGCTTGTAACCATATCTTCGACTCTCGGTTTTTTGGCTTTTGGCGATCTGAAGATGTGCCGTGGAATGCGTGAGTTTTGAACAAAGTTATTGGGATGTTTAGGAGAAAAAAAAAAAATTAGTTGCGCCATTTTTATTTTTTTTTTGAAATTGTTTTCTTATAGATTCTCAGCCCGGGTCGTCATAAAAGGGTTCATAAGTCTCTTCTTCTAAAGATATAGCCTTAAAATGAGGTGGTATATAATGAATTAAGCTTGATCGAGCAATCGTTGATGTTTGAATTAAAATACGGGTTGGCTTAGACTCGATATTTTGCTCTATACATGAACTTAACCCTTAAATGCCCAGCGTATCTTTTTTGATACAACCGAGAAAATAAGCTATTTCTTTTAAAATATTGCAAAAATTAAATGCTGGATATGTAGTTTCACTCAGAAAATTGCAAGTATAAAACAAAAATTTAATTATTGGCATAACTTCGTTAATTTGGGAACTATTGACCGTCAAATTAAAAAAAAAATTTTTTTTTTAATTTTTACGGAAGTTCGCTTTTTGACATGAAATATCTTTTAATCTATTAACAATTTTTGAGTAAAAAAAATTACAAGTTAGTCTAGTTATTATAAAAGGAATCGTTTTCCACGTATTTGCCTTGAACTCCTACAACCAAGCTGATTGATGGAATACGTCGGAATACCCACTATATCTTTTTGGATACAACCATGTTTTCTTTAATAACTTGTAAACAAAAATTTTTTCATTTTTCACAACATATTTTTTTTTTAATGCAATCGGTGTTGTTGGGCATTTGAGGGTTAAAAGCCTTTCACAACAAAGATCCGAGCTATCTTCCGTACATGGGAAAATATTTGGATACTGAGTCGGTATGGAGGTTTTTAGAAGTTTTTTCATTATAGCTCGTTGAACTATACATGATGTATTTAAATCCTTTTCGCAAAATTTGATAGTTCCCTTTCCATATTGAGCCAAATTTTTTAATTCTTCATTGTCTGAATGCTTGACCCAAAGCATTCGTCTTTGATCAGTTGGTAAATGAAAAATGACAACGAACCACATGGTGTAGAAACATTGTAGCAATTTTTATATACTCATTTTGATGGCATTTTTTTCTTTGAAAATTTAATAGAAATATAATGAATCGCACATCCAAACTCCACAAAAACGAATACAATGTATAAGAGACTATCCACAACCAAATACCGTCAAACAAATGCAAAAATTTATCGGCATGACTAACTATTATCACAGGTGCATTCCTAAATTAGCGCACATGCTAGGCCAAATATACGAAATGGTCACAACAGCTTCAAAAACAAAAAACAAACTTTTAACATGGACAAACACAACCTCGGATGCATTCAAAGCAATTAAAGATAGTTTTGCTACGCAAACACTACTTAACTATGTTAATAGTAAAGCAGAACTATCGATTGCTGTAGACGCATCAAATACAGCAGTAGGTGGAGTATTACAACAGAAATACAACAATAAATTAGAACCACTAGCATTCTTTTCCAAAAAACTAACTTCCACAGAATCTAAATACAGCACATTCGATAGGGAACTTTTAGCTATATTCTTAAGAATCAAACATTTTAGACACTACCTCGAAGGTAATATTTTTACAGTATACACAGATCATAAACCACTAACAAATGCACTCAATTCTAAAACAGAGAGAAGCCCAAGACAAACACGACACCTAGAATACATAGCACAATTCACTAGCATGATACTACACGTCAAAGGTACAGATAATTCAGTAGCAGATGCATTATCAAGATGCGAGGTAGAAGAACTCAAAACACCCGATCTTAATCTCAAACTATTACATTGCGAACAAAACACAGATACAGAACTCAAAGACATATTAGATCAAACGTTATACAAATTTGAAAAAATCAAAATTCCATTCATGAACATTGAAATTTGGTGCGAGCACTCCACAGATAACACACGCCCATATATTCCACAATCTTTACGTAAGACAATTTTTGACCAAATACACAATATTTCACATCCAGGGACAAGAGGTACCCGACGACTTATAACAGAACGATATTTTTGGCCAAACATGAATTTAGAAATTAATTAATGGACTCAAGAATGTATTAGTTGTCAGAAAGCTAAAGTACACCGACATACAAAGACATTACCACACAAGATACACATTCCACACGGCCGTTTCGAACACATCCACATTGACATTGTTGGTCCCTTACCAATATCGAACGGATATAAATATCTTCTAACCGCGATTGACCGAAATACACGTTGGCCTGAAGCCTACCCACTCAAGAACATAGAGACCACAACAATAATCGACACATTCCATAGAGAATTCATTTCACGATTTGGCGTGCCAATTGAAATCATTTCTGACCGAGGACCACAGTTCACGTCTAACACATTTAAACAATTTATTAAAGACATCGGTTCTCACCACATTTTTACTTCATCGTACCATCCACAATCAAACGGGATGATCGAAAGATTTCACAGACAGTTAAAAGCGTCAATAATGGCTAGTAATAACCAAACTAATTGGTACACAGAGATTCCTCAGATTCTTTTGGGTATAAGATCCACAGTCAAAGAAGACATCAAAGCGTCCCCGGCTGAAATGGTTTTCGGTCAAAATTTAAAGCTACCTAGACAATTAGTAGTTCAGAATTACCAATCTTTTAATGCATCAGAAACATTAGCGAAACTCAAACAAAACGTTCAAAATAACGATTCAAACATTTCACATCATAATACAAATGCTGGTCAATACTTACCACAAGCCTTGAAGAGTTGTAAATACGTATTCGTACGAAATGACACAATACGACGTCCACTACAGAATCCATACGAAGGACCGTTCAAAGTACTCGACAGAACACACAAAAATTTTACAATTCTTAAAAATAATAACACAGTTACAGTTCACATCGACAGAGTCAAACCGACATTCATGGACAGAGACACTACAGAGACGCTATCCTCCTCACACAGACCCACAAAAAAAAAGGTACATTTTAATCTCTTGGCCAACTCAATTAAATTCTATGGGGGGGAATAATGTGGTGCTCTCACAATCACACACATATAAAATACACTTACACTTTATACACTTGTTTTTAAAATTTAATTAAAAATAAGTTATCAAAAAATAGTTATCAAAAAACTATCAAAAAATATTTTCAGTAGTTATAAAATTGTATTCCAAATAATTGTGAACCCAAAAAAATAAATTGTAAAAATAAAATTTAAATACAAAAATATAAAATAATATGTGAACAACCACAAGTTCATATAAGAATTAAATGCTACACGCATGCGCTTGCCTCAGCAGCACAAAAACACAAACAAACAAGTCGCAACTTAACGGGATCATACCGCACACACAACTAGTGCGACAGCTCAACCAACAAAACAACACTGTGTGTGTGTTTGTGCATTGCTGTCTGTCTGTTCATTTGTATGTTTGATCAATGTCGATATTAAAAAAAAAAATAGTAAGAAATGATCTTCGACTGGGCCGAAGTTAAAATACCCCCACGGCCGAACCAAAGTATATTCAAAGTCTTAAGCAATCAATAAAATGCTTATCTGTAAAAACGTTTTCGTTATATTTTTAACAGAAAATATTCGCTTTTGTTTTTTGTTAAAATGGCTTTGTATGGGAGGAGGGCGTGGTTTTTACTCAATTTGGTTGAATTCCATACACATAGTACACGTTATACATATATCAAAGTGTATATGCAAAATTTCAAGTCCATACATTAATTTTTGTGGATTTTAGAGAAATTTTACCTTTTTGATAAAGTCACTTTGTATGGGAGGTAGGCGTGGTTTTCATCCGATTTGATTGAATTTCATACTTAGAGTGTATTTTGAACATCAAAACTCATATGCAAAATTTCAAGTCCATATATTAATTTTTGTTGAATTCGAAGAGATTTTACCGTTTTGATAAAGTCGCTTTGTATGGGAGGTAGGCGTGGTTTTCATCCGATTTGGCTCATTTACGAACTTGACCTTCATTTTTTAGATAAAAGCTTAAATATAGAATTTCGTGATGATAGCTTTAAAATTACGGCTGGAATCGTGATCACAGACAGACGGACAGACAGACGGACATGGCTAAATCAACTCGGGTGGTGATGCTGATCAAGAATATATATACTTTTGTATACCTACCACGCCTCCTCATGGGCGTTACAAACGGAGTGACAAAATTAATATATTGGTATAAATATATACAAACCAGCGTAGAAATCTGAAAGTGGTGTATGTGGCGCCATCTAGTGCGAGAGTGACACAACTCAAAGTAATTTCTCTATATGTATATACTCAAAGGTTGTAGTTAAATAAAATTGAAGGCAAATTGTGGCTTCGTTCTGTTTACTGTGATTTAAAACAGATATCAATCTGGTTTGTGTTTAAAACACATGTTTATGCTTTGTGTAGCAGCTATTCGAGCCTAAAAGGCTGCAATTAATTGTGTGATAAATTCAATGGCGCTTGCTTCCCCGACTTCCTGTTACGGATATCCGTCGCATTTCACGACATAGCTCCCACATGCTGGAAATCGATCGGTAAGATATTACATATCAAAAATAAATTAAAATTAGGAATAGTATAAGGGCCAGAATTTGCATATGGATAAGGTCAAAGATTAGAAAAAGGATGAAGGCAAAGATTTAGATAAAGACTAAAACTAAGAATAACATAAGGAGAAGGACAAAGATTGGAGCATGGAATTGGACAAGGATTCAAACAAACATTGTGAAAAGGGCTACGACAAGGATCAGGACAAAGACTTAGGCACTTTTAAAGGCACAATTAGGCCAAGATTGAAAGAAGGTTTAGGTCAAAGTTTAGGTCAAAGATTGGGAAATATGTGGAACAATGATAAGGAAGGGGATCAAAACAAGGAATGGGTCAGGAATTTGGAATTGGGTTAAAACAATTTAGACAAGGATAACGACAATTATTAGGACAAATATAAGAACAAAAATAAGGATGAGGACAAGTATGGGAAGAAAGGATACTCTGTGTCGCCAGAACCTACGGGTGTGTTCACGAAACAGTCAACTCCTTATTTTTTTATTTTAATAAATTTTAATACGAATTGTTATTGAAAGTCTAGAAATAAACCATTGTTTTTTTTCTAAATGGAAATATCTATATATATTCTTTATCAGCATCTCCACTCGAGTCGATTTAGCCACGTCCGTTTGTCTGTCCGTCTGTCTGTCTGTCTGTCTGTGATCACGATTACAGCCGAAATTTTTAAGCTATCACGAAATTCGATATTTAAGCTTGTATCTAAAAAATAAAGGTCAAGTTTGAAAATGAGCTAAATTGGATGAAAACGACGCCTACCTCCTATACAAAATGGCTTTATCAAAACGGTAAAATCTCTTAGAACTCCTCAAAAATTAATATATGGACTTGAAATTCTGCATGTGAGCTTTGATATATAATATATACTCTGAGTATGAAATTCAACAAAATCGAGTGAAAACCACACCACCTCCCATACAAAGTGACTTTATCAAAAAACAAAACAGAATCTTTTCTGTTAAAACTATGACGAAAATGTTTTTACAAACAAACATTTTATTGACTGCTTAAGACTTTGAACATATGTACTTTAGTTCGGCCATGGGGATATTTTAACTTCGGCCCAGTCGATGTTATTTCTTACTAGTTACAAGAAGATTCTGTGATATCTTTCTGTAATTTCCTTAGATGTGCTTGAGTTTTATAAAATTCTTATTCACATGGAAATTTCAAGTTTTTCTTGAATTATTTAATTCAAATTGATAAAAACTATATCTCAAATTGACTTAAATTGAAAAAAACTATTGAAATTTTTATTTAATCGCATTCTACTTTATTATGATAAAGCAATATGACTGCTTAAAATAAATGTCAAACAAACGTTTAGCATCAACTCATGTAGTCGCTGTATTGAAATTTCAAAACTGTACCGAATTGTCCCGTAGTTTTATGAGTGCAGTCCCGCAAATCAAAGTTTTAGAGTTGGTAAGCCTAGTCTAACCACAAAAATTCACCAGTTTCAGAATTCTTTTTCAATGTGACCTATTTTTTAAATACGATAAAAGGTGATAATGATAAATTGCTTTTTTATAGAGCATTTGTTATTTTTTTTTTTTTATTTTTGCAAAAATGCGCAACATGCTTTTACCTATACAGTGGAAGTATTACCAAAGGTATTACGTTCAGAAATGCAAATCTAGCAGCACTGCACATGTCATGTGTTTTTTAATGTCAATTATACATCAGCAGTTGCGCATTTATTGCATCATTTTTGATTACACTGCGTACGCTTGTGTTTTTGCGCGTTGCATTGTTGCAGGCCTACGCATTTATTTGCATTTCCGAACACAGCCTATTTTGTGTTTAAACTGAGGATTATTATTGTTAAAACATAAGGGTTCAAATTGTTTACTTCAGGATATCTTAAGCAAGGTGTTATTTCCAATTATTCCAATATTTTGGTATTGTGAACGAATTTATCATCTCTGCAGTGCTTAGAATTTGTCAAAATATACATAAGTACAAATTATAAAAAAAAAACATTTCTGATATTTTTGAATTTTGCAAAAAATTACCAAACTCAAAAATTCATTAATGTCAAATTGTTTTGTTTTTTTTAATTTGTACTTATATTTTGACAAATTCTAAGAACTTTTTGTTTACAAAATTTTTCTCTAAATTGGCTTATGTTTGAATAACAAATCGTTTAAGTTTGAAAATTAAATATTTTTTTTACCCACTTTTGCTGATTAGGAAAAAAAAATGTCATCCTAAAATCGAAAAAAGCACACTGTGCGCGCCGTTGAACTTTTTATCTCAAAAATTCAGACGTTTAGGGGGGCGGGGGGGGGGGGGGCCGATTTGACAAAGAACGTCCCATTTATATTTTGTTTTCATATTTTATGAGCATAAAATTGATAGAGAGAGCATCTCTACGACACTAATGGTCTAATTAGTCTCGCATGGCACATAAATAAGCGGTTAGCATATAGCAAAATAAATGATGATTTTGCAAAACATGCAAAACACAGGCATGAGAAATGTCAAAAGCATGGCAAAATACACAGATATCAATATGAAACAGATCTTGTGTTTACTTTTGTTTCAGAGATGAATTTCTGTTTTTATCTGAGAATTGCCATGCGTTGTCATGCTGTGCACAATCAGAAACACGCAAATACCATTAAACAAATTTCCCATGTGACATGGTAGAATAAAGAAGGTAGATGCAAGGAAGAGAGCGTGGACTCAGAACTGTCAAATCGAAATTATTTCCATTTGAATTATTTTATGCATTTTTTGCTTTATTTCGCTATTTCGAGAGTTATGGTTGACAAAAAGAGAGCCCTGCATCTACCTTGTTTATTCTACCATGCCATATGACACTTGTTCAGTCATGCGCTGCTGTGCCTTACGAGACTAATTAGACCATAACCCTTGGTATAATAATACAAGGTAGCATTGACAGTTGCTTGGGAAACATTTTCCTATCAAAAAATATACTCAAAAAAAAGCGCTCACAATCCACCATTGAAAACACAAACAATGTTGAAAACGTTAAAGTAAAAAAAAACAACAACCTCAGCAGCTGCATATGCATTTTCACAAAAAGCTGTTTTTGACAGGAGACGTTTTCGTGTAGAAGAGAAAATAAGCAGTTGTCAATGGTACCTTGTATTATTATTATACCATGCCTATTAGGGTGATTAAAAAAACATTTTTTCGAAAATCAACCGAGCTCGTTGGAAAATCAACCGTTGGATGATTACATCAAAATATGAAAACCTAAAATTAAAAAAATTTTTTTTTTAATTTTTAGGTAGTGCTACCAGCGGTTTTCCTTTTTAGTTGAAGAAAATCGTGGAAAAAGCCTTAAAGTTGGAATATTTATATCTCTCTCATTTTTAAACATATAATTACGAAAGTTTCATGGCATACGTACAATAGACCATCATTAATAAAAACTTGTTAAAATTTTGGATTCTAGATCAAAATTGAGGGTTAAAAAAAGAATCGCTTGTAACTATGTTTCGCATGGGAAAACAATATTTTTTTTAATGAAAACCCATTCCTCGACAACCATTCGTTCATTCTTCAACATTATTTTGTAGACGTCGAATTAACTTGGATAGTACAGCTATGGGGAACTAATGCTGTGGGGAACTTTTAACAAAAAACACGTTAAAACAACTAAACTAAATTTTATTGGGCCTTTTTTGTCAAAATTACTAGTGATAACCAGTGGCGGATCTACATACGGGCTGAAAGGGCTATAGCCCCCATCTCCCCCGTTGTAGAATTTTTTGTATGAGGAAAAAACGCCCTAAAAGCCGTTTCAGCCCCCCTTTTGCTACAAAAATGTAGTTTCAGACCTCCCCCCTCGGGCGAATCCTAGATCCGCCACTGGTAATAAACCCCCGAAAATCGGGTACAGGTTCCTACAATTCGCATTAGAGTGAGTTTGTTGTATGCTTGGGTGTGCTTGGGTGTGCATATTAGATAGGAGTAATTTTTTCCATGCTGGTAATATCCAGTTTCGAATTCTACATGAAATTCTGAGTAAAAAACACCTTGTGACCATATATTTCCGATGAAATTCACCCATCGAAAAATCGTTTAAAGATTCGTATATGGGTCAATTGCAAAAAAACGTACACAAAGAGGTTTTCATGTTTTGTTTTTAAAGTTTCTTAAATTTTCCCGTTAGAGTAGTCAAATTGAGTGAAAATTAATGGAGAATTCAAAGTTGTCTTAGGCCCTGCAAAAAATCATTCTTTCTATGGTTTTTATACGATTTTTTTATTGAACGTCAGAAAAATAACTAGAAATTTGAAAAATGTTATAAATTAAAGCTTACTGTGATGTTTATGTAGTTATTTAATCAGTTAAGTCAGGTTTTGCAAAAATCGCCATTTCAGTTACAGAAATAATAATTTTTTACCAAAAATACCACATATTTTACAATTTTAACGGGAAAAAATTAAATTATTTCTCCAAAAAGACATCAACATAGAGGTTTTTTTCAAAGTAGTAGACTTGCAGCAATAAATAATAAAAAACTGTTAAATAATAAGCAATTTCAGAAAAAACAACAGGGTGACGTTCAATACATTTTGTGACGTTCAATACATTTTGTGACGTTCAATACATTTTGTTGCGCTTAACCAAATAATGTAAATCAAATTGGGAATTTAACAAAAAACAGGTTTATTCTTTTACAAAAAAAAAAAGTAAATATAAAGTATATAATTCAGCTATACCCCTTTCAGACCGTGATGCATCGTTTGTGCGGGTGGGTTCTATCTTTAATATTTCCACTTTTATTTAACGAATGTTATAAAGAACGAAATGAATCGATTGTGCTTGTTATTGTTTACTTTTGTTTCTCACACTGTTCCGCGATTCGCTTTACCGTTACTTGAACACGCGTGGAATTCTTGATAAACTTTTAATTTTTGTCAAAATGAGTCGCAGAGGTAATTTGTGTCTTCAATTACAAAAATATAAAGTGTAAAACTTAAGTGTAAAACTAGTGAAGTTAACGCATTTGAACTAAAAAAATAATAAATTTTGATGTTTCAAATAAATTTGAAAAATTTTTTGCTAAAAAAATGGGTTTCAGATATAGTTGCATCAATTTTGCGTGTCCTGAAAATCCTTGAAGGATATGTTAATTGCGTAACCTAAACATTGAGAATATTTTCATTCCATATAACGATCATACATTCCAAAAATCATACAAAAATTTTCAGTAGATAAGCGTCGGGTCTGAAAGGGATACATAAAATAATTATCCAATTTTTTTTTTTATTCTTTTACAAAAAATTAAAAAAGTCAATAGCTAGTTGAATTTGTATTGAAAATTTATTTAGACTTCACGTTTTACAATATAACTTCTGAACCCTTGAAAACCACATCTTCATTTTATATCATTGGAAAGGTATAACCTGACGTAAAAACGTAAAAAAATGAAAATTATAAAAAAGAAAAAAAATATAGCGCGTGTTGCTGGCATGGTATTGAACTTAAACAAATTAAGAATGAGTCAACATTGCAATATTTTCAAAAATTTTGTACTTTTCCTCAAAATATATGAAATAACTTTTCCAATGATACTATACTACCGGTAATCGGTCTTAAATTGATTGAGCTACGTTGTCTCAAAATAGACCCTATTTTGGCCGCGAATACTTATTCTAAAAATTTATAACTTCGAATTTGGTTTTCATATCAATAAACCAATACAAGAACAATAGTTGAGCCAAATCGGAGATGATCAGCGCAACTGATCACTTCAATGTGAAATGGGCGATATCAGTTAGTAAAAACAAAAAGCAAAAATCAGGTCAAAGTCAAACATAGGTACCATTCTTTTTGCTTTCGTTTATGTTCTTCATTTCGTTCCTTATCTAGCTTTATTTTTTCCCGCATCTTCGTGCTCTTTCAGCAGGCGTTAACTTTGCTATTTTACTCTTAAATATACAAAAACGAAATACAAAATTAATACTTCAGCCGGTGGTGTGACATATCTTAAAAGTGACGTTCAATACATTTGCCACTTTTTAGTTTTTTTTCTTGGGAATTTTAGTTTGCAAAAATACGAAAACAAAAGATATTTATCAAAACCTATGAAACAATGATTTTAAACTTAGATTTTTTTTATTTACTATTTTTGCTTTAATAAAACTCCGCGTGACGTTCAATACATTTTTACACGTACTTATCATGATGAACTGAGAAAACATAAAAAAATTTACTTTAATATTAATATTATTTAATCGTTTTAATTTTAAGAATTTCGGGAGAACTAATCTCTGCACTTTCTTAATATAACTTTCTTGTCATCTATACCACACCTAAATTAAAACTAACGAAGCGTAAAAAAAGTGACGTTCAATACAATGCGCGGGACTAAATGTAAATCGAAAGCCAAATTCGCGATGACAATGTTTTGAGAATAACAACAAAATAACACATAAGAAATAAATGCTATCATTACAAAACAGTTATTATTTGTTAAATTTTTGCATTGTTTTCAACTTTTTTTCACGTTTTTCATCAGAAAGTGTAACTGGGGACACATGTTTTTGTATTAAGCGAGTACGAGAGAGCAACATAACATTCTTCAAAACAAATATGCAAACAATTTAAGGATTCTGAAAAATATATTTTGTCAATAAATATTCTTCAGTGATCACTTTCTCATGTTTTTTTTTTTTTGTTTTTTTCTTTTTGTTTTTTTCTTTTTGTTTTTACCTAAAAACAGAGTTAGAAAAACGGGGACAAAAAAAGAGCGTTTTGTATGCAATTGACCCATATAATAATTTTATAGAGAGTTAGCTTCTTACTGTCTGACTCGTTCACTGATCGACCCACAGCTTCATTAATGATTAAAATAGGTTTTCTCTAATCGGGACCACTTATGAAAAATCTAATAATTTTTGGCTTGCCTACAGCTCAAGACCTTTTTAATGATATATCAATTGATAGACTCAAGAACTACAAAATCTTATCAACAAAGTTGTCGAGAAGCCATGTTTATTTTATTATTTTCGCTGGAATTCTCTGAGGACGGACTAGCTTGTTTGTTTAAATTTTTTTTGCATGGCTTTTGTTATTGCTCTTCTTTCTTTCTTTTTCTGCAGGTTTTTGTTTCGCTAGGATTTTTAGCTTAATATTTGGCGATCGTCAGAAAAGTTATATTTTTGCGATTTTGTCTATCTCGATGAAGCTATAGAAATATCGCTGTAACTTTTTTAATTCAGTTTGAATTGAAATGCACCCAAGGATAAAATTGTAGATAATTTTATCACCTATCAATTACATCAAAAATTATTTTTTCACTAAATTTTATTTTTTTAAACTTAACTTAATATTATATCTATCTATCTAAATCCACTAATTCTGAACCTATATAATAAATTTAATTTATTTCATAATAAATATATTGGTCTAGTTGCCACTCAGGACAATCGCTTGAATACTAAGTCTTGTTGCTGCTGTATTTGCCTTGTTGCCACTAAAAAATGCAATAAAAATATTTAAATAAATTAAATATACCTTGTTTGTTATTGTAAATAAACTATAAATCAATTACACTATAACGAACAACAAAAAAATATTTTAAAATTATGGCCTTAAGATCCATTAAGTTTTATATAAATTTTCGGACTTAATTTTATTAAAAATATTCTGTAATTAAATAAAAAACTTATTTTAAATATTTCAAATAAAAAATTACTTGTAAAAAAATTCAAGTTAAAATTCGAATAATTTAAAATTTAACAAAATAAAATAAAATTACAAAAATAAATAGAATTAAAAATAAGAGTGAAATTAAAAAAACTAAAAAGCAAATTTATAAAACAAATAATATTAAAAATAAATTTTAAATAAGACGCAAAAACTAAAAATTTGTTAAAAAATATAACAGTTTAAATAAAACATAAATAATAATTTAAAAAATGCCATCTTAAAAAAATTGTGAAAAATTATATGAGAATGAAAGTGCTTAAATAAACCAATAAAAATAAAATATAAAAATTAAAAAGTGTCAAAAGTCAAAATAAAAAATATAAATTATATATAAGAAAATATATAAAATAAATATAAGTAAAAATTGAATATAAAACTGAAAATTAAGAAATGGATTTATTTTATTTTATTTGATATGATTTATTGATTACTTATTTTTTATTGATGCGTATATGCTGCTAAAACTATACTTTTTTATTTTATTCTTACACTTAATAATTTAAAAATATATAAAGACTTTTATTTAATTTTTATAAATAATATTGATTTTGACATTTAAATTTTTTTTTATCAATTTTGCAATACATTGTTAAATTGTTATTATTTGATTTTAATTTAATTTTGTTTCATACTTTTAAGATTTTTAAAATTGTTAAAAGTATTAAACAAATTGAAGAAGAAGTTGGAAATTTGTAATTAATTTGTTTAATTATCGATATCCTTAAATATCTTAAAAATAATAACAAATATAAGCGAACAAAATTTATATCTTCATATTTTCCAGCATTAAAAATTGGATATTAATTATTTAATTTTATAATTCTTAAAAAACATATTTTTAAGAATTATATTATGAGCTTTATGCCAAATAATTCATGAAGCAACAGGTTGCTACAACAACAAAAGTTTTTTGCAGAACAAACCGAAGCAGACTCGACCATGGTTTCGATATTTTTTGTTGTACAATTTTTTAACTTTTTTTTCGTTTTTTGTCATGTTTATTACTTTTTAATAAAATTAATTACTTTTTTAACCCGCATCCATCGGAAATTTCTAGAAGCGAAAAGTACGTTGTGCAACAATTTGATGCAGATACAAAAAGACAATATTATTCATCGGAATATTTTCAATTTATTAACTATTCTAGCACGATAAGTATAAGACTATCTCTAACTGTAGAACTGCTTACTTGTTTATTTTGATATTTTAGGAAGGTAGCCAAAATTCTGAATTTAAATATGCATATTTGTTTTTAATATATGAATGTGTTTCAAGAATTTGCATCAATTTGATGCAAACGATGGATGCGGGTTAAAACAAAAACAAAACCTTTAAAAGATAATTTAATTATTTATAATCTTGTCTTATATATATTACGCAAGCTCAAATTTTGTCCGGCGTAAGGCTTTTTAAGTACAAGTCCAATCTTAATAAATTTAGTATTTCTTGGTAGGTTTAGACCTGTAGATGTGCAAACTGGACTTTTTATTTCTTAAAAATTTATATTTTTCAAGATATAGCTTATTTAAGTTTTCATATAATTGCATATAATTGTTGTTATTATGTTGCTTTTTCTTTTCTTAACAGCAGCTGAGAGCAATGTTATCAAACTCAGAGCAAACTATTAGCTTCTCACATTTCGCTCTCTTCTGTCTCTTCTTAATAGAGCGTCTGTTAACAACAAAATGAAAGTCAGAAAAATTATTATTATTTTTATAGTTGATGGGTGCAGCAAAGCGCACCAGTGGTCGCTAGTTTTATTTATTACGCAAACCCAAATTTTGTCCGGCGTAAGGCTTTTTAAGTACAAGTCCAATTTTAACAAATTTAGTGTGGTTTGATAGGTTTAGACCTGTAGATGTGCAAACTGGACTTTTTATTTTTTAAAAATTTATATTTTTTTAGTTATAGCCGGGTATGGGCACCACTACATTTAAAGCTTCTGTGTTTGTCTTTAGTCTTTGATTTTTTGTTGCGTTTTGTGTTGCTACATAAACCTTTGTTCTCAATTCTTGCTCTCAGCGCTCCCAGAGCGCTCTCTGCCCATAGCTGGTTATCAGTGTTGCCAGAAATTTTTGGGGAAAAAGGCTAGATGGGCTCTAAAAAAGGGCTAAAAAAAGGCTTTACTTTTAGGGCTAAAAAATTTTTTTACATTATTTTTTACTTTGTGAATATACGTAATAAAAAATAATAAATAACTGGCCATTTCAGCCCTTGAAAGGACTTTGACCTAGCTTCTTATGATCAATTGTGTTGTGCGTGTTATTAAGTTTGTACACAATTGACCGAGAACCGGACCTACATGTTTAATGCCGACTCCGAACGGCGATGAACAGAATGTTCTTGTTCTCAAGAAGCTTTACATGGTATTTTGATTACTCTCTGAGGTTTGCCATTGTCTGCAGAGAGGTGGCGGCAGTACAGAAAAATTATTTTAATTCAAATAATTTTCTGTCGCTGCTGGGGTTCGAACCCGGGTCTCCAGGTTCGTTGACATAGCGGCCACGCACTTTAACCAACTACGCCACGGACGCCACGTAACCAGTACGTGTGAATATACGTACGTATTTATATATTTACATACTATATGAATATGATATAAAACAATACCAAGAACAAAACATATTTGAAATTGATTAAAATTGAATTCGGTCTTTCAGGCTCAAATATATAATAAGTGTAAAAACCGTATTTTTTCGAGTTTTCGGATTTTTTTTTGCTTGCACTCGGCTGCTTATATTCCATTAATCAGACGAAGCCCCATTGCTGGAGCTTGAAGTACTTTCAGTTTCATCATTAGAATCACCTATTTGCTAACTTTATTGAAATATCTAATTAATGGAAACCAGAAATACTGAATAGGTATTACTGAAATCCTCGGTTCAAGCTTAAAAAAAAAAAAAAAAAAAAGTCAATTAAAAATCAAGTAACTCGAAATAAATCAAGTTTTGACTTGAGTTGTGGAAACTTGATATGTTTCTAACCTACAAGTTACGACTAGCTTCTGAAAAACGAATCATAAGTCAGACTTGATTCTATTTTGTTTCTACCCTACCTTAATTGATAGAAAAAATCAAGCTTTCTATTTTTCAAGTCTAAGCGACTGACGAGCGTCTACATACGAAGAGCGTCTTCTATACAAAGTGACGAAATTAATTAACCCCTACGGAGTGGTCGGAGGGAATAGGTTCCCAAGCGAAAAATGTTCCTTTTGCAAAAGTAATGGGGGTCGGTCATACATATTAACCCTCTCCGGCCCTACTTAAAGCTCACCTGTTCAGGTAGAGGAAATAAAAAAAACAACAAAAAGAACACTAATATACTTCAATCCAATGCTTTAAAGTTAAACTGTATTCTTAACTCGAGAAACGAAGTATGCACTGACAGCACGAAGTTATTTCCTCGAACTTCGAAAACGGACTTGAAAATATACAATTTTTAGGCAAATAATTACTTTTTCCCTACATTTCAAGTTTCTACATTTCCAGTTTTCTACATTTGGCGACTTAATTCTTGCTGCCTATAATTCGCGCAAGCTTGTTGTTTCCCTGCCTTGACTTGCAGGGAGTTGAAAAATTAAAGGAATTTGAAACAACAAAAGGATCCAGATCTCTGGTCCATACATCTTAAGCAATATATCAAAAAAGGCTAGAAAAGGCTAGAACGAAACAAAAAAAACACAGGTGCGTCCCTGGACACACGGGAGAAGCGAATCATTTTCGCAAATTCATATATTTGATAATTTAATAGCGTTTTTTCGATATATAATTTTTAAATTCAAAACTTTAAAATAACAAAGTATATATATCATATATATTAACCCTCTTCGACCCTCCCTTAAAGCCCCCTGTTCAGTTGTAGAGAATAAATATACAAAAATCATTAATTTTGTTACAATTTAATCAACTTACAGGTTGTTTATTTTTAACGATATTTATAACGACCTTTAGTAGGAAGTAGAAACAACATCTAATACACAATCTTTAGTGAATATTTCTTTTAGTTCGTTCGTTCTTTTAGTTCGTTCGTTCTTTTAGGTCGTTAGGTCTTTTAGTTCGCATGGACAAACCGAAGATTCAAACCATAGCTCGGTAAATTTAGTTGTCTTTGCTCTAGTTCATTTTGTTTGCTACTTTTGTCGGTTTGCTAGCCAATACACAGTCCTAGAATAGCCAACACACAATCCTTTCTTAAGTAATAGATTATAGTGATCTGCTGAAACATAGCTTTAGGTAATGTTTATCACTGAATCAACATAAGTATGAAAGAAAGGGTTTTAGCGTAATGGTTAGAGGAAAGTACCAACAAACGATAGAACTGTGAGTTGTGGGTTCATTTCCTGCAGCGGGCAAGAAATTATTTTTAATTTAACATTTTCTGGTTCAATTGATGCAAGCAAAAAACAATATCAATTCTAAGAAAAAAGGTGTCGGAAAAAAGTGTCGTTTTTTCTGATTTCACTCTAGCAAATCGCAGAACGAGGCGTAAAAAGCTTCGCTTCAAAAAAGGCTAAAAAAAGGCTAGAGGCTAGATAGCATTTTTCGAGGCTAGACGACAGAAAATAAGGCTAGATCTAGCCTCAAAAAGGCTAGACTGGCAACACTGCTGGTTATAGCTTATTAAAGTTTGCATGGCCCATGTTACACGGTGCTCGTTTGCTCGGCGTGCAAATGATTTTGTTATTGTTTCCAATGCAAAACTGTCAAAAATCAGTGAGACTGTGAGAGGATGAACACTTTGTAGACCGAGCAAAATATGTTCATTTTTGCTCGGTGTACATGGCAGCGAGCACCGTGCAACAGTGTTGCTGGGTGGTGAAATGAAAGTTTTGGGCGTTTAAGTAGCTGAAAAGTACATTTTGTGAAGAAAAGTGCTACTATTGTACTACAACAGTATGAAGAAAATAGTTGTAGGAAACCCTTGTTGGAATAAAGTGTAGGAGAAAAAGTAAGGAACTGAATGAAATGTCAAAACTAGCTCGGCGTGCATATTTCTGTCGTGTGACCTACCAACGTGCAAATTGAGAAAAGAGAATAAAAGTGTTCATTGCACGCCGAGCAAACGAGCACCGTGTAACATGGGCCCATATAATTGTTGTTGTTATGTTGGTTTTTCTTTTATTAACAGAGCAGCTGAGAACAACGTTATCAAACTCAGAGCAAAACTATTATCTGCTCACATTTCGCTCTCTTCTGTCTCTTCTTAATAGACCGTCTCATGGTATAATAATACAAGGCAGTGATGTGATTTGGAGGGATTTCGGGCTCATTTCGGGATATTTGGCCTATTTGAGAACGTGTGGGATTTCGGATGCTTCGGTGGGATTTTCTACTGAATCATAATTTTTTAAAGTGTAAATTAGTAAAACTGGTTGGTATCACTTTTTTGTAATCTTTCAAAATTTTTTGTTTAATTGCTATTTCGTTCATTCTAAATATGTAAGAAAGGGATATGTATATTCAAGAGGCTTAAAATTAATGAAAATAAGATCCTCATTTAAAAACAAAAAAATATAAGCTCGGTTTCACTTTGATGCAACGCAAGAAATTTACGATTACTTCATACACTTCAGAGAATTTTTATAAAAAACACAGTGTTTAACTTTTCGTATTTTTTTTTTTTTTTTTTGTGGAAAATTTTTTATATTTATTGGAAAACTTCATTATTTATATTATTAAACTATAAAATTATTATAATGTTAAAAAAATGCGCGCCTACCAAACACGTTTTGCTTGGAGGCTATACCTTTGGTTTAAAACATAATTTTTCAGAGCTCTTGGTTTCATTTGGAAGCTAAGTTCAATAACTAACAGGAATTTTAATCAAAATTTTAAATTTCCAAAAATTAAAATTTATGCAGTCGATCTAGCAAAAGTCTCGAAATCGATCGCTGAAAAAATCGGCCCAGATACTGAGCACCTAAAATAAATCGTTGAAAAAAATTAGAAAATGAAGTAAAAACAATAGTGTTTGAGAGTTTATAAAAAGTTTATTCTATCAATAGTTCATAATGACTCTTTGAACTTCAAGCAATAGAGATTTGAATATTTGTGTTGGCTGCAGCCATCGCATCAGAATTTATATTCGTTCTTTTCAATTTTTTTTTTAGGCGACGCCATTCTAAAATTTTATCTGAACGTGGACGACAATCACGAAAACTATTTTAACTTATTTCAAACACTATTTTCAATCATATAAATGCCAATTTTTTACTTACACGATTTCTGAAAATTTGTTCGGAAGGTGGACCAACGTTTTGTTCAGTAGGTGGCCAGGCACGCCATCATGATATGACGTAAAATATTTTTTTCCAATTTCTCAATATTGTTCGATTGCTCGTCGAATTGTGAAAAGTAAACATTAAATATAGAATTCTACTCATATTCACCTTTTTTTATCGATAAGAAACACTCTGAAATTCACTAAATAGAGATGAACTTTTTTTGCTCAGCTTCGTTTTGTTCGAATATTTTATTTCTCAACGGTCGTGGGGCTAAAGCAGTATGCGCATTCATCTCAGTGAATTATCAAAAGTGAACATTCAATGAGATGTTACTGCAACACTTTACACATTGGCGCATCATACAGACGTCAGAACTCACAGTGTTCAGCAGTAGGTGGGCCTCCTTCAACAGGTGGGCATCCTTATTTCTTTTCAAAAATTGCATAAAAAATCGTTATTTGTATAAATATTTGGGTGGGACTTTTTGTGGGTTTTTTGTGTCATTTTGGTGGGATAAACAGGTCTAAATCGGGATGTTGTCGGGATTTTTTACTAAATCAGAATCACATCACTGATACAAGGTAGCATTGACAGCAGTGTTGCCAGAACTCTTTTGAGAAAAGCGCGAGATTAAAAAAAAATATCGCCCAAAATCGCCCAATGAAAAAAAAAATCGCCAAAAATCGCCATTTTTTCTAAGACATTTATTATATTAGAAAAAACAAAACAAATTATATACATTTTTTTTTCAAATAATATTGAGATCTGTATTAGATATTCTTATTTTCATATTTTTGAGATCTATAAAAAATAATAAAAAAGCTACTTCATTTTATACGAGAATTTTGATCGTTAAAGAACATTTTTTTAGAGACTATAACTTTTTAGAATTTTTCAACATGCAACTTTAAAAAAAAAACTTTTTTCAAAAAACGTAGTTTTTTAGATAAAAGAGATAGATAACGAAGAGGGAGTTCACGGAAAGAAGGTCTTATATAGTTTAAACATCTTTCAGGACATAAAATAAAAGCATTTTCAAAAATTTCTAACAGAATAGGTAATCGTTTTAACATTTCCTTGATTAAAACTATAATGAAATTCTGGCATTTTGATAGTATGTCTATCATAACAATATCATCACTTAATTTGTGAATTTCTTCATGGAACTAATAATAAAATGTAAGGTCATTAATTCTTTTATAATTACTTTTATCCGCTAAAATTTTATTTAAGCTGAATGTAACTAAATTATCAAAATTGAAATTTTTGACAATGTCTTCTTTTATAATTTTTGAAACAAGTCTTTGAATAAATGTTGTGATTACAACGTAAGCTTGAAAAAAGTCACCTTTTTCTCGTTGAAAATATGAATTAAGTGAGTTGATGTATTGAAGAAACGGTCTCAAAAAAATAAGTATTTCGATATAAATAAATTATCGATAAGGGCTGTGTTCAGTCGCATTGTTAACAGAGTGTTCCAAACACTTAAAACAATTGTTTTTTTCTTTAATTGAAAATTTAAACACATTAGATGAGTTTATGAAAAAATGTTGTTTTTACAAAAATCGCCAGGCGATTTCCTAAAAATTTAAGCGCAAAAACAAGAAAAAAAGCGCCCAATTGGCGATAAATCGCCCAATCTGGCAACGGTGATTGACAGTTGCTTGGGAAATCATCTACTGTCAAAAAATATACTCAAAAAGAGAGCGCTCACAATCCGCCATTGAAAACACAAGCAATGTTGAAAACGTTGAAGTGAAAAAAAACAACAACCACAGCAGCTGCTGATGTATTTGCACAAAAAGCTGTTTTTGACAGTTTATGTTTTCCTGTTGAAGAGAAAATAAGCAGTTGTCAATGCTACCATGTATTATTATACCATGAGACCGTCTGTTAACAACAAAATGAAAGTCAGAAAGATATAAACAGTGTTGTCACTTGAAAATCTTATATAGTGGTAGATTGAGTCTAAAAAAAGTGGTAGATTTAAAAAGTGGGTGGTAGATTTTTTCTCCTTAAGAAAATCATTCAAAATCCTTATTTGTATGTACACATATACATAATTTTGAAAATCCAGTATTTTTAAAATTTTAAATTTTATTGAAATAAAAATAGAAGAACATACATAGGCATTGCATTTTATAATATTATTGAAGGTACATTTTAAGTTATCAATCATTTTTAATAAAACGTTGACTAGTGAAAAAAATAATTATATATAGTATTGCATTTTACATTCAGTTTAATGCTAAAGCTTTGAGAAAATATCAAAAATAAAAAATAAACAACAAAAACAATTCATGTAAAAGTATGAAAGCTAATTTTGTTTTCCCCAACTCACACGGTGATTGGCAATCAAACAATCTAATCGTTTTGTTGTTGCTTTCAATGTGAAACTATCAAAAGCTCTGAGAGCCGGAGCGGATGAACACAGATTGCAGCAATCTAAATTTGTTCATTTTCAGATTGCTGAACATGTCGGCAATCAGCAATCTGAATAGTGTTGCTAGGTTATGAAATAAAATTTTCAAATCCCCAACTCACACGGTGATTGCCAATCAAACAATCTAGTCGTTTTGTTGTTGCTTTCAATGTAAAACTGTAAAAAACTCTGAGAGCCAGAGCGGATGAACACAGATTGCAGCAATCTAAATTTGTTCATTTTCAGATTGCTGTGCATGTCAGCAATCAGCAATCTGAATAGTGTTGCTAGGTTACGAAAAAAAAATTTCAAGGAAATGGCAAATTTTGATTGGCGTGTCGTGTGAGCTACCAACAATCTGAATGCGAAAGAGAGTAAGAAAAGTTCATCGATTGCCAATCAAGCAATCCCGTGTGAGTTGTGGCAAAGAAATGCAAAATTATGATTGGCGTGTCGTGTGAGCCATGGTGTAATAATAATAAGGTGTTAGTTAATTTGACACTTCTCTCTCAAAATGATAAATTTTTTCGCCCCGCTCCTGTCAAAAACAGCTGATGGTGAATTGCAATGAAAATAAATCAGCTAACGTGCAGTTGGTCGAAGCTCAATGCCATGAACACTTCTTTTGATGACTATTATCAGTTGATGTATTGAACATTCTTTCATTGGATATTTTATTGAAGCAGTCGATGTGAATGCAAAACGATTTGCATACTGGCCAAAGCTTCATGTCGGTGGCACCTTCCAACGCACGTTTTTGATAAAATGACAAAACCATTCAATGGCGAACTTGGCACATGGGCGAAGACAACTGCAATAACTTTTTTTCAACACAACACGACACAATTAATGGAATTAAATATTTATTTAAACTTTATTTGCACAATAACCTATAAAAACTAAAACACATCATCATCTAGCAACTCAAACAAATAACACAATTTGACAACTATCAACGGCTCCTCTCTTTCGCGCTAAATTTTTTGACAGAAAGAAAGCTATTCTTGGTGTTGTCAAAAATTCACTAACACCTTATTATTATTACACCATGGTGTGAGCTACCAACAATCAGCATGTGAAAGAGAGTAAGAAAAGTTCATTGATTGCCAATCAAGCAATCCCGTGTGAGTTGGCAATTTATGAACTTTCAAACCTTTCACTCAACCGCTTAAAATACTGAAATAATGCACTGTTTGTCCTTATTTCACAAATATTTTTCCTTGTAATGCACTTGCATATGTTTCTTTCACTTCTGAACTAGCCGATGAGCAATCACAATGACACGCCGAAAAAATGCATTCACAATGATAAAATTCAAATAATAAACAGAGCTCAGTAAATATTAAAGTGGTAAATAAAATTTGTGATAGGAACTGAAAAAAATTTTATGACTGAAACAAAAAAGTGGTAGATTTTAGCAAATTGCAAATAGTGGGTGGTAAAAGTGGTAGAAATGAAAAATGTCAGGAAAAGTGGTAGGTCTACCACTAGCTCACTGAGCTCTCTGTGAGCATAACTTTTCACATGTACATAAAGCTCACAACAGAAGAGAATATAATTCAGTCGTTCGCTGACGGTGATGCTGTAAAGATCTATGTCGTTTTGCGCTGCAAATTATATGTACACTCGTGAAAAATCAACTTATTGTAGATTCATAATACTTAAGCACATATTTTTTTAGTTTGTAGAATTTAATATTCGTATATATAAAGGTTTCATATAATTAATACACATTAGCTATTAAGACTTTTTGTATTGTTCATTCTCATTCCTTATTAATTTTGTAATACTTAATTTTTTTATTACTTGCTTACTTATTTTAATTAATTTCTTATTATTTACTTACATATTTTTTGTTATTAATTTTAATTAATCATATATATAAAGATTTTATAACATTAAAATAATTATTCGTATATATATTAAGATTCTTTACATTATTCATTCATATTACTTGTATTAATTAATTTCATAGAAGAAATAATGAACAACACGATGACTAAAAAACAAAATAAAAAAAAAAATACTTACTAATCTAGATGCTTGTAACAATTATTTCGCTCAGTGTGCTCAATTCGAGAGAGCACCAATACTAAGACAAAATAAAATGTGACTGTGTTAGAATGCCCAGCCCTGATATAAAGCCATGGTATAATTAATCAGGTAGATGTGACAGTTTTCCAGCGAACATGAATTGTCAAAAATCATACAAGACAAAGCAAACAAAAAAAAAAAAAAAAAAAAATAAAAACACGAGTTTGACAATCCATGAACGATCTCGTGAGAAAATAGCCTGTTGTCAAACCTACCTGTATAATTGTATCATGATATAAAGCTTTCGCAAGCCGCTCGCGCTGAACGCTCGCAACCAAGATACATACAAGTTTTTTTATTGCAATTTTCCGCTCACATTTCACTTAATTCTGCCTCTTCTTTATAGAGCAGGGCTGGGCATTCTAACACAGTCACATTTTATTTTGTCTTGTTGGTATTGATGCGCTCTCAAATCGCACACACTGAGCGAAAAAGTTGTCACAATTATCTTGATTTGTAAGTTTTTATTTTTATTTTATGTTTTTATTTTTAGTCATTGGCACTATCTTCTAATCTTCTAAATATTGATCGCTAAGTGAGTTGAGTTGCTTGCTTAAATTAGCTATCATGATTAAGAAGGCACTTTCGCAACAATATGTTGATGCAAACATTAAAATATGTTTATAGATTTCGTTTTTTTGTTTCTCTTTTAAATTTTTCCAAAATTAAGTATTAAAAAATTAATTTATATGGAATGTGAGTGACCAATGCAAAAACATCTTAAAAGCTAATATGTATTAATTATTTAAAACCGGAATATGAATATGAAAGTCTACAAAATAAAAAATATGTGCATAAGTATTATGAATCTACAAATCGATAAGTTGGTTTTTTACGAGTGTAAGTAAAATTTGAAGCGCAAAGCGACATGGATCCTCACAGCATCTTCGTCAGTGAACGACTGAATTATATTCTCTTCTGTTGTGAGCTTTATATCAGCGCAGGGCGCTCCATAGCAGTGCTGCCGATAGAGAAAAATTGAGTGAAGTAGATTTTGGAAAAAAGTGGAGTAGATTGAATAAAATTGAAGTAGTATACATTTTTGAAAACAAAACAATATAATTAATTTTATTTAATAAGAAAAACAAAAAAAAATGACATTTCATTTTAAATATAGATACATATAATAAAATAAACATACAAATAATAATATAAATCACATTTCGTTACTATGATAAGTACATATATGTATACAAATATGTTAAAATAATTTTAAATTTTAATTGGTCTTAATTTTTTGGTATTTATTTATGATTTCTTTGGGTGGAACCCAGTTTTCAAATTTAACTTCTGATATTATTTCTTTAATTAGAAGTATAGAACTCACTGTTTCTACGTTAACACAATTTCGGATAGCCGTTTTATTTAATTTCATTTGGGAGAATACACGCTCCGTGGAAGCACTGCTATGAGGCAAGCAAAGTAAAGAACTTATAAATTGCCGCAAATGTGGATACATGTGCAGCTGTTTTCTAACCGTGTGTGAAGAGTAAGCTGCATAAATAAATCTACAAATTATGCTGTCCTGCTCTAATTTCTCCAGTTAATAAACACTGCACTGCCACTGAACACACGCCGTGTCGTATCTGTATAATCTGTGGTTATTAACTCACAACAATTTGACAGTTCACGCAATGACACTTTTACAAAGCAAAAATAAAGGGTTGCCATTCCAGCGATGAAAAATAGCGTTTGCATATGTTCAGTGATTAAAACCACTATTTTCATCGTAATTAAGGGAATAGGAAAAACAATTAGGTAATATAGGGAAACAATTTTAAAATTTGAAGCAGAACAAAAAGTGAAGCAGATTTTTGGAAGAAGGAGTGACGAAGTAAATTTTGTGAAAATGAAGCAAAATACTTCGATTGAAGTAGTAGCGGCAGCACTGCTCCATAGCTCACTGAGCTCTCTGTGAGCGTAACTTTTCACATGTACATAAAGCACACAACAGAAGAGAATATAATTCATTCGTTCGCTGACGGTGATGCTGTGTGGATCTATGTCATTTTGCGCTGCAAATTATATGTACACTCGTGAAAAATCAGCTTATTGTAGATTCATAATACTTATGCACATATTTTTTAAGTTTGTAGAATTTTTTATTCGTATATATAAAGGTTTCATATAATTAAAACATATTAGCTATTAAGACTTTTTGTATTGTACATTCACATTCCTGATTAATTTTTTAATACTTATTTTTTTGATTACTTGCTTACTTATTTTATTGAATTTCTTATTATTTACTTACATATTTTTTGTTATTAATTTTAATTAATCATATATCATATTATCATATCATTTATAATATTAAAATAATTATTCGTGTATATTAAGGTTTCATATAATTCAATAATATATAATAACAATACCGATGACTAAAAATAAAAACTTACAAATCTAGATAATTGTGACAACTATTTCGCTCAGTGTGTGCAATTCGAGAGAGCACCAATACTAACAAGACAAAATAAAATGTGACTGTGTTAGAATGCCCAGCCCTGCTTTATATACATGAGAAAAGTTACGCTCACAGAGAGCTCAGTGAGCTATGGAGTGCCCTGCGCTGTTATAGAGGTTATGTTATTAAAGTTGCTGGGGACAGCAACGCGCACCGGTAGTAGCTACTTTAAATAAATTTGCGAAAATTTTGATATAATTCGATAAACTAATAATTATCATAACAAGATATTTACTTTATTTGAATTATAAATAATTAAATTATCTTTTAAAGGTTTTGTTTTTGTTTTAAGAACGTAATTAATTTTATTAAAAAGTAATAAAAAAAAATAACAAATTGTACAACAAAAACTATCTAATTTTTAATGCTTGAAAACAAAGATACACATTTTGTTCTCTTATATTTGTTATTATTTTTAAGATATTTAAGGATATCGATAATTAAACAAATTTATTACAAATTTCCAACTACTTCTTCAATTAGTTTAATACCTTTGCCAATTTTAAAAATCTTAAAAGTATGAAACAAAATTAAATTAAAATCAAATAATAACAATTTAACAAAATATTGCAAAATTGATAAATAAAAATTTAAATGTCAAAATCAATATTATTTATAAAAATTAAATAAAAGTCTTTATATATTTTTAAATTATTAAGTGTAAGAATAAAATAAAAAAGTATAGTTTTAGCAGCATATACGCATCAATAAAAAATAAGTAATCAATAAATCATATCAAATAAAATAAAATAAATCCATTTCTTAATTTTCAGTTTTATATTTAATTTTTACTTATATTTATTTTATATATTTTCTTATATATAATTTATATTTTTTATTTTGACTTTTGACACTTTTTAATTTCTATATTTTAAGCACTTTCATTTTCATTTTCATTTGAGAGAATATTTCTACGAAGATTGTTGCCAGTCTTGGAAAAATGCAACATTATTCCTGACTATCAGTTTGGATTTCGGCATAAATATGGAACTCCCGAACAATGCCACCGTATCGTTAATGTAATAAGAGATACTTTGGAACGTTAAAAATATTGCTCAGCGGTGTTCTTGGATGTTCAGCAAGCGTTTGATAAAGTTTGGCACCATGGCATGTACTTTAAACTAAAAAAATTGCTTCCTGCACCCTTTTATATGGTATTAAAATCTTATCTACATCAGCGATGCTTCTACGTAAAAATAAATGAATCAATGTCAAATGTATGTGAAATAAAAGCCGGAATACCACAAGGTAGTGTTTTAGGTCCAGTGCTATATACCATTTTCACATCGGATATGCCAACTACTGATGACGTTATTATTGCTACATTTGCAGATGACACAGCTTTAGTAACTTCCAACTTCTCGCCAATAGAAGCCTCTAACATATTACAAAGAGAACTTGGGATATTGGAAAATTGGTTGAATAGATGGAAAATCAGAATTAACAATGAAAAATCAGCGCATGTTACATTTACATTAAGAAAGGATGATTGCCCTAAAATTTACCTCAATGGTTCTCCTATACCTCAAGTAAATAGTGTAAAATACCTAGGGATTCATCTTGACAAAAGATTGACATGGAAAGAACATATAAAAGCAAAACGGCTACGCCTAAATATATTAACTAAAAGAATGTTCTGGTTACTGGGTCCAAAATCAGAACCAAGCGTAGAAAATAAAGTTTTACTGTATAAAACAATACTTAAACCTGTATGGACGTATGGAATTCAGTTATGGGGGACAGCTAGTAACTCAAATATTGAGATATTACAACGGTATCAATCCAAAACGCTAAGACAAATAGCCAATGCACCCTGGTTTGTATCGAACAACATCATCCATAATGATCTCAACATTCCAAGAGTTAAAGACGAAATAAACAAATTTAGTTCAAATTATCTTGGAAGACTCAGTAATCATATAAACCCATTAGCCATAGGCTTACTCGATGAAAGTGAAGAAATAAAACGACTGAAAAGACACCACATTCTTGACCTACCATTTAGAACATAAACCTTTTGCTTATTGTAATATCCTAAGATTTTTAATTTTAAATTTACACATGTAAATATATATATATATAGTATATGTACATAGTATAATTGTGCTCAGTGGAGCTCAATTTAGAAGTCATTTTTCTTTTTATCAAATTCGCTTATTATTGTAAAATAGATTGCAAATATAATGATTAAAAAAAAAAAAAAAAAAAAAAAATATTTTATTTTTATTGGTTTATTTAAGCACTTTAATTTTCATATTTTCACAATTCATTTTTTCACATTTTTTTTAAGATGGCATTTTTTAAATTATTATTTATGTTTTATTTAAACTGTTATATTTTTTAACAAATTTTTAGTTTTTGCGTCTTATTTAAAATTTATTTTTAATATTATTTGTTTTATAAATTTGCTTTTTAGTTTTTTAATTTCACTCTTATTTTTAATTCTATTTATTTTTGTAATTTTATTTTATTTTGTTAAATTTTAAATGTTTCGAATTTTAACTTGAATTTTTTTACAAGTAATTTTTTATTTGAAATATTTAAATTAAGTTTTTTATTTAATTACAGAATATTTTTAATAAAATTAAGTCCGAAAATTTATATAAAACTTAATGGATCTTAAGGCCATAATTTTAAAATATTTTTTTGTTGTTCGTTATAGTGTAATTGATTTATAGTTTATTTACAATAACAAACAAGGTATACTTAAATTTATTTAAATATTTTTATTGCATATTTTAGTGGCAACAAGGCAAATACAGCAGCAACAAGACTTAGTATTCAAGCGATTGTCCTGAGTGGCAACTAGACCAATATATTTATTATGAAATAAATTAAATTTATTATATAGGTTCAGAATTAGTGGATTTAGATAGATAGATATAATATTAAGTTAAGTTAAAAAAAATAATAAATTTAGTGAAAAAATAATTTTTGATGTAATTGATAGGTGATAAAATTATCTACAATTGTATCCTTGGGTGCATTTCAATTCAATCTGAATTAAAAAAGTTACAGCGATATTTCTATAGCTTCATCGAGATAGACAAAATCGCAAAAATATAACTTTTCTGACGATCGCCAAATATTAAGCTAAAAATCCTAGCGAAACAAAAACCTGCAGAAAAAGAAAGAAAGAAGATCAATAACAAAAACCATGCAAAAAAAATTTATGTAATCCAACCGTCCGCCCGCATAGAATTCCAATGGAAAAAATAAAATAAACATGGCTTCTCGACAACTTTGTTGATAAGATTTTGTACTTCTTGAGTCTAGCAACATAGGTCCGCCGTCAGCGTTGCTTTTTCGTTGCCCGTGCCAATGTTTTTCGCCTGGGATAATGTTTACATCATTCGGTATTCACAATATTGATGGAGCGAATCTCATGCAATGTCTATAGAATATATAGTCTCTGGATCAAGCAAAACACTTGCTTAATATAAGAATACTAGCGACCACCGGTGCGCGTTGCTGCCCCCAGTAACTATAATAATAATAATAATAATATTCTAAGAGCTTTGCCGTTGTTTGCAAGCGCTTTTAAGAAGAGCCAGAATAAAATGAAATGTGAGCGAAAAATTGCAATAAAAAAACTTGCATGTATTTTGGTTGCGAGCTTTCAGCCCGAGCGGCTCTCGAAAGCTTTACATTTTTCTGACTTTCATGTTGTTGTTAACCATGGTATAATAATACAAGGTAGCATTGACAGATGCTTGGGAAAACATCTCCTGTCAAAAATTATACTCAAAAATAGAGCGCTCACAAACGGCCATTGAAAACACAAACAATGTTGAAAACGTTGAAGTGAAAAAAAAAACAACCACCACAGCTACTGCAGATGCATTTCCACAAAAAGCTGTTTTTGACAAGAGATGTTTTCCTGTAGAAGAGAAAATATGCAGTTGTCAATGCTACCTTGTATTCATTGTATAATAATACAAGGTAGCATTGACAGTTGCTTGGGAAATCATATACTGTCAAAAAATATACTCAAAAAGAGAGCGCTCACAATCCGCCATTGAAAACACAAGCAATGTTGAAAACGTTGAAGTGAAAAAAAACAACAACCACAGCAGCTGCTGATGTATTTCCACAAAAAGCTGTTTTTGACAGTTTATGTTTTCCTGTTGAAGAGAAAATAAGCAGTTCTCAATGCTACCATGTATTATTATACCATGCCTTGTATTATTATACCATGGTTGTTAACAGACGCTCTATTAAGAAGAGACAGAAGAGAGCGAAATGTGAGCAGCGAATAGTTTTGTTCCATGGTATAATAATACAAGGTAGCATATTTTCTCTTCTACAGGAAAACATCTCTTGTCAAAAACAGCTTTTTGTGGAAATGCATCTGCAGTAGCTGTGGTTGTTGTTTTTTTTCACTTCAACGTTTTCAACATTGTCTGTGTTTTCAATGGCCGTTTGTGAGCGCTCTCTTTTTGAGTATAATTTTTGACAGGAGATGTTTTCCCAAGCATCTGTCAATGCTACCTTGTATTATCCCAGCAGAAAAGTGGACCAAATTTGAAATAGTTCTGAACTAGTTCCATAAAGGACCAGTACTAGTTCCACTACAATACCCTTTAACATTGAACGAACTGACGCTTTTTGCGGGTTGATGTCATAGGAAAAGACAATTGTCCCCAGAAACACTAATTTTTCCCTATATTTGAACTAGTTGCATTAGGAACATTTTTAAACTGGTTGCTTTTGCAGTAGCCTGAAAGTGGTTCTTTTTTAACTAGTTTTAAAGTGAACATATCAAAAGTGTAAGAATTTAGTGCAATGGAAAGGTCCTAAAGATCTCATTTGTACCACATTTTCCATCCACAATCCGGAAAACATTTTGTCTATAAACATTTTTTTTATTATTTTTTCTTGTGCGCAGCAAATTTTAAAAAGTAGCCAGAACGCGTTTATTTTTGTCAGCAATACTTTTGAAAACAAAAGCAAAGATAACTGTTCTACATTGAACGCCTTTTGTACTTTTTCAGAGCTACTGCGAACTGCGCTAGAAATTAACTAGTTCACTTTTTTAATTGACTCCAAAATAACTGCTGGGATTATACTATGGTTTTGTTCTGAGTTTGATAACGTTGTTCTCAGCTGCTCTCTTAATAAAAGGAAAACCAACATAACAACAACAATTATATGCAATTATATGCAAACTTTAATAAGCTATAACTTAAAAAATATAAATTTTTAAGAAATAAAAAGTCCAGTTTGCACATCTACACGTCTAAACCAATTAAACCATACTAAATTTATTAAAATTGGACTTGTACTTAAAAAGAATTACGCCTGACAAAATTTTGGTTTGCGTAATATATATAAGATTATTTTCCTCCAGGTATGGTTAATTCCAGCTTGAAAGATAGGATAGATTGGACCCGATAGCTGGCGCTTTTGTGGAGTTAAACGACTGGACCTATATTGATGAAATTTTGATTGATGAACTTAATCTCATTGATGGCTACAGACTGAAAAACTGTTGGGTCTATTAAGCTGAAGTAGATTTTTTCGAGTACGAGATGGTTAGGAAACATTTTTTTACCACAACTACTTTTACCGCCTAACACCTACTTCTTAAAAATCAATAAAAATATTATATTTCAGACGGTTTTGGTCGTATCAGACTAAAATCAGTTTGTATGATTACTGTCGGTAACTGTACAAAATTGGACGTGGTCGCACTATATCTACGTCTCCTTTTCAGAAACTATTATGTTTCCTAAATTGTACATATCTTTGGTTTACAAACAAAACTCACTAAGAACATTTTCCAAGTTTTTAGTTGTTTATACTAAATTAAGTCATAAGAATGCCAACTTTACGCTGGCAAAACCTTATAAACCTTATTTTTTATGAAGAAATTGATATTAAATACGATTCCAAAATTTTCAGAGACACAAACTTCTTAAATATCGATTTAATAAAAACTATGTTTTTTGACTTAGTGATTTCTACTTTTGAACCAACGATATTTTGGTAGTGAAACTTGGTATATTAGTCCTATGGGTCCAAGTTGCAGTCTCTATATACACACAAATGTTGTCACGTCTACTTTAACCGCCCATTTGTATACATAAAATTAAAAAATGGACCACTAGTATTATATCATCGACCGGGGATTTATGTGCTCTATGCGCAAAAAACATTTTGAGTAAATCGAAGTTAAAGTTTGAAGCCATTTTTCAAAAACTGTAGGATAGGATTTCCTGAATAACTCACCATAAATTTGTGTAAAAATGGCAATCCCAAAAACATATTTCCTAATCCTTGATATCACGTTCAAAAGGACATTTCTTTATTCTTGCTCATCAGCAATTTATTCATGTACAAAAATTACATTTTATTCGCATTAACAAAAATTATCAAAAATAAATAAAACATTTTCCATTTACAAAAAAAAAAAAAAAATACTCGTAAAAATAACAAAAATTATTAATGTATCCATTAGTTAATTTTAGAAGCGTAATAATTATTGTCACCTTCTGGTATAAAATTTCACAGATCAACAATTTTTTCGTTTTATATTTTTTTGTTTTTTTAATATAGATACTCAAATATTTTATTTTCAAAAATTTTTTTGGTGCAGGAAATAACTTCTGGGCAGCTTTTCTCATTATGGTTGCTGTTTGGAAAGAAGTAGACTTATACCTATACAGTGAATCAAAAAAGTTTAGAAACAAAACAGTTTCTTTAAAACATTTATTTAATTTGTACCCTTTTAACACAAAACTAACAATTTTTTTTTTACACATTTAATATTTCATATATATTTTTAACGCAACATCAAAAATTCGAACCAAAAAAACACCTTTTTTATCACTACAAATGAAAAAAGAAACAAAAAACTAAAATTTCATGTCCAAATAAGTTTAGAAACAATTGTGCTTTTGATTGAACTTTGCATTGTTTCGTTTGAAAAAAGCTTTAAAATAACGGGATCTAAAGTCTTTAGCTATAAATGTCAGTAATATACACATCAGTCACTCGCTTTTTTGTAATAAACGCAGATTATTTGTCTTTTGACGTGACGAAGTTACGTTGTACTGCTCAGGTTTCCAAAAAAGTTGAAAAATGAATTTTTTAAAAATTCATCTGCGTTGCATTGAATTGTTACTCGCTGAGTATAAGAGCTATGATTAAAAAAATGGTATGACCGTAAAGGTTAATTCTTTGACTTCATTATAAAAACAAAACAGAAATTCAAAACATCATCGGGTCGCAGGGGGAACTCTTCAAGCAACACAACTGAAAATTTGTTACATGGAATTATTACTCGCTGAGTATTAGTGCTAGGATTAAAAATACGATACGCCAATAAAGGCCTACTGTAAACCCTCACAACAAAATTAGACAAAAAATTTTTGTCGCCATGGGGACGCTGAGAGAACCGCTCAAAGATCGATAACGCAACTTCATGCAGCGGCGTTGCATTGAATTTATACTCAATGTGTGTATAACCTACGATAAAAGTTTAAAAAGGAAAATTAAGATTTTATACATGGCCTTACGACAAAAATAAAAAAAATTCCGGCGTCGTCAGGTCGTGAATATAGCAGCTTATGTAACATAAATGTAATATCGTTGCATGGAATTATTACACACTCAGGAGGAGCGCTACAGTAAATTTTGTTTTACGACAGCAGGGATGTGTTATTACGCTTCACAACTAAATTACAAAAAAAATTTTGTTGTCATGATTTCAGGGATGCAATCACATAATGCAGTAAAAATGCTACAGCCATAAAAAAACGTTGCATGGATTTTTAACTCTGAGTACTGGTGCAACGGTTAATTTTAAGGAACGAAAACGAAGGTGAGGTCTTCGGGCATATGACAAAAATAAAAAAAAAAGTCAAAGACACTCAGGGAACTGCCTAATGTGACGCATATGCATCACTTTTGCTGGATTAATTGAAATTAGAGCACAACGAATGGGGAAGCAAGCAAAAAAGCTAAAAGAAAAGCACCAACTCTAAATCTAACAACAACTCCAACTCCAATACCAACACCAACACCAACACCAACACCAACACCAACACCAACACCAACACCAACACCAACACCAACACCAACATCAACACCAATATCAACACCAACACCAACCCCAACACCACCACCAACATCATCACCAACACCAACACCAACACCAACACCAACACCAACACCAACACCGACACCAACACCAACACCAACACCAACACCAATACCAATACCAACATCAACATCAACATCATCAACATCAACATCAACATCAACATCAACATCAACATCAACATCAACATTAACATCAACATCAACATCAACATCAACATCAACATCAACATCAACATCAACATCAACAACAACATCAACATCAACATCAACATCAACATCAATATCAACATCAACATCAACATCAATATCAAAATCAACATCAACATCAACATCACATCAACATCAACATCAACATCAAAATTAACAACAACAACAAGAAACTTCGTCACGTCAATACCTACGGGTGTGTCCCCGGCAAAGCCAACTCTTTTTTGTCTTAAAAATGTAAAAAATACCGAAATCTCACTGAACGTTCGTAAATTAATTCTAAGGCTGTCTTTTCAAAATATAAAGTGCGAGATATTTGCTAAATAGTCGGGAGAAGCCATTCTGGTGTTCATAAAATTATAAATAAATATTTATACATGGGATCATTACAACCAAAACTTCGATCTGGTCGGCCAAGTTCTTTAACAGCGCGCCATGAACGAGTTATTTTGTCAGAAATAAAAGCAACTCCAAACGTTTCTACTCCGAAGATTGCTGCGACACTAGAGAAATTTCATAATGTCCACGTTAATGCCCAAACAGTTCGAAAAAAGCTCTATAAGGCTGGCTATCATGGTAGAGTTGCTGGAAAAAACTTTTCATAATTAAGCGAAATGCGGATAAACGCTTGGAGTTCGCAAAAAACACATCAACCAATCGGAACAGTTTAAGAGAACTGTGGTATTCAGTGACGAGTCGAAATACAACATTTTTGGTTCGGACGGACGTCGTTTGGTGTGGAGAAAGGCAAATATGAAGTTCAATAAAGAAAACATTCAAGCAACAATAAAACATGGAGGCGGCAGTGTGATGTTGTGGGGGTGTGTTTCAGCGTTTGGCGTGGGAAACTTGAAATTCATTGAAGGAATAATGAATAAAGAACATATTTAGCCATTTTGAGAGAAAATTTGCTGCAAAGTGTGAACAAAATGGGGCTAGATGAAATCAGTTTCTTTTTCCAACAAGACAATGACCCCAAGCACAAGTCGCGTTTGGTCATAGAATGGCTGCTTTTCAAAGTCCCACACCAGCTGCATACACCCCCACAATCTCCAGATCTCAACATAATTGAAAATGTTTGGGACCTTATTGAAAAAAAGAATCATGCATCATCATATTACATCGAAAGAGTCGCTTAAACAAGCCATATTAGAATGGAATGCAATTACCCCACACGAGCTCGAAAAACTATCTTTGTGAATGAAAAATAGACTCCAAGCGGTTTTTGATGCGAAAGGCTATCAAACGAAGTATTAAAATTTTAAAAAAGTAGTTTTTCTTTAATTTTTTCTGTATAACTTTTAATTTGTTTCTAAACTTTTTTGGCTATGAAATAATGTTCTTTTTTTCGTTGTTCAATCAAATTGTTTTTGATTCAATTTTTTTGGTATTGTGTTGTGAATATACATATATGGAATAAAAATATATGATAAACATTTTTCCAACAGCTTAAAAAGTGTAAAATTTCAATGATTGTTTGAGAGAAAATGTTTTGTTTCACTGTATATATATAAACTGGACATTTCAGCCCTTGAAAAAACTTTGACTGAACTTCTTGTGATCAAATTGTGTTGGGCTTGTTATTAAATGTTTGTACACAATTGATCGAGAACTGGACCTACTAGTTTTATGCCGACTCCGAACGGCTAATGTGCATGTTTTTAAGAAGCTCTACATGGTATTATTTACTCTCTGATGTTTACCAATGTCTGCAGAGAGGTGACGAACGAACAGAAAAATCAATTCAATTGAAAAAACTTTCGGTGTCAGATGGAAATTCAACCAGGGTTCTTTGACGTATGGGTTACGCACTCTACCCACTGTACCACGGACGCCACTAAGAAGTAAACTTAGTAGACTCTAAAGTAGGTTTAATAAAAAAGAAGTCAGAACTCTTTGGATCCCCTCTACCCCCCTTTTCCGAAATCCTGAATCTGGTTTCGCCATTGCACGGATTGTACATTTCCTATTCTTGCACCGTGCAACGCCATATGCTATACATAGAGAATAGCCTTTAATCTATTTTTTCACTTTTTTACAATTCAAAATATTTAAAATAATAATTTAAGTAAAAAAAAATTTTTAACATCCAACGTTTTTAAATCGAACTAAAAAGTATAAAATAATTTCTGCTAGAGTGGGGCTTTTAGTTCTCATAAAAACGTGGGGCGCATGCTATAGAGAATAGTAATTAGTGTTATTAACAATTATAGTACGTTAGGGAACAAATGATTTCTTAACTCAGGTCCCTTGACTGTCAGGATAGAAACCCTTGCATGCATGGCAGATTCAAGTTTGCAGACATCTATTGCGTTCAGTTCAGTAAGTTCTACTTGGGTTTCAAAATTCTTCAATTTTAATGTTATCAAGTCTGACGAGTTTTTTTGTTAAAAATTTTCCTATGCCCATCTATGCATGGATGAATTATGAGAAATTATTTGTAAGCAAATAAAAATTTTAATATGTTAGTGTACAAAGGCTTTCTTAAACAAGGTTTTCTTAACTCCCTAGAGCATGCGCCCCACGTTTTTATGAGAACTAAAAGCCCCACTCTAGCAGAAATTATTTTATACTTTTAAGTTCGATTTAAAAACGTTGGATGTTAAAAATTTTTTTTTTACTTAAATTATTATGTTCTGGTTTTTAGTCTTTTTCAATTTTTACTATAGATTTTGAGGGTTTTATGTTTTTATCAGTACAATTGAAATGATACTGAAAACAAAGAATCAAGTGGACACCAAATTCTCTAAAATGTATCGATAATTTCCCGAAAACTTATTGATAATTTGTAGCTAAATTATCGAAAATTATCGATTACTATTCGATATTTTTTTAAATTAATCCATATTTTTTCGAGAGCTTAAATATAATTTCTCATAATAATCTATTTTAATCCATTTCTGAGCTACATTTAAAGTTTCTAGTTCATCGGAAAGTCAGTTTAAAATCGAAAGCAGAACTTGTACTTGTAAACAAAAAAACATACAGATAAGAAAGCTTCATAAAAAGAGGAATCATGCACATTGTAATGCACGAGTACATGCAAAATAAATATGTTTGAAATCGGACAAACGGGACAAACTGAGCTACAGAACTCACACAAAGGCAATTGCAAAATAGCAATAAATCAACTACAATTTAAAAATAACTAAAACTTTTTCTTTTTAAACTACTTTCTCACAATTTTTTTTTTCACCCTCACTGGTGAATTTTAAAAGGTTTCAATTTGTTTCATAAAAAAAAAAAATCCATCACATTGTTGAGGCTCGAACCCACTACCTAGCGTATACTAAGGCGGTCGCTTTACGCTCTGAACTACAGAACTTACACAAAAATATTTTCTAAATAGTAATAAATCAAACTACTTTTTAAAAATAAATAAAAAAAATGTTATTTAAACTACTTTTTACTAATTTTTTTTCATAAAAAAAACAAAAATTTCATTTACATTGTTGAGGCTCGAACTCACTACCTAGCGTATAATAAGGCGAACGAACGCTTTACGCTTTGAGCTACAGAAATCACAGGAAAATATGTTCTAAATGAGGCAATAAATTTACTTCAGCTGTGAATTTTCGAAATTTGAAAATGCCAATAAGCTTTTCAATTTTTTTTCGTTTGATTTTTAATAAGTATGTATGTATGTATGTATCAAATAATTTCGCATTTTAGCGAAACAACTAAACGCACAGCCAAACAAATTAGATAATATTATGTTGTCATTCAGTTCTGAGCTACATTTTAAGTTTCAAATCTCTAGCTCATCGGGAAGTTGGTCAAAAATCGATTCCAAGATTTGTACGGGACAGACAATGAAGTGAATCTAATAAAAACGTTTTAAAAAACAAATTGATTTGTTGAAAAAAAAATAATAACTAGCCTCAAATGCTAGTTATGTTATGTGGCAAGAGGTTACTAGAAATTTCTGTTTAAAGGGATATAGAGCAAAATGGACACGAAATATCTCAGTTTCTGGAAGAGATAGCCAAAAACGGATTGCAGATTTGAAAAATTTGGTATAAGAAATCTGGAATGGTACCATTAACTCAAAATTGTCAAAATGACGTATGGAGCACATGAATCCCCAGGCGACAATATATGTTTATGATGTACTTTTCTTATACAGGGTGGGTCAAAAGCAATACAATGAACAAAACTAAATTTTTTCCATGTATTATGGCTGTATTAGTAAGAGAAAACATTCCCATTAATTATGGAACACAACGTCGTTCAAGTGTCTGCCTCGGTTGGCTTCGCAGTAGCGCATTCTGTTGATGGTTGGATGGATGAAAGACTTTGTTGATGGTTTCGGGCTGTAGTTGACGGATTGCTTAGAAGATATTGGCCTTAAGTGCTTAAATCGTTTCCAGATTGTTGGTATAACATCTGTCCTTCAGGGTTCTCTACAAAAAAAGTCCAAAGGGGTCAAATCGCAGCTCCGAGGCGGCCAATTGACATTGCCAAGACGGCTGATAACACGATTTGGGAATTTGGTGCGCAAAAGATCGATTGCGGCATAGGCTGTGTAGCACGGTGCGCCATCCTGCATGAACCAGAGATCGTCCGAAACGTTGTTCCCAGCCTCATTTTCGAAGAAAAATGGTCCAATGATACCACCACTTTACAATCCGCACCAAACTGTCACTCTCTGTGGATGCATCAGCTTTGCGTCGACAATAACGTGATCTATTTGTCAAAGAATTTATTTGTTTACATTAAAAACTTCAAATTAAAAAGCTCTTTTTAGATTTGGCTGCGTTTAAACAGCAAAAAAAGCTTTTCTAACGTTAGCAGGAACACAAACCAGTGATTTAACGAGTTTCGAAACGTGTTAAATCATTTAACACGTTAAATTTCCAACAACAATTGTACGCATTTAACTTCATCAAAACTTCATTTCAGAACTTGTTTTTCGATTTAACTTCATTAACGCGATTTAACATAATTAACTGCTCGGTTTGAACATGCTAGAAGAAATTCACTCTTCGTTTTCGAAACGTGATTTTTAAAATAATCGAATCATTTTAGAAACGAGATTTTGAAAATAATCGCATCGTTTTCGAAACGAGATTTTTGGAACAATCGATTCATTTTCAAAATGAGATTTTTTACATTTTCTTATATTCTCAAATCTTATGATTTCAATATTCTTTGTATGAAATCAATGCATTTTTTAATAATATATAGATTTAACATATATCCTTTTTATATACCTTTTTTTATTTATTTGTAAAAATTTTGAGTTATAATGTCATTTGTAGTCTAAAATTTTTGTAAGAGAAGCCCTTCGGTATGGGGAAAATTCTTCACTGCAGTTCTCGGCCGCGATGGAAGGTGCTGGACAAAAAAGTTTCTCTAATTGCAAAGAAATAGTAGATATATTCTATCTCGTTCACATCTTGCACATCAATTTTTTGACGTGACGAATTACGTTGTACCGCTCAGGTTTCCAAAAAAGTTGAAAAATGAATTTTTTAAAAATTCATCTGCGTTGCATTGAATAGTTACTCGCTGAGTATAAGAGCTATGATTAAAAAAATGGTATGACCGTAAAGGTTAATTATTTGGCTTCATTAAAAAAACAAAACAAAAATTTAACAACACAACTGTTTAAACAACACAACTGAAAATTTGTTACATGGAATTATTACCCGCTGAGTATTAGTGCTAGGATTAAAAATACGATACGCCAATAAAGGCCTACTATAAGCCCTCACAACAAAATTAGACAAAAAATTTCTGTCGCCATGGGGACGCTGAGAGAGCCGCTCAAAGATCGATAACGCAACATTCATGCAGCGGCAGTGTTGCCAGATGCCTCTCACCATTTACCCCTAGATTGGATTCCAAATCCCCCTAAAATTCCCCTAAAATTTTTTTTCGAAAAACATACAAAAATACAGTTGTAAATAACTTAAAATTTATTGAGTTAAAACTTCAACTTCAACGCTCCTCAAGGGGCAGCTGAAGAGTAGCGCAACTGCAACGCAAATTGCTAATGTGTTCCTATGTATTTAAAGGGCTGAGCTGTTGGACGTCTTCAACGAGCTCAGGAAGTTTCTTTGTAGCTTTCAATTGTCCAAGCTGAAATTGGCCTTAAAATTTAGTTTTACCTTTGAAAGCACTTTTACCTTTCCGTCTCCCATTTTTTTTGTACATTTTTGGGCATACCTTTTCTTTTCGTCAGTTTTCCCCATACTTGATTTGTTTTTAATATTAAGCCAGAGTTGCAAGTTAAGCGCGAAGCGAGATTGAAGTGATGTGGGAAATGATTGGTAATTTATTTGAAGTGTTGCCAATTCAGCTGTTTTTATAAAGTGTTGCTGAAATCGCTTATCGCTTTACACAACATGGAGGAAAAAGCATTTTTCCTAAATTTTTTGTATAGTTTTAAGGAAAAGTAATAAATCTTTATTTCCAAAGGTAAACTTTCGAAATACCCCTAAAAAACCCCTAGAAAATTTGAAGTCACCCTAAAAAAACCCCTAAAGATTTATTACCCCTAAAATTCCTCAAACCAGTTAAAAAACCCCTAAATCTAGGGGGAATTCCCCCAATCTGGCAACACTGTGCAGCGGCGTTGCATTGAATTTTTACTCAATGAGTATATAACCTACGATAAAAGTTTAAAAAGGAAAATGAAGGCTTTATACATGGCCTTACGACAAAAATAAACAGCCATGAAAAAACGTTGCATGGATTTTTAACTCTGTGACTACTGGTCACAAAAATAAAAAAAAATGTCGGCGTGTCAAAGACCCTCAAGGGACCGCCTAACGTGACGCATATGCATCACTTTTGCTGGATTAATTTAAATAAGAGCACAACCAATTGGGAAGCAAAAAAAAAGCTAAAAGAAAAGCACCAACTCCAACTCCAACAACAACTCCAACCTCAACACCAACACCAACACCAACACCAACATCAACATCAACATCAACATCAACATCAACATCAACATCAACATGAACATGAACAGCAACATCAACATCAACATCAAAAACATCAACATCAACATCAACATCAACATCAACATCATCAACATCAACATCAACATCAACATCATCAACATCAACATCAACATCAACATCAACATCAACATCAACATCAACATCAACATCAAGATCAACATCAACATCAACATCAACATCAACATCAACATCAACATCAACATCAACATCAACATCAACATCAACATCAACATCAACATCAACATCAACATCAACATCAACATCAACATCAACATCAACATCAACATCAACATCAACATCAACATCAACATCAACATCAACATCAACATCAACATCAACATCAACATCAACATCAACATCAACATCAACATCAACATCAACATCAACATCAACATCAACATCAACATCAACATCAACATCAACATCAACATCAACATCAACATCAACATCAACATCAACATCAACATCAACATCAACATCAACATGAACATGAACATGAACATCAACATCAACATCAAAAACATCAAAAACATCAACATCAACATCAACATCAACATCAACATCAACATCAACATCAACATCAACATCATCAACATCAACATCAACATCAACATCATCAACATCAACATCAACATCAACATCAACATCAACATCAACATCAACAACATCAACATCATCAACATCAACATCAACATCAACATCAACATCAACATCAACATCAACATCAACATCAACATCAACATCAACATCAACATCAACATCAACATCAACATCAACATCAACATCAACATCAACATCAACATCAACATCAACATCAACATCAACATCAACATCAACATCAACATCAACATCAACATCAACATCAACATCAACATCGACATCAACATCAACATCAACATCAACATCAACATCATCAACATCAACATCAACATCAACATCAAAATCAACATCAACATCAACATCAACATCAACATTAACATTAACATTAACATTAACATCAACATCAATATCAACATCAACACCAACATTAACAACAACAACAAGAAACTTTGTCACGTCACTACGGGTGTGTCCACGGCACAGCCAACTCTTTTTTTTTTTTAAATCAATTTTCTTTTTGCTTCTGCAAAGGAATTTCATGTGTCCAGCAGCTTCAGTCACGGCCAGGAATGTCAGTAAAAAATTTACCCCTCTACCGGATGGCTTCTCTTAACATATTTAATCTAATTAATCTCTTTATTTATACTTTAACTGGCATGGTCAACAGCTACCTGATGAATAGGAATCACTTAAAATTCTCACACATTTCATATTATTAAAAATAAACTTTAAGAATGTGAAAATCCGAAAATTTCTTGAAAGTTAAAGCAAGTGCTTTGTTTTTGTTTTGTTTTTGACATTGAAATCTATAGTTGGAACGGATCTTTTTTATTTTTTGGCAATTTGAGGAGTGCAATTTGAGGCTTTGTAAACACATGGTAGAATTTATTAAAAAGTTTTTGAAATTAGGTATAGAATTGTATTTTATTCCTTTGTACATTGAAATCGTTTAAATAAAGAAACAAAATTTAACATATTGTTTTTATTAATATTCTCCACAAAATAGACAAATTTCATAAAATAAAATATTTGCTTTTTTAATATTCTCGGATTCATCTCCAATTCGAATAGAAAGTGAGAACTCGGATCCGAGATCTCGGCTGCGTTACGGATCCGAAACGAATATAGATTGATGGTCATCACAAAAAAAGCGCTTGCGTAATAATAATATAGATTTGCTCATGAAAATGTACAACAAGTCTTAAAAAATCTAATTTCAGGAACCAGTTCAAGTGTTCTGTATCTTACTCGCCAAAGTCTATATGACATTATGAAAAACTCCGGTTGTAGTGAGCTTAAACAGAAATTTGAATTTCTTCAAGAAGAAATTAAAAGACGAACTGGGGTTGCAGAAGAGAATATGGCCAATTTTAATGTGATAATGAATTGCTTCACTTATCAATTTAAAACTCGATGGATCGAATCTCATAGAATGGAAGAACGTTTCTTAAAGTCCAATAAAACTTGGCTTAATTCTTCTATTGGTTTCGTTTCTTACATAGAAAGTAAACGTGGCCGTAAGGAAATTCCATTTAAAGAATGTCTTGAAACAACGAAGCGCAAAAAAACTAAAGTATTAAGAGAGGATACACCTTTATCTATGCTAGTATATGCTACAAAAATGGGCCTAAAATCTGCTGGACAGTTAGAAGCGTCAAAACTTTTGCAAGATATAACAACATCATCGACCAAGGCGATCAAATACAATAAAGGTGTAGAAAGTGCATTGCAAAAGCAGCAAATGTCGAGGGAAGAAGCATTATCTGTCATAGTTGAAGCTAAGCTATTACGTCATCAGTACAATATCATTATACATTCGGCTTCTGATAAATTTCCGTATTATACTTACATTTAGTCAGCGAAAAAAGAGTGTTATCCACGACGTGAATGTATTGAAATATGTGAATCTTCAGCAAACGTGACCTTGCAAGCTTTGTTAGATCGCACTGTCCAACGCATTTTTATATTGCAAAAAGATGTTTTAAATACTCTTCAAAACAAAAATTTGTCAAATTTATGCTTGTTTTCGAAATGGGGTTTCGATGGAAGCACTGGCCACAGCTTATACAAAATCATTACTTGTGTAGTACCACTTAAATTAGTTTCCGGGAATGAAGTAATTTGGATGAAGCCTAGGCCCTCGTCCACAAGGTTTTGCAGACCTCTAAAAATTGAATTCATTTAAGAGTCTACCGAAGTTTTTAAAAAAGAAAAAGTGAATTCCTTTAAAATAAAAAAAAATATCTTTAACTGATCTATCAAAAAATACTTTATCCTATCATTTTACTCAATGAGTGTAAAAGAATTTTTTTTTTTTCAATATTCTTCTCGCACACACATACTAAAACAAAAATGTTGCGTAAAAAATGCGCTTGTATTGGTAGGTCTGCCAACGCTGTGCATAACTGGTCTAAAGAATAATCTGGACTCATCAGCGTTATAACATAAATCTGTTTTGTTGATAGATTTAGCTCCTTGATTTTATTTCGAATCTGGATTAAAAATTGTTCGACAGATTCTGGCCTATTGCAAAAATTTTATTTCCACGAATTCTTATGTTACGAAGGCCATACCTTTTTGAAATTAAACACCTAACCATTACTTCTTGCGTTCAAAGATCCCTCCTTTTCTTGTAATTTCTCATGCAACTTGCGAGCTTTTGATTTGATATTATTGATGGAAATGGACAGTAGGGCGTATCGAAAAATTTAGATCGTATTCTAAGAGGTCTCAAAAGTTGCATGGGGTTGTCAAGATCACCAAAAAAAAATTTTTAAGAAAAAAAAGGATGTCTTCCTGCCCCGCAAGGACAAAGTTGTTTTTTGAGGAAAACAGTAAAAAATAACGACCTTAAAATGCTTTGACTTTTATAAAAAAAACTACGTATGTCTTAAAGCAAAAGTAGGTATAGGCTTAAACTAACAATATATTGGTAAACACGATGCCTTTCACGATTTTTATCCACAGTGTCCTGTGTGAAGGATATTCGAAGCAAAACTTGTAATCGAGATAGCACAGAACTTTTGATTGTTACCCAATAGTCTAAATTTTGGTGCTATTGATTATACTGTTAACGTTTTCTTTATAGTTGCCGCATTAATAATTAGCATAATTTTTGCATACGCATTTTCCTAGTTTTGAGAAATGTATACTTGAATGCAATTTTTTAACTTTTCCAAAAAAATGAATATAAGATTTTATATCTCGGGTACCAGAAACGGTACCGAAGAAATTTTGCTCAATTTGGATTCTTCAAATATTTCTTAACAAAACCCTGTCAAAAAGTATTATTTTAAAATACCAGCTTAAGGCCACAATTTTATTTTCTATTTCCACGTTGGTATACATTTTTATAAAAAAAAATATGAAATCTTTTTAAACCACACTAGGATACTTTTTATAGCAATGTTGTATAAAAAGTATATGGGACAGGCATAAATTTTAAACGAAAGATTATCTAGTGGTTCATTTCAAAAAGGAAAACTGCAAATTTTGTTTTGTTTATTTAAAAATTTAAATTTATTTATTCATTTAAATATACATAAAAAAGGAACATTTTGTTTTGAATTGATAGATTTTATGTTTATTGGAGCGAGCGAGCGAAGCGAGCGAAGCTCCCATGGAACAACTTGCATGAAGAATGTTTAAAGGAGCAGAACTCTGAAATGGGTTGATTGATTTTAATATTTCTTTTTCTAAACTGTTCTACTGATCTTAAATTAGGTGCCTGCGAAGCCCAAATTTGGAAATTCTGTTTAGTTTAGAAATTTATTGAAAAAAATATTTCCATATCTTTCTTTGTTGATACATATTCGCTTAATTCAGTTTGCTGCTTGACTGCTTCTGTATGTATCCGTCGTTCGCTTCGCTCGCTCGCTATAAATAACCGAACAGCATGGAACAACAACTACAACAAAAACATTAAGGCGAATGTTGTTCGCTGCAACAGCTGTTTATTACTAACTAAAATAAATACCTGCTATGCTGAAGTTTGTAAATGGATGCAAATACATTAAAATTAAATTGTTTAATGTTTTTATTTTCATGTGTTGGTAAACCCTGTAAAATAAAAGAAATTTGCAATTTTTTTTAATTTTTTATTATTTGGTGACTGGTAGGCTTATTAGCTTTCATTGCTTCCCCTAAGAATGTGCTGATTTTAACACCAACTCATCAAACCATTATCAGATTCTATCAATTCATGACAATAACTTATGGTGTTTTCGTTTCTACCAAAAAATGTTACCTTTTCATTGCCCTCTTCTTTTTTCGTTTTCGATTGTTATATTAGTGCAAACGGGTGAAAAAAATCTGTGTTCGTTTCTTAAAATGTTACATTTATATTGGACAAAAAATGCAAATTTCTTGCCCTGCGAAACTTTTTGAGGGGAGAATGTTGCCCTGAAAATCAGCTGATTGCTTTAAACGAAAATATTATGAAATGCGTGTGTTAGACAAGGTTAAATATATGCATTCATAATTTCACACTTAAATAATATTTTTAATAAAGCAAATTTTTTATTTTTGGCGCACACAAATATATCAGCTGATTGAGTAAGCAGGGTAGTATTTTGTGTTCAAAACCTGCACTTTTTGAGGGTTGAGTACAACACTTGAAAAATGTTGTACTGTGGTAGGGCAACATTTTTTGTAGAAACGAAAACACCAATAGATTTAAATTCAAATAATTAACAAAAAAAACCAATAAATGTTATAAAATCGTCTTTAGCAGTTTTAATAAAATGAATTTTTCGACAATATTTGGAAATAATTCTAAGCCTCCATTCCTATCCATGTTGCGATCAATATCATGATATTCTAATTTGTAGGTCCTAGGATCTAGGATATTGTGATATTGATCGCGACATGGATTGAAATATAGACTTAGAAATGCTTCTAAATATTGTCAACATTTAGTTCATTAAAACTCCACTAGACGGTTTCGTATATTCAGAAGCATCAAGAGGGAGCACTCAGCATTTGAATAGAGATGAAAGTCGAGTCTTGGTTTTTGTTCACATTGCTTTAAACAACAATTTAACATAACAATTATACTAAATTAATTAAGGAAAGTGTTCGTAATGAACCAGATACTGAGGCAAATTGGACAGAACAACAAACTTTCGGGGAATGTTCATTAAGAGTATCATTAGAAGAACTGTCTACAAATCAAATTTTTAATCAACAATCAGCGTTCAACTTTTTTTTACACTGGACCCCCGGTAATCTGGCCCCTGACTAATTCGGCACCCCCTGTAATCCAATACGTCCATTATTATTGAATATTTTTTTGACAATCTTCGCTAATGTAGATAATGCATTATTGAACAGGTTACTTACTTGTACTTGTATTGATTGATATATATTATGAGTTTATTCATAATTTTTGATTATTTTAGTATGTACATTTATTTGTACACAATTATTTCCTAATGTAAAGTTATTATTTTTTGTAAGTTCTATAGCATTAATAACGTCAATTTTATAATAAAACGTAAGCTTTCTATTGTATTGTTTAATATACTTTATTTGACACACATAATGGAGTATTATTTGTACTTCAGAGTATAACATACATAACCTTATCATTTTTTTTAAGCTTTGAACCTTTAGGTGTGATACCTGCTTTTTAGGTGTAATACCTATTCAGTCAAGTCTGCTTTGGTTCGAAATGGGATGGTAGATTAGTGTGAGCGAAGGGGCAATCAATTCAATTCAAATAAAAAGGCAATCTCATCCACAAACTACGACTCCAAGTCGTAAATATTGATGAGTTTTCAATTTCAGCTGATTACTTAATGAAAGAAAATTGCAAACGCGAAAGGTCAAAGCGTAGGATCATGGCCTAGCTGGGATTCGAACCCGGAACCTCTGGGGTGGCAGTTGATCACGTTTGACGCACATTTACCGCATTTGTGACATCAATGTTACCATTTGTTACTTTGTGGCCAAATTGTATGTAAACGGTAAACTTCCGGTACATTTTTAGACACATTTTTGAAAATGTTTAACGTGAATAATCACAACAAGCGCTGAAATTGAAGAATACAACATTAAGAAGCTGAAAAATGTTGGCAATGCTGTGACAATCCTCAATGCTTTACGCACCCACGACCGTTGTCAGACTCCTTCGACGATGCAAGAGGCTTAAGCCAAAAATTGAGACTTAAATTAATGAGTCAAAATCTTTTTCTATTAGTAGGACTGTGCAATGGGCCATAGGTGAGGTTGTTGAAATTTTCTATAACAATTGCGAAAGTGGCCGATTTATAGAGGAATTTCCTTTGTGCATTATGATCAAGTTTCCAAATTATTCTGGACCAAAATACAACAATTTAAATGTTTTACTTATTTCTTCCGTAGTAGTATCATTCAAAAAAGTATCAAACAATTTTACTCGCAAGAAATTTTCACTACAACTTGCGTATGCCTTTAATATTAAAAATCGCAAGGATTAATTCTCAATCAAGCAGTTTTCGATATTAGAGAAAGGAAATTTACGTTATATTCCTTATTATAGGCTATTCCTTATGATAAGAAAATAAATAAAAAGAAAGGATTGGTTCAAAAACACCGAATACAATAAAATATTGTATTTCAACTAAAATATATTAACATTTTTTTGTAATTGAATGTTTGAGATCTGGTAATTTTATTGACAAAAAGTAGAATCCTCATTTAATTGAAATAACAAAACCTATTTAATATCTTTGCTTATATAGTTTTTAGAAAAATCTATTGGAGCTAGCAACTCAACTAAATTGTCTCCACAACGTACCAATTTATGTGGCTAGCTAGCAAACGCGTAAGTGTTTGCTAAGCGACTGCTACGACCTAGTATTTGTCTTATTATAATTATAATAAAAATAATAATAAAAATAATAATTTTTCTGTACGGCCGCCACCTCTCTGCAGACAATGGCAAACCTCAGAGAGTAATCAAAATGCCATGTAAAGCCTCTTGAGAATAAGAACATTCCGTTCATCGCCGTTCGGAGTCGGCGTTAAGCCTGTAGGTCCATTTCTCGGTCAATTGTGTACAAACTTAATAACACGCACAACACAATTGATCATAAGAAGCTAGGTCAAAGTCCTTTCAAGGGCTGAAATGGCCAGTTATTTATTTTTTATTTTTTTTTTATTTGTCTTATTACATTTTGTATACTTTAGTATTTTTACCAATGAACAACTTTTTAAATGGACTAATTTAACAGGTATCTTAAGTTATTTTTACGAGAGGTAACAATTTCATATGATGATTTTAATGACTTAACTGTTTTTTTTTTTGGCCATTAGCCAGGGGCGGTAGGAGTTTCAGTAAGTTTAGAAATTAAATTGTAAGAACGTCGAAATCTGAAAAAAAACATTTTCTGCAAAAGAAAAAAAAAATAATTAAATATTTGCAATAAACCAAGTCTTCTTCTCTATTGGTTCCGTGTACAAAATAGGCTTTCCAATTGACTTAACGATTTTAAAAACTTGCGATTGAATATCTGGCCACTAATTTACTAGATTGTGTGATTTTTCTTGGAACGTTATTTCGAAATCGAATGAAATCTACGAAAATAATATAACAAAAAATGAAATCAAATAATACTATGTTTAGACTGAGTTTTAAATGCGCATTTAGAAGTTCGAAAATTCTTATAAATGTCAAGTGTTCAAACTATGTAAAAGCCCTTAATTCCCATTTAAATTGACAGATTTTTTAATATTATTTTTATGTTGTGAAAATGCTGACATTTTAACAAAAATATGATTGCAGGAACGAACCAGAAAGTTTTGGGAAAATTGTAAACATTTATTATTTTTGTTTTAATATATTAATAAAGAACTTTATTAATATTAATAATTAAACAAATGTATCATTGTCAAATTAAGTAAAACTCACAATTAACCCAAACTATTTTTTTTATATGATTTGCAATTAGCTTGAGTATGCGAGCTTGCGCAGGTGTCAATACTTTTCCTTCTACGCACACGGTGTAGTCACTATAGAACGCTAGAATTATAGAACGCCCTTTGCAATTTGGTAGGCATACACAGTGAAAGCAAATGTGGCTCCAGTGAGTGCACAAAATCTTCGAGTCGACCTTCTTTAATACCACTGTTTCTGTGGCTACAAAACGACTGCGAGCATATTCTACCGCTCAGTAATATTTTGTCCAGTCACCTCTTGCTTGGGCGTTTCAGTGGCAGACCATCCTGTCGCGAAGTCTGTTGGAAAGCTTGTGGAAATCTGTTTCAACTTCTTCAGCTTTGTTGCGTCCCAAAACTATTTGCTTGGTATGATTTTTACCAAAGAGAAATCTTGAGTCTGCTTTCTATTCTTTGGTCTGTTCGCGTACTTCTCCAGTGAAAAATATCCAGCAGCAACTTGCAAGAGAGTAACGCACAATTCTCTCTCAAATAGAAAAATATCCAAAAAAGTACTCGAACGCAAAATTTGCAAAAACTTGCAAGCCTCGACAACAGCTGATTACATTTCAAGTGGAATGAAAAACAAAAGGGAAATTGGATATGAATTATCCAATTTTTTATTTTTTTAAAGGAGATTTTCGACACAAAGATATAGGAGAAGTGATAAATAACGTTAGTAGCAAAGTTTTCTACAAAAATGTAAGATACTTTTCATATTTTGACGACTGCTGCTGTCAACCTCCGGTTTGTGAACATCAGTTTAACTAAATTTCTTTGATTGTTCAATTTGCAACTGACTTAAATCAGCTGTTTTCTAGCTTGCAAATTCTCGACAGTAAAAATTTTTCCAGCAGGAATTTGCAGCTTCCCCTCCAAGTCAACTGTCACTTTGCGCTCTCAATTTCTCTCACTTTGCAAGTTTTTTGCGTACTCGAACGCCAAAAGCTGATAATTTGTGATAATTTTCACAAATTATCAGTACTCGAACAGACCACTTGTCGTAGATCATTCAGCAGATTATTGCCCATATTTTGCACCTGAAAGACAAAGATGTGATGATATTTTCCCACGCAGCGGCGCACGTCTCCGATAATTTGTTACTTTCAGGATAGTCCTTTGCGATCGGTTTTAGTCAACGTAATCTTCTTATCTATTTTTGAACAGGGCTATTTTTGTGCATTCAATTAATAAAATTAAGAAAACGAAAAACAAAAAATTGTTCAAGTTTATCAATCGAATGGCGAACAGCTGATTGAATTTAATAACGAGTACTGTTAAAACAAACGAGTAAAAGGTATTCGAACTTCGAAACAGGGTCGCAAACTGCTAAATGCTCATTTGAAGTAGCATTTATGTGAATTTACTTGACAGAATTTTATATGGCCTAATTCGCATTTAGAGAAGCATTTAGGAAATAAATGCGAATTAAGCTCTAAATGCGCATTTAGCTCCCAGTCTGAACATAGTATAAAGCTTCGATGAAATTTACTTACTAGATTTGGACATACAAAAAAACATTGACAATTGTTATATAACTTGTCAAAGCTTATCAGGGTACTTCTGTATTTTACTGTTTTCTACAGGATGTCTTTCACATCATGCTCTTCTTCTGGTAAGGAACATGTAAACAGGCTTTCAAAAAGTTGTTCGAAATTTTTCATGCATTGATAAAACCACACAAAACAGAAAAAGTGTTACACATGAAATTGTTTAAAAAACTAGGTCGTAGCAGTCGCTTAGCAAACACTTACGCGTTTGCTAGCTAGCCACATAAATTGGTACGTTGTGGAGGCAATTTAGTTGAGTTGCTAGCTCCAATAGATTTTTCTAAAAACTATATAAGCAAAGATATTAAATAGGTTTTGTTATTTTAATTAAATGGGGATTCTACTTTTTGTCAATAAAATTACCAGACCTCAAACATTCAATTACAAAAAAATGTTAATATATTTTAGTTGAAATACAATATTTTATTGTATTCTTGGCGTTTTTGAACCAATCCTTTCTTTTTATTTATTTTCTTATCATAAGGAATAGCCTATAATAAGGAATATAACGTAAATTTCCTTTCTCTAATATCGAAAACTGCTTGATTGAGAATTAATCTTTGCAATTTTTAATATTAATGGCATACGCAAGTTATAGTGAAAATTTCTTGCGAGTAAAATTGGTTGATCCTTCTTTGAATGATACCACTACGGAAGAAATAAGTAAAACATTTAAATTGTTGTATTTTGGTCCAGAATAATTGGGAAAGTTGATCATAATGCACAAAGGAAATTCCTCTATAAATCGGCCACTTTCGCAATTGTTATAGAAAATTTCAACAACCTCACCTGTGGCCCATTGCACAGTCCTACTAATAGAAAAAGATTTTGACTCATTAATTTAAGTCTCAATTTTTGGCTTAAACCTCTTGCATCGTCGAAGGAGTCTGACAACGCTCGTGGGTGTGTAAAGCATTGATGATTGTCACAGCATTGCCAACATTTTTCAGCTTCTTAATGTTGTATTCTTCAATTTCAGCGCTTTTTGTGATTATTCACGTTAAAAATTTTCAAAAATGTGTCTAAAAATGTACCGGAAGTTTACCGTTTACATACAATTTGGCCACAAAGTGACAAATGGTAACATTGATAACGCAAATGGTAACATGCGTTAACGTAAATGGTAACAAATGCGGTAAATGTGCGTCAAACGTGATCAACTGCCACCCCAGAGGTCCCGGGTTCGAATCCCAGCTAGGACATGATCCTACGCCTTGACCTTTCGCGTTTGCAATTTTCTTTCATTAAGTAATCAGCTGAAATTGATAACTCATCAATATTTACGACTTGGAGTCGCAGTTTGTGCATGACATTGCCTTATTTCTTGAATTGAATTGATTGCCCCTTCGCTCACACTATTCTACCACCCCATTTCGAACCAAAGCAGACTTGACTGAATAGGTATTACACCTAAAAACCTTGGTTCAAAGCTTAAAAAAAAATGATAAGGTTTTGTATGTTATACTCTGAAGTACAAATCGTACTCCATTATGTGTGTCAAATTAATTCAATTAAACAATACAATAGAAAGCTTACGTTTTATTATAAAATTGACGTTATTGATGCTATAGAACTTACAAAAAATAATAGCTTTACATTAAGAAATAATTGTGTACAAATAAATGTACTTACTAAAATAATCAAAAATTATGAATAAAATCAATACAAGTACAAGTAAGTAACCTGTTCAATAATGCATTATCTACATTAGCGAAGATTGTCAAAAAAATATTCAATAATAATGGAAATATTGGATTACAGGGGGTGCCGAATTAGTCAGGGGCCGGATTACCGGGGGTCCAGTGTAAAAAAAAGATGAACGCTGATTGTTGATTAAAAATTTGATTTGTAGACAGTTCTTCTAATGATACTCTTAATAAACATTCCCTGAAAGTTTGTTGTTCTGTCCAATTTGACTTATTTTCTGGTTCATTACGAACACTTTCCTTATTTAATTTAGTATTGCTAATTATTGTGTTAAATTGTTGTTTAAAGCAATGTGAACAAAAACCAAGACTCGACTTTCATCTCTATTCAAATGCTGAGTGCTCCCTCTTGATGCTTCTGAATATACGAAACCGTTAAGTGGAGTTTTAATGAACTAAATGTTGACAATATTTAGAAACATTTCATGTCGCGATCAATATCACAATATCCTAGATCCTAGGACCTACAAATTAGAATATCGTGATATTGATCGCAACATGGATAGGAATGGAGGCTTAGAATTATTTCTAAATATTGTCGAAATTTTTTTAAAACTGCTAGAGACGATTTTATAACATTTATTGGTTTTTTTTGTTAATTATTTGAATTTAAATCTATTGGTGTTTTCGTTTCTACAAAAAAATGTTGCCCTACCATAGTGCAACATTTTTCAAGTGTTGCACTCAACCCTCAAAAAGTGCAGGTTTTGAACACAAAACACTACCCTGCTTACTCAATCAGCTTATATATTTGTGTGCGCCAAAAATAAAAAATCTGCTTTATTAAAAATATTATTTAAGTGTCAAATTATGAATGCATATATTTAACCTTGTCTAACACACGCATTTCATAATATTTTCGTTTAAAGCAATCAGCTGATTTTCAGGGCAACATTCTCCCCTCAAAAAATTTCGCAGGGCAAGAAATGTGCAATTTTTGCCCTATATAAATGTAACATTGTAAGAAACGAACACGGATTTTTACACCCGTTTGCACTTATTTAACAATCGAACACGAAAAAAGAAGAGGGCAATGAAAAGGTAACATTTTCTGGTAGAAACGAAAACACCATAAGTTATAGTCATGAATTGATTGAATCTGATAATGGTTTGATGAGTTGGTGTTAAAATCAGCACATTCTTAGGGGAAGCAATGAAAGCTAATAAGCCTACCAGTCACCAAATAATGAAAAATTAAAAAAAATTGCAAATTTCTTTTATTTTACAGGGTTTACCAACACATGAAAGTAAAAACATTAAACAATTTAATTTGAATGTATTTGCATCCATTTACAAACTTCAGCATAGCAGTTATTTATTTTAGTTAGTAATAAACAGCTGTTGCAGAGAACAACATTTGCTTTAATGTTTTTGTTGTTGTTGTTGTTCCATGCTGTTCGGTTATTTATAGCGAGCGAGCGAAGCGAACGACGGATACATACAGAAGCAGGCAAGCAGCAAACTGAATTAAGCGAATATGTATCAACAAAGAAAGATATGGAAATATTTTTTTCAATAAATTTCTAAACTAAACTGAATTTCCAAATTTGGGCTTCGCAGGCACCTAAGTTAAGATCAGTAGAAAAGTTTAGAAAAAGAAATATTAAAATCGGTCAACCCATTTCAGAGTTCTGCTCCTTTAAACATTCTTCATGCAAGTTGTTCCATGGGAGCTTCGCTCGCTCGCTCCAATAAAACAACAACAACATTGTTTTTCTAATTTTTAGTCTTGAATTCGCAAAAAAATATATTGATTGGAGTGTTGAGAAATGGAATACGGTTCTATTCAGCGATGAGGTTAAAGTCAACCTTTTTAATTCGGACGGTATGTGCACAGTAAGACATCAGAAGGGTAACAGACTAAATCCACGTTATTGTAAGCAGACTGTGAAACATGGTGGAAGTAATGTCATGGTGTGGACATGCTTCTCCGGAAACCGGATTGGTCCTGTTCATCAAATTGTGGATAAAATGGACCGTTTTATGTATAAGGGCATTTTAGAAACAAAAATGCTTCCTTATGCAGGATGGCATATGCCACTTCGTTGGGTGTTTCAGCAGGATAATGATCCGAAACACACATCGAAGTTGGTTAAAGATTGGTTCAATGCGAATAGGATTCAAGTGCTTGATTGGCCGGCACAATTACCCGACTTGAATCCGATCGAGAACTTGTTTGCTATTGTAAAACGGCGAATGGGGTCTTATCGATATACGAACAAAAAGGCATTGTTCAAAGGATTTAAAAAGGAGTGGAAAAGCATCCCAAAAGTTATTTTAAGAAATTTAATTGCCTCCATGCCAAAAAGATGTGCTGCAGTCATAAAAAATGCAGGGTCATATACAAAATATTGAAAAGTTGCTTAAGTTATGCACAGCTTAAAATTGAGTTAGTTTTGATTTGTTGGTGTATTTAATTGAGAAAGAAGTTGTTGTTATTTTGGTCATTATATATTTTTTTGTACTCATATAAGTAATAAATAAAAATTATAATACTTGCCGTTTGACTATTTTTTTCAGAGTAAATAATCAGTTTATTGAAACTTGGTGCGAGTTGCTTAGCATATGCACAGCACTGTACGTTCAATAACACGCACCACACAATTTGATCATAAGAAGCTCGGTCAAAGTCCTTTCAAGGGCTGAAATGGGGATTTCTTTTTTTTTCGTTTTATTTATGCACTGAACACATTGACGACGGCAACGACATTACGACATCTGTCAAATTTTTGTACATGTATTTCTTATGGAGAGAATTTGGTCTAATGTCGCAATGTCGTGTCGTCGATATAGAACTATTCCTAATTTGACAGCATGTCGTCGCTTTCGTCGTCAATGTGTTCAGTACATCATGCTTAAATTTTGCTTCTTATACTGTAATCTGAAAGTTATTTACAAAACACTTACAGCCTTAATCTTTCATGAAAGTTTTGATGTCATAAAAAGTTAGTTAAACTCATTAGTTAGGTAAAGTTTTCGTTGCCAAAAGATTTTCTTTGAAAAGTAAAAAACAGAAGAATTTCTGCCAATTCGTTTAACAGAATTCTAAGACAAGCATTGAATTTATTGCGGAAAAAAATAGTCATAATAAATTGAAAAAATGAATAAAGGATACAATTGGTACGGAAAAATAGGTATGCTAAGTAGTTTTTTTTCAGAAAGAAATTAAAAGAATTTTTCTTGCTTGAATATTCGCGACAACTACAGGAGATTGCCATTTGTTTTAAAATTCTACGTTCGTACGGTTATGTTCGAATAATAACTCTACCATTTTAAAACTCATATTTGTTGTAAAATTTACCGTTGTCGACTGGTAACTGTAAGAAGACGGGTTAAGTAAATCATAATATTTTGCAGATTCAAGATGTAACAATGAAAAGTAGTTTGAATTAAGAGTTAATGTCACAAATATAGCTGAATTACAATACTGCGTTAGGTCGGTCGGCCTTTGACCGTACTTTGGTCTCCGTTGTAAAAACTTTACGATATAAGCTGTCAAAACGGACGACCTCAAACTTTGCAAAACTAAATGTTGCGTTGACAGATCGTGCGTCTATCATTTTGGTGATGCCAATAAAAGCAGCTATACTAAAAATCCCACAAAACGTCCCTTTTTCCGAAATCATGCAATTATAATTTTAATCAATAAAAAATTAAAAGATATTGTCATAAAATCATTAAGAACCATAAAACCAACTTTAGAAAGCTAAGATATTTTTATTAAGTGTAATATAATCTGCGAAATAATGAAAAATGTCACATATAAATGTGAAAATTCGGACTAGAAGCTTCAAAATAAATGAACGCTTTCCAATTTAATGATAAAATGTGAAATTAAATTAAAATTTAAAATGGAATTTCTGGAAACACATTTCAGTTTTTATGGCAAAAAATTTTTCTTTGATTGATCGATATTTTTATATATATATATATATATATATATATATATGTATATTGTTTTTTTTATAAAATGTGATTACTTGATGTCATTATTTTTCTTGTTTTTGTCAAAATTACTGCTATTTATTATTATTATTACTGTTAATTTTTGCCGAGATTTTTGCAAATTTTGAGAGCAAAATGTAGGAAATTTCGTCAACGAAAGCAAGTTGGAAATACGTATGGAAATATTCATGTAAATTTGTGTATGGGGCAATTTCAATCAATTTTTATCCACCTTGAACACCAGAGGACGCTTAAGTACAAATTTTAAGAAAATCGGTATATAGTGGTTTTCATGTATGCTGAGTGTTGGGCTGCTATCTTTTTTGAACCATATTGAACACCAGAGGGCGCTGTAGTACAATTCTTTATGCGATTAGAATGAAAATTGGTATATTGTGGTTTTGAGGTACGGTGAGTATTTTGGCGCTATCTTCTTTGATCCAACTTGGACACCAGTTGGTGCTGTAGAACAAACTTTTTACAAAATCGCCTAAAACTACAATATGCCTACCATAGGCTATCAGGATATCACCAAGTGGTACTCCATTGTGAGTTTCAATGTTATGCGACTTTAATTTCCATGTATGGGTGGAGCCACACCCCCTTGACCAATTCCTGTCCAAATTTTTTATTAGAAATGCATCACCAAATAGTAATTCTATTCTAAAATTCAACGTTTTGTGACTTACTTTCATAGCCTATTCGATATCAAAAATTGTAATTGTATGGGCGGAGCCACACCCCCTTGCACAATGCCCGTATCGGTTTTCTAGTAGATGGGTATTACCAAGTGGCAACTCCATACCGAATTTCATTATTATGCGGCATTTAACTTCAAAGCTATTTGATACCATAAGTTTGACTTATATGGGCGGTGCCATGCCCCCTTGTCCAATGCTCACTCAATTTTTCCAGTCAAAGGACAAGACTAAATAGTACATTCTTACCGAGTTTCATTGATGTGTGACTAATAGTTCGAAAGTTATACCCACAATTTGGGAAGCCGAAAAAGTGCCACACCCTTTTCCCAACGCCCATAAAATTTTGCCAGTGGAACGGCACATGTAAATCGAGGCCGAACACCTAATTCCAATGTTGTGCGACCTATAATTCCAAAGTTATTCAATATTGCAGATTCGAGCTGCCACGCCCCCTTGTCCAATGCTCGCTGAATCACTTGTAATTAGTGAGTACTTGGGTACAACTTTACAAAAACAAAGTGAACGGCATTTGCCAATCTACCTTACCACAACATTCCTTTGTGTGTTTTATTATTCAAACAATGATATTAAGGGTATTCGTCCTCAACCAACCTCATTAAAATATCTAATTGACCAATATATAAGTTTGCCATTTTGCATGAATACCCTTATAATATTATTTATAATATACTAAAAAATGCATAAATTTTAATATGAAATACAATTGAATAATATTAATATCATGCTAAATTCATCAAAATCATTTTTATACTACTCAAGCAGCATGTTAATTTAAAAAAGTTGATCAATTTAAAAAAAACTCGCATCAAAATATAAATTCCCACGATAATCCTATGAAAATCTGAGTTTTCCATCGGAATCCAAGAATACCCACATTTTAGCATTGCTCAACGAAAATGCAACCCAGCGTTAATATGGAATGTCAAAAGCACGACCTAGCTTGAGCATGTCTCTACTCATAGCGTTGATCGTACGTCACCCCCTCAAATTCATTTTTACGGGATGAGGTCGACGCAATGCATGAGGTCATATTTTGTGTTGCTTCATAAGAACCCATTGTTTCTAGTCGAGCTGTCAAAGGCCGACCGACCTAACGCAGTATTGTAATTCAGCCAATATGCTGGAAGCTTTTTTAACCATTGAATGTAAAACTGTGTGAATCATTAAATTTTTGTCAAGACTCTTTTAAGAAACTAAATTTTGTTTAATGTATCATCAAAATAGTGTACTTACACTCCCCGAACATTTGTAACCGGTGATGGCTCCTGTTTCATGGTATCTTGAAACAATTGTCCGTCTCGCAACACTGGCTTTGCAGCAGTGGTTGGGACTACTGTAGGTGCATTGGTTGGCTTTCGCAGTTTTTCTCCAGAAAGTAGATCAATGTTTGTTTTCGAAGCTGCTGAAGACGATGAAGTTGAATTTAACAATGATGTTTGTGACGAAAATGATGATGACTCTTTGGATGTGTTGGTGTTGTAGTCTTTCTGATAGTTGTTTTGATTGTCTTTCTTTAGTGGCGTAGTTGCGATACCTTTCACCGAAGATGAAGCTGGAACACGCTCACTTTCATTCGGTTTTAAGTTAATGTTTAAACTTTCTTTGAATTTTGTTGAGTTGGCTTCTTGTTGTTGTGGTAGTTGAGGTTGTGATTGCGGGCTGTGCGTTGTAGCTCTGTTTTCATCGCTCCATGGTGCGGCTGTATTGACTACTTCGCTTTTAATTGGTGAGAATACCTTCAGAGTTGTGGAGATAGTTGCGGCTTCTGTGATGTTATTCGTGCCCAATCTGGGGGACTCTATGATTTGAATGTTGTTACCAATTTGAAGATCCGATTGTGGAGATGTTGGTGCTTCGTAAACGCTGTTAATTGCAACATTTTCTTGTTCATCTTCGGTTAACAGCTCGATACTTAATGAATCTTCTGAGTTGTCTTCAATTTCCTCCACAACTTCTTCGGTGTTGCCAGAATCCGTTGTTAAATAACTACCTGTTGGTGTAAAGATCTCTTCACTTGTTGAATTATTTATTGTTGCGGATGACTTGTTATTTTTGTCATAACTAAATTGGGCTGAGTCTATAGATGCTGTTGATTTTGAACTTAACGTCGATAAAGTTGCGCTTTTTATTGATGATTCTTGTAAGGAAGAGGCTGTTTGAGCAGTCTCAACTTTCGTCTCAAATGAGGGTGTTGTAGGGATTGGTCGGAAGTGAGGTTCCATAAGGAACTCGGAATTTTTTAGATTTCCGAGGTCGTTATTACGCACAAACTTTGAAGAGCGACTAAATCCATCTCTGGAGTAACGATCTGCAGCCACCTCAACATCTTCAATGTCAATTTCATTATTTTGTATTTCGTCCCGCAAGATCGAAATATGACGAACATCGCCATACATGCGTTTCATCAGTCCTTGGTTTTCATGCACAAATCTGCGCACTGCATGCCATGGATAGGACGAACCAGGCAGTTGGCAATAAGCTTGGCTTTTTAGGTCGCAGGGAATAGATGCCAACATCTGTGCTCGGCCTCGTCGTGATAGTTTACCATTTGGACTACACGAGTTGGCGGAATCGTATCCAAATGAAGATGCAGTATTTATTATGGTGACAAAAATAAGCAAATATAATAAATGTTGCTGAAAGGAAAATGAGAAAAAAAAAAACGATTAAGATATAATGGAAGATAAACTAAAGCATTAAATGTTAAATGGATATAATTGCATTTTTGTTAAATATTTTTTATCTAATAAAAGGGATGTAACAATTCAAACGGCTTTCAGCGTTTTTTTTTACTTAGCGAAAAATTCATTTGGTGCAAAAAAAGTTTTAAAAGATTTTTTAATCTTAATATTTGTATACGGCCTTTTCATTATTTATATTGAAAACAAATTTTTCGAGCTCTAGGCCAAGCATGTTGACAACAAGACAACATGAAGAACATTTAACAAAGATGTTTTAAGAGATTTTTTTTTAAGTTTAATGTTTTATTGTGAAAAATTTGTTACAAATTCATTTTTTAAAATATTGTCCATCGCTAGCCACTCCTTTTTCCCATTTTTCTGGCAATTTTCGGATACCATCTCGAGAAAACGATGCGTCTTTGGAATGCAATTCACGAATCGATCCAATTTTGAAGTTCTTCAAAAGAGCGAAAGTGATCCTCAAGGGCATGCGTCATCCATGAAAACAAATAGTAGTCGGAAGGGGTAATATCTGGGCTATATGGCGGGTGGGTAGGACTTCCCACTTCAACGTTTCAAGGTATGTTTTGTGGCAACATGTGGCAGAGCGTTGTCGTGTTGGAAATGTACCTTGACGTACCCTTTGCTCGTATTCTTGCCGTTTTTTCTTCAATACTCGGCTCAAACGCATCAATTGAGTTCGGTAGAGTTGCACTTTGATGGTTTCACCGGGTTGTAGCAGCTCATAGTACACCACGCCCAATTGGTCCCACCAAATATATAGTATGACCTTACCACTGTGAAGGCTTTGGCGTATGGCTGGGTGGCCCTTATGACTTTTTGCACTTGGTGTTATCGTAATGAAACAATTTTTCATCACCAGTCACAATACGATGCCTTCAACTGCATTTTTCTTCAAATGAAAGCCGAAAAGTAAACTTTCCCGCAAATTGTGTTTTGTTGGCGCAAAAGTTGACATGTTTGAAGCAGGCATGATTTTTTCGGTATAATTGTATTATTTTGATACAATTTTACACCTTTCCTACTTTCCTACTGCCGAAGCGTTTTCGATACATTTTATTTCGCTCAGCGAAAGTGTGTATGTTTTTAAATTGGCACATTGCCAGTTTCAAAATTTTTATAAAATGCAACACTTAAAAAAATAACTAATTGTTGTTCCTGTGTTTTTATTTAACGAATACTGCCAAAATTTGTTCATGGCAGAGACTATATATTCTATAGACATTGCATGAGATTCACCACACCAATATTGTGAATACCGAATGATGTAAACATTGGCCCAGGCGAAAAACATTGGCACAGGCAGCGAAAAAGCAGCGCTGGCGGCGGACCTTTGTTGCTAGAATTTATTGATAGACTCTAAAATGTCAAAATCTTATCAACAAAGTTGTCGAGAAGCCATGTTTATTGACGTGACGAAGTTACGTTGTACTGCTCTAGTTTCCAAAAAAGTTGAAAAATGAATTTTTTAAAAATTCATCTGCGTTGCATTGAATTGTTACTCGCTGAGTATTAAAGCTATGGTTAAAAAAATGGTATGACCGTAAAGGTTAATTCTTTGACTTCATTACAAAAACAAAACAAAAATTCAAAACATCATCGGGTCGCAGGGGTAACTGTTTAAGCGACAACTCTGAAAATTTGTTACATGGAATTATTAATCGCTGAGTATTAGTGCTACACAGAAAATAAAAGAATTGATTTATTACCTAAACTAGTTTAGCTAATGTGAAAGTTTCTATTTCACCTAATCTTTTCAACAACTTTTCTACTTACACAGTTAATTTAACAATCATGCATTAGGTAATTCACCTAATTAAAATTAGTTAATTCAACTAAAATTTTGCTTATTAAATCATCTAATTCTTCTAGTTCTTTTACCTAATGCAAGTTGTCGATTTGTTCGTACACTAGGGAAGTAACGCATATTAGCATTATCCACGCCTCAGTATAAATTTTATATAAATATTTACGTGGATAAATGCTTTCCTTACAACTTGTTTTTTTCCCGTATTTGAATTTTATAGGAGCACAGCGCTCTCCTATAAAAAACATAAATAAAACGAAGTGAGAACATTTTACAAAAAGTAAAGTCTCATGCGAGAATTGAACTCGGACCGCTGTCGTTATAGTCAAACGTTTTACCGCTGTGCTGTTACGCCGTTTGATAACTTGGGAACAAAATGTATATAAAAATATGAGGTCTACAACTCTGAAATTATTTTTCCACTGGACATCTACAGCAATTTGATTAATTGGTATGTAGAGTAAATTCCTGTATTGGAAATTTAGCTCAATAGATAAGGCGTTGGTAGTTGAAATCTTGAGATCACAAGTTCGACTCTCAGCGGTGGCAAAGAAATTTTTTCAGTCATTTATACAATGTATATATCTCTCTCATTCTATCTACTATAAAACAAATCTTTCTTCTCTATCATGTGACGAAATGAGGTAAAGTCACCTAAGGAAAGTTTCACTTCAAAATAGAAATTGCAAAACAAAAAACATATTTTTTGCATATTTTTTGCACGGCATTCCCACTCTTAAGTGGGAATGCTATCTAAATAATTAGATGATTTTTCTACACTTAGTAGGTGGCTTGCCTAATCTGAAGTGGTCATAGTTTAAAAAAAATTAGCTTATTCTTCTAATAAATTATGTGTCTTATCTATTTTATGGTTGAAGGTACACCTAAATATTTAGGTTTTTTTAGCTACTCTCGCAGTTAAACTACCCAATATAATTGCATATAATTAACATTTAGAAATTGGTAGCGCACCTAATCAAATTCGTTGACTGAAAATCACCGGATTACTTTAGCTGAATTCACTACATTTTTAGGTAAAAGTTCTACTCTTTTTTTTCTGTGTAGGATTAAAAGTACGATACGCCAATAAAGGCCTACTGTAAGCCCTCACAACAAAATTAGACAACAAATTTTTGTCACCATGGGGACGCTGACAGAGCCGCTCAAAGATCTATATCGCAACATTCATGCAGCGGCGTTGCATTGAATTTTTACTCAATGAGTATATAACCTACGATAAAAGTTTAAAAAGGAAAATGAAAGGAGGAGTGCTACGGTAAATTTTGTTTTACGACAGCATGGATTTGTTATTAAGCTTCACAACTAAAATACAAAAATTTCTTGTTGTCATGATTTCAGGGATGCAATCACATAATGCAGTAAAAATTCTACAGCCATGAAAAAACGTTGCATGGATTTTTAACTCTGTGACTACTGGTGCAACGGTAAATTTTAAGGAACGAGAACGAAGGTGAGGTCTTCGGGCATATGACAAAAATAAAAAAAAAATTGACGGCGTGTCAAAGACCCTAAGGGAACCGCCTAATGTGACGCATATGCATTACTTTTGCTGGATTAATTGAAATTAGAGCACAACCAATGGGGAAGCAAAAAAAAAACTAAAAGCAAAGCACCAACTCCAAATCCAACAACAACTCCAACTCCAACACCAATACCAACACCAACACTAACACCAACACCAACACCAACCTCAACACCAACTCGAATACCAACCTCAACACCAACACCAACCTCAACACCAACACCAACCTCAACACCAAAACCAACACCAACCTCAACACCAAAACCAACACCAACCTCAACACCAACTCGAATACCAACCTCAACACCAACACCAACACCAATCCCACGCCAACACCAACATCAACATCAATATCAACATCAACATCAACATCAACATAAAAATAACTATTCACATCAACATCAACATCAACATCAACATCAACATCAACATCAACATCAACATCAACATCACCATCAACATCAACATCAACATCAACATCAACATCAACATCAACATCAACATCAACATCAACATCAACATCAACATCAACATCAACATCAACATCAACATCAACATCAACATCAACATCAACATCAACATCAACATCAACATCAACATCAACATCAACATCAACATCAACATCAACATGAACATGAACATGAACATCAACATCAACATCAAAAACATCAAAAACATCAACATCAACATCAACATCAACATCAACATCAACATCAACATCAACATCAACATCAACATCAACATCAACATCAACATCAACATCAAAATCAACATCAACATCAACATCAACATCAACATCAACATTAACATCAACATAAACATAACCATTCACATCAACATCAACATCAACATCAACATCAACATCAACATCAACACCAACATCAACATCAACATCAACATAAACATAACCATTCACATCAACATCAAGTAGGTCTTGCAGTTGATACTCAAAAAGAGAGCGCTCACAATCGGCCATTGAAAACACAAACAATGTTGAAAACGTTGAAGTAATAAAAATAACAACCACAGCAGCTGCAGATACATTTGCACAAGCAGTTGTTTTTGACAGGAGATGTTTTCTTGTAGAAGAGAAAATAAGCAGTTGTCAATGCTACCTTGTATTAAATACCATGGGTTAAGCCTTAACCCATGGTATTATAATTACAAGGTTGCATTGCCTATGTTCACACGTCAGTCAAATGATTGAATCAGTCAAAATTTGTTGTTGGTTTCCTATGTAAAAAAAAATGAACTTTATCTCAGAGCGAAAATGAACTCCAAATTCTTCTCTCGTCAGTCAAAATTTTGATTGAGCTGTAGACCTGGATCAATCAGTCAAATGGTTGCATTATTTTAATTGTTTGTTGTTTAGTAGGAAAATATGTCAAGAAAAGTAGTTAATTAGTAGTTTTTTGGTAACAAATGTAGTTTTTTGAAGAGAAAAGGATGTAATCTGTAGCCCTTGCGAACAAAATGAAATGCAACACAACTTTTCTATTAAAAAAGATACAGTAAAACGTGTATACAGTAAAGAAGTGAAACTTCTTCTTTGTATACTCTTTTTCTCTTCTAGAATAAGAACCATTTTAGTGTAAAGGCTCGATTATGCAATCGTAAAGCTACGCAACGTAACGTGGCGTAGAGTTCTATCTGGAATAGAACCCATCGCTGCGCTAGGTTACGTTACGATTTCACTAGCCACTTACACTTATTTTTCATAAGATAGATTTACGATTGCATAATCGAACCTTAAAGGCAAAGAGAGAACTTTTTAAGCAAAAGAAATTCAATAAAAAGTTTTTATAAAAACAATTTTCTGTTTACTTAATATTCATTTGTATGGACCTATGGCCGAAAAGCAATTAACTTGATAACCAATTTGCGTCGTATTTACATATAGATGTGAATGCAGAATACAACTTGATATATTTTTAGTTCAACATATATATGTACGTATTAATATTACTTATATCAAACATATACTTACTATTATTAATAATATTTCGATATAAAATTATATAACTACAATATGTATAAAATAGTTATCTATTGAAAGAACTTATTCCAACTTTTCTTGCGCACAGTGTCAAGTTAGCGTCATGGGCGACAGCATATGCTTCATGAATTTGGGTTTTATATAATTTTATATTGCAATATTATGAATAATAATATAATATGTGTAATATGAGCAAAATTCATAGAGGTTATATTAATACATTGAATTAAAGATATACCAACGTTGGTATTCTAAAAAAATATTGGCATGGCAGCCCTAGTATGAGAGTTTACTTTGCGAAAATCATAATGCGCTCAGGGCAACTCTTTTATTCACTTCTGCTTCGCTGAATCTTTCTCTCTTCTACCCGAGTCATGGCAACCCCCCTTTCTACCACACATAGAACGCAATCAGCACACAATCTGCGGCTTTTGCCACCCAGCGGTAATCGAAGCGTTTCAAAAGCCCTAAACAAGCGCTTCTGCCATAGCGCTTCACACATCTGAAGCGCTTTTTAAGTAAACCAAATTCATATTAAAATTTATATTGGATATCCTAGGATGAAAGCGCTTCTTAACAATGAAATAGTTAAAAAGCTCTTTAAAAAAACAAAAAACAAAGCGAGAAAATTTTTTAATATGCGAGGATTGAACTCGCACCGCTCGCATTACAATCAAATGTCTTACTGCTGTGCTTTTTTCCGATGTTTTTGTTAAGAACAAAATGTGTATAAAAACATCAGCTCCACAACTCTGAACTCTGAAAAGCACATCGCTATTTCTAGGAACGCTTTTTATTTTCCCGCTGGGCATCTACAGCAAAAGTAGTTCGATTAATTGGTATATAGAGCAAATTTATTTATGAAGAGTTTAGCTCGTTGGATAGAGCGTTGTCTTTGCAATCGTGAGTTCGCAGGTTCAATCCTCAGCAGAGACAAGCAAATTTTTTAAGTCTTTTATATAATGTATATCTCTCTCATTCTCTCTACTGTAAAACATATCTTTCTTCTCTATCGTGTAACGAAATGAAGTAAATTGACCTTGAAATTTCACTCCTCAATATTCTCATTCAAATGTCGAAGCGCCGTCTAAGAAGTTTCACTTCAAAAATTTAAAATCGGGTTTTGTTTATTATGTTGTGTTTACTTTCTATTTACAGCACGATACGATTTCACAAAATAGTAGGTAGCAGAAAAGTAACAAATGGCGTCGTCAGAGCATCTATCAAAAGATCGTGTGTGAGCAGGCGTCAGTCAAAATTTTCACAGAGAGTAAAAGAGAGTAAAAAATCGTGATGAACTTCAGTCATTTGACTGACGTGTGAACATAGCCATTGACAGTTGCTTTGGAAACCATCTTCTGTCAAAAAAATGTACTCAACAAGAGAGCGTTCATAATCGGCCATTGAAAACACAATGTTGAAAACGTTGAAGTGAAAAAAAAAACAACAAATTCAGCAGCTGCAGCTGCATTTACGCAAACAGTTGTTTTTGACAAGAGATGTTTTCTTGTAGAAGAAAAAATAAGCAATTGTCAATGCTACCTTGTATTATTATACCCAGTGTTGCCAGAACTTTTTTGAGAAAAGCACGAGATTTAAAAAAAATATCGCCCAAAATCGCCCAATGAAAAAAAATCGCCAAAAAGAAAAAAGAAGAAGACTACCTGCACAGCTGTTGTTGACGAGTTGAGACGCTACTAAGAAGTTACTATCTTTGGTAATCTTTGAATCCGAACATGGTATAATAACCCAGGTAGACTTATTAGAGTTGAGTTCCTAGAATTCGACCTGCCTTTGCTGTCAAACTCTGCGCTGATATTGCCACATCTTGAATTTTGTGGGAAAAAGTAATTAGGTTGGGATTTTATAATGGGCTAAAGGGATAACAATAATGTAATAACAGAGCAACCCAAGTTTTTGTTTATTTTTGATAATTGACAAAGCATCATTGCAATATTTTGACACAAATACTAACTATGGTTTTATTAGCACGCTTTGATTTTCATACATACCGCACTTGTATACAACGTAATAATAAAGAAATTCAATGAACAGAAGAAAGTTCTAAACTGTACTAAAGTACTAAATTAAATGCTTAGTTCATATAAATTTATTGTACTATTTTTTGTTCTTAATTTATATATCTATTATAATTCCATATAATATTAAAACATTTTCTTCTGAAAACTCGGATTTTTGCTTAAAGATATGGCAGCACCGTATTTTGACAGCAAAGGAAGGTATGCCAACTTTTGCTGTCATTCTAATAAGTCTACCTGGGTTATTATACCATGAATCCGAATATCTTTGGATGGGCACATGTAATTGTTGTGATCTTTTCAGAGGTGGGTTATTTTATTTTACTTGAGGTGAATGCAAAAATTCAGCAAAATCTGTTTTTGAAGAAAAATACAAAGAAACTGAACTATTGAAAATTTTGTTTTTTTGTTTAAAATACCCTGTTTTCGAAGAAAATATTAATTAACCCCCTTACGTAACTTTTTTAACAAAAAATGGTCTCAAAATGTAAAGAAACATCCATTGCAAATATTTAGATGCAGTTACTACATAGTTATTGAATTAAGTTAAAGAATTATAAGCAAAAATTTGTGACTTAAAGGTGAATTTGACCTTGAATTTCTCTCTTATTTGACCTAATCCGATAGAACTGAGTATGAGGGCATAATATATAGACCATGCACTACTAGAAACCATTGAGATATTTGAAGTTATTTTTTCGTGTCGCACTGTGTTATTAGATAGTCATTAGAAAGAGAAAAAAATTATGTGACAAAATCATCGCAGCGCTTCTTTTTTGCGGCAAAGTTATCAATAACTTCGTTAATATTTATTTTAATGTTTCTATGTATATGCAATAATGCGAGTCCATTTAATCGTTCTTGTTGCATAGTTGAACGTAACCATGTTTTTAATCGCCGCAGTGTAGAAAAACTTCGCTCAGCTGTTTCTACACTGATAGCAAGCGTGGCAAAGACAGCAATCGTTTTAGAAATTAGTGAAAAAAATGTCATTATCACAAAGAGTAAAAATGGTGTTGATATCATTAACCTTAGTTTCGCTCGCCCATTAACACTGCCAAATTTGAAGTTCATGAAATAAATGAATTGGAATTAGTTCCTTATTACCGTCACAAAATGGAATTATTATCTTAGAAATGTTAACACTTAAATTGCTTAGCTTTTCATTGTTGTGTTTATCAATTTTGTTTGGCAAGATTTCGTTAACATATAGTTTTTGGAAAAATTTTTCGCTGAAACGAGCCTCCATATCAGCAATGATATCATCTAGTAATGGTACAAATATGGAAATTCGATAGTAGTCTTCTGGTGTTGAAGCGCTGACATTACTACGATGACCTTGTCTTCCAGCAATACGAGGTATATTAATTGACAAACCTAACCTCTAGTGTAATTCCTGCAAATATTGTTTTAAAATATGATTCTGCGTTTTCTTTTTTTTTAATAAACAATCATCAAGCAGTGATCTTAAAGTTATTATTGAACTTTCTGCTGCATCCTTATAGAGGTTTGTTTTTTGCAAGATGGTGCTTAAAACCTGAGATGCTCCCAATAAATCCGAAAGTACACATATGGAAACAATACAACTTGTTGACTAGTTTTTTTTTTCAGATGACTACAGATCATGATATTCTACAAGCAAAATGGTCTTACTCTTATCGCATCGCTTCATAAGAACGTCACATACACGCAAATGACGTCACAAAACAAAAATACTTTAAGAATTGTTGAAATCAATTAAAAAAACTTTATATTAATATCTCTGACCATTTTTTTGTAGTATTCTTTTAAAAAACGGCTTCAGAATCGCTTATGTATACATAAAAGTACCCTTAAGCTGTGGGCACAATTATTTACTTCAAATAAAGTATTTAAAAGTTCTTGGGGGGTGGGGGTAATTACCCCCTTAACCCCCCTTGTATCCGCGCCTGCGGGGCTGTCATAGAAACCACCCAGCTAGAACACTGACCGTCAACTGACGCTCAGCGCTGATAGAAAAATGTCAGTTTTTTGGTCAGTACGGTCAGTTGGTGCGTGGATATTGTTTTTGCGGTGGGCCAAAATTGACACTTTTTTCCTATCCGTGTGATCTGGTATCTCTGTCTGGCACCCATCTTACTTTAAGCTTCCTTGTTTTGCAAACGTCTCTTGTTAGGAAAGTATTATGTGAGTGTGTTAGTTGATACCAAATTTCGTGTGGTTGTATTTGAGATTTGTAAGTCCTGTCTTGCTGGGCAAAGATAACAAGATAGGAAACTTGAAAAACATAACCTCAAAAAAGGTTTGCATGTATTAGTGCGACGAAAAATCAACCCTGAACTTTACTCTTGTTCTTCATCGGCCGCAAACTCTCAAAGAAATCACTTTGCAATCCCTGAAAATAATGCATATAATCTATTTATTATGATTTAAATATTTAAGTTGAGTTGCAATAAACTGTTTGCAACCAAAACTGATTACTAACAGACCTATTCCGGTGAGTTGACAGAGTTCAACATATTTACAATAGTAAATATATTGACAATATTTCCTATTCTCGTTCAATTCTTAAAGCTCTTTTCTTGGCACAGTTGTCAATAGCAAAAGAGGTGTTGACAGTGAATTTTGTTTGTAGATATCCAGCTGCTGCTGGTTTGTTCGCTCATAGTTTTCTCGCCAAATAAAATAAAGGATTATAAATGTTTAATAGTATATAATACATATTAATAAAACAATAAGAACTTACGAATAAAAACAAAAATAAAGAACAATAAGAATAAAAATAATTTCGTCCATTTTCTCGAAATAATTTAAACACTGTCAAAACAAAGTGTTGCCTCCTATAAACAGTATTGATCAAATATGTTGTGGGGGATAATTCAAGTACAATATAAAATTTTTATGTTTTTGTTTCTTTAAATATTTGTAAATGATTTAAAAATATTGAAGCGTTTGAAAAGATTGTGAAAAGAAAAACGTAGTTCTCTTTTGATTTAGAATATATAGTGATTAAAAGTTCCATCTTAAAAGTGTGCTATCTCTGAAAGTTTCGAAGATATTTCATCACAGCTGGTATCATTGAAAAGGGAAATTGATTGCCTTTATTATACTTGTTAAAATTTTTACTAAATTTCTTCATGGTTTTTCAGACAAAACGATTTTACTTTTTTTTAAGATTTGTTCTTTCAATAAACTAATTTTAAAGAAAAAAAGATACAGTATACCGTGTATACAGTAAAGAAGTAAAACTTCTTCTTTGTTTACACTCTTTCTATTCTAGAATAAGAACCATTTTAGTGTAAAGGCTCGATTATGCAATCGTAAAGCTACGCAACGTAACGTGGCGTAGAGTTCTATCTGGTATAGAACCCATCGCTGCGCTAGGTTACGTTACGATTTCACTAACCACTTACACTTATTTTTCATAAGATAGAACTGCTTTACGATTGCATAATCGAACCTTAAAGGCAAAGAGAGAACTTTTTAAGCAAAAGAAATACAATAAAAAGTTTTTATAAAAAAAATATTCTGTTTATTTAATATTCTTTGGTATGGACCTATGTCCGAAAAGCAATTAATTTGATAACCAATTTGCGTCGTATATACATCGTATATAGATGTGAATACAGAATACAACTTGATATATTTTTAATTCAACATATGTACGTATTAATATTACTCATATCAAATTATACTTTCTATTATTAATAATATTTCGATATAAAATTATATAACTACAATATGTTTAAAATAGTTATCTATTAAAAGAACTTATTCCAACTTTTCTTGCGCACAGTGTCAAGTTAGCATCATGGGCGACAGCATATGCTTCATGAATTTGGGTTTTTATATAATTTTATATCGCAATATTATGAATAAAAACATAATATGTGTAATATGAGCAAAATGCATAGAGGTTATATTAATATATTGAATTAGAGATATACCAACGTTGGTATTCTAAAAAAATATTGGCATGGCAGCCCTAGTATGAGAGTCTACTTTGCGAAAATCATAATGCGCTCAGGGCAACTCTCTTATTCACTTTTGCTTCGCTGAATCTTTCTCTCTTCTACTTGAGTCATGGCAACCCCCCTTTCTACCACACATAGAACGCAATCAGCACACAATCTGCGGCTTTTGCCACCCAGCGGTAATCGAAGCGCTTCAAAAGCACTAAACAAGCGCTTCTGCCATAGCGCTTCACACATCTGAAGCGGTTTTTAAGTAAACCAAATTCATATTAAAATTTACTAGTAAACCCGTATGACGTTAAAACGCCAAAATGCGCTCGCGATATCTTCGTTGTGAGGCTTAATAGCACATCTATTCTGTCGTTAACTAAAATTTACCGTAGCACGTCTCCTGAGCGAGTTATAATTCAACGATACTAAATTTCTGTTGGATAAGCTTCTACCTTCACGACCTGACCTTCCGTGCGTAGAATTGGGCTTATCACCCAATACAGATGTCTTAAGAAGAGGTATAGGATGTTTGAATTAGCTGTGCAAAGTATGCTCTCCTTCAAATGAGCTGGCGGCGATGCCAGTAAAGGCTCCTGGAATAGCGATTTTGCATGAACTTGCTATTTTGTGGCTAGTGTATCAATATAAAATATATTTGTACGTTTTTCGCTTCGCTCAACTGCTTTAATAATACGATAGTATGAAATTGAAAATTTGAGAAAAAATTGATCACATAGTTTTAGGCATTAAATAGAAAGCTGGCTTTCTTCGTAGAAGATTGTTTTGGTTTTCTTATTTAAATACAAAATTTTTAAGATTAATTGATACCCTCTTTATAAAAATCGCATTTACGGTATGGATTTGATGGTCATCACAAAAAAAGCGCTTGCGTAATAATAATATACATAGAATAGATATTGGATATCCTAGTATGAAAGCGCTTCTTTACAAACAAATAGTTAAAAAGCTCTTTAAAAAAAACAAAAAAAAAGCTAGAAAATTTTAAAAGATGCGGGGATTGAACCCGGACCACTGGCATTGTTATCAAATGTCTTACCGCTCTGCTATTAGCGAACAAAATGTGTATAAAAATCTGAAAAGCACATCCTCAAAGCATATCAAAACTACACATAAAAAGCGCTGTTTCTAGGAACGCTTTTTATTTTGCCGCTGGGCATCTACAGCAAAAGTAGTTCGATTAATTGGTATATAGAGCAAATTTTTGTATGAATAGTTTAGCTCATTGGAAAGAGCGCCGCCTTTGTAGTCTTGAGTTCGCAGGTTCGATCCTCAGCGGTAACAAGCATATTTTTTAAGTCTTTTATACAATGTATATCCATCTCATTCTCTCTACTGTAAAACATATCTTTCTTCTCTATCGTGTAACGAAATGAAGTAAATTGACCTTGAAATTTCACTCCTCAATATTCTCGTTCAAATTTCGAAGCGCCGCCTAAGAAGTTTCACTTCAAAAATACATTATTATGGAAGTCTTTTATTATTATAATAAAAAAGTAATATTTTTGTCATTCAATTTTATATACAGTTTTTTGTAGTAACTGTTAAACTGTCCGAGTTATTACACTTTTAAGAAATTACTTTGAACCAATATAACTTCTAAAAGAAAGGAGAGAGACATTTTTTTGTGCCATTGTTTTAAAGGTTTCAATATTTAAAAACATAATATCAAAATAACTAACAAAATCTCAACGATAAATTCATATTTTCATTTTAAAAAAGGAAATTAACAAAATTGGGGTAATTTTTTCAATAAAAGTGCAACACTTAACAGCTGCTTTCTCACAACATGCTTTTCACCTTCCTGTGGTGAATAAATTAAGCTTTTCATTTGTCAAGTGTTCGCCTGAATAGGTTTTACAAGTCAGGTTGACAAAATATTGACAAATTATTTCTTGTAAATTGACAGCCAGAATAAGTCTGTAAGTCCCTTTATTTTAATTCATACATGCGTTTAAAGTTTGCCAATTTCTTCAGTTGTTGTATTTGTCAACATTTTTGAAAAATTTTAATTTTACACTAACCCCCGCTATTCGAGGTGAAATTTAAAAAAGGAACACTCTTGTTCTTCTGCTATTTCCTGCTGGAACTTCGTTTGCAACAAGAAAATTAATGTATGGATTGAGTGTTTGAATATTTATATCCTTAAGTTGTGTTACAGGAATCTGTTTAACATTCAAATAATTACATTCATTTTCTTATTTTATTTTCTATCGCCAAACAAAGTTTCCAAACTTTGGCATTTGTTGTTTTTGTCAATGGCTTTTTATTTTTACAATGACTGCTTTGTAAAAGTTCTGTTATATTTTATCCCATCAGAGTTGTCAACTATCATTGTTTTCCTTGAAAATTTGCTTGATTGAAATAAATATTGCGACGATACGATCAAGCATTTGTTTATGTCTAAAATTTATAAAATTGCATTGCATGTTATTTTTTAAAATTGAGACTATGAATCAATTAAGTTTACCAACTTATATATTTTGACTTCTCGTAGACTCAATTGATTTCCTATGATCATCGTTGTAGATTTATAAGAGAATTTTATGAGTAGCTAATAACAACCTATCCAAATATTTTCATTTGGTGGCTAAACAGGCCGCTGCATTAATTTTTCAATATCTTATGTTGGTTTTTTCCAAATTAAAAGCTATCCTATAAAAAGATAAATTGGCAACACTACTTCTGACAATAGAATGAAAAAAACTACATTTCATCAAAGAACTAAAATATAATCTTAGTTCTTTGCATTTCATTCATAAATTCACCCAGCTGATATTATTATCCTTTACGTTACATACACAAATTTTTTACTTTTCGTAAGGAAATAATGTGGTTTTTTATGTATAAAATCTTATTGAACATGAAGCTGAAGCACAAAAATAAATATTTTTAGCATATAAAAGAATATTTAGAGAACTTTAGATGTTTTTGTTGTTGTTATCAAGTCAATCAATAAAAAACGTGTTGGAAGGGTTAAGTAGCATAACCCGCAACTGACATATTCACCTCACTATTTGTGGTGAACAGATTTCTCTCGTCTGTGTGTTTACTTTTTGGAATTTCAGATTCCCCACAGAAGTTTCCCATCTTGTTATCTTTGATAGAAACCAAGACAGTTTTGCTTTTTGTTAGAATTGCAAATCCATTTTGATTTCATTTAGTGTCACGAAATCGTATTGGGTTAGTTCCTTTCGAACATAAACAAAACCGATGTTCGAATCAGCTGTTTCTCACATTTTGTGTGTGTAATTTTCCCAATAGGCAATTTAGCTAGAGCTCTGCAAAATAAGGTTTCCGTGATCGCTGTATTTTCGAGCGCTTCTATAAGGCCTATCTCAAGAAGAAATGTAAAACGTTTCTTAACTAAAAGTTTTATCAGTGGTTTCCAATAATTGTTTGTTTTATTTATGATAAAAAGTAAACCTGAATTTAAAAAATAATTTCATTTTTGGTTTAATATTATATCATATATTGTGTTGCTAAAAAATTCAGCACTTCATTATTTTATTTTCTTTTTAATAATTTAAAAACAAAAATTTTCGATGTCTTATAATTCTTTAATTATTTTCAATACTAATTTATATAAATTCTAGTAAATTTCATACATTTGTACAAAAGAGCACGGCATGGTACAAAAAGGGATAAAACAAGCCTTAAAATTATTCAAATTGCTTAGCATTAAGGTGGATTCTGGAAACTCGGTTCAAGTAGATTTTAAATACAAAAGGATGTCGAAATCGGTGTAACCACCTGCCAGCGGTTTTGATTTGGAAAACATCACTTTTTTGTTAAAAATCAATGGTTTTTTGGTATTTTTTATAAAAACCGCTGTAAATCTTCTATTTTGCAGTAAACTCAAGAAAATTTAGTATTTTTAAAATAGACCTGATGTGATCTATGGATTTATAAAATAACGTTTAATTTTTCATTTACGTAAAACACAATTTTAGTGGCTACTTGCCACACATTAGATCAAGGGTGTCAAACTCAAAGGTTAAATTGGGCCGAGCAAACAAAGTTTAACTTTCGGTGGGCCACAAAATAAATGGATAGTCAAAGAAACAAACATTTATTCGAATAATTATGTATTATAAATTATAATTTATAATAAACATATATATAAAAAAAGAAACATTTAATATTTAGATCCTGATACTTGGTATCTCTTCCGTGCTACTAATTTTTCTATTTCGGGAGAAATTTTGTTTGCAGTGATGACTTTCAAAACTGATCCAAGGTGAGCCATTAATAGAGTTTCTAACAGCAGAAATTCAAAAACACAATTAAATATATCTTAGTAGTACCAGGCATTGGTATTAGTTCCAATAATTCCTCATAAATATTAAAATCCGTGTCGCAAGCACGAAGAAACACAGCTAATTGAGTACCACCAATGTCCGTACTCTCTTTCCGCAACTGTATTTCGAGACAAAGAAATTGTTTGAAAAGCCTTCAAATTTCCAGGACAAACAATTTCTCCAGCTTTAATCAGGCATTTTTTGATGAAATCACCTTCAGTAAAAGCCTTCGGTGTTTAGCTATCAACTCTGACAAGACGTAGCTTGCATGTACCGCAGCTTCACTTTCTTGCAATACTTTACTAAACATTAACTGTTGTTTTTTTAGACCAAACTTGAGCTCTTTCAACTTTTCTTGTCTCATTAATCCTTCGTAACTATCATATTTTGATTGGTGTTGTTAGTAGTGACGTTTAATATTATATAATTTTGGTACATGAATACCATTCTTACATATCAAACACATTATTTTATCTTTTACTTCACAGCAAAAATATTCCAATTCCCATTTCACTTGGAATACTCGATGTTCGTCCGCGATTTTTCGTTTAGTTCCACTTGGCTTCAATGAAGACATACTGAACACAAAGAACTGGAGTAAATAAGCAGTTGTTAACACAAAAGAATAAAATTAATATTAATAAAATATAAATTTTTTAGCATTAACCTACCAGACACAGAATAACTGCACAAATCTGTTAATAGGGTATTAATTATAAGCGAAATGAATAATACTCAATTTGCAGCAAAAGTCAACAATTATTCAATAAACAAACAGCTGATCAAAAGTGATGCCACCTATTAAAAATTGCTGGTAATAAGCATGTTTCAATCACAAGGTAGGCTTATTTTGAAATGGCTACTCAAACGTAAATTTTTGCAACGCATTTTGTTTAATAATAGCAAAAACAAAGAGTATAATTAAAAAAAAACGTTTAGCGAATTCTACCTATCTTATGTTTATTCTGCGTCGATATGTTATTATATTTATATTATTGTGTGCCAATATATTGGCCGGGCCGCAAAAATATTCCTTGTGGGCCGCATGAGGCCCGCGGGCGGCGTGTTTGACACCCTTGCATTAGATAATGGCCGGTTTTGCAGGGATAAGTAATTAGTTCTCAATAGAAATCATGAATTCTTATCAAAATCCTTCCAACAAATTAAGTTTTATGTGAGCCGCTGATAACAACTCAACGACCGAAAGAATCAACATTTATAAGAAACTAGCCGATCCCGGCAAACTTTGTTTTGCCATAGCAAATAAAGATTCGTAAATAAATGTAATCCATATTTTTAATTCTTTTATTTTATTGACTGTACGGATTATTGAAGTTGGCAATTCGAACTCTGGAAATTTTCAACGCTCGTTTCATTCACGCATACACAAACTTGCACTGTTGCCGCTCGTCAAATTAGAAATAATTATATACAGAACTCAACAACATTGCTATGTCGTTGTGACATTTTCACCAAATTCACCTCTATAAGAAAAGCATGTATAAAAAAAGATAGATAACTACTATAACGGTAACTAACTCAAGCACAAAAGGGAATACAATTATTTACAAAACAAAGCAATGTAAAATTGTAAAGAGTGAAATATATTTTGTGGTTGTGGTTAATTAATCATTTAAGAATCTTCTTAGAGCCGCCGCACATTACCGACTTTTAATAGGCCGATAGTTTGATGCTTGATCGGCCGCAACTGACAAGCCAACTATTTTGTTGGTTGTAGGTGCGCACACTGTGCCCGGATAGCACGGTTGCCACTTTGGTACAATTGTACCAAAATTGGTACATTTATTTTTGCTTGGTACATAGGTACATTATTTTCTGATTTGGTACATTTTGTAAAAGTTTAGAAATTTCACAAAAATCGAAATTTGGTAGCACTGTTGGCGTAATGTTCAGTGTTCAGTAGAAGCTTGCATTGCATAAAGTTCCACCTTTATTCTGAGGGAAAGAAAGAGACAGAATACAATATCATAATTAAAAGGAAGATGAAAAGCCTGGATTTTTGCGCCAATTTGTGTATAAATAACAAAATGTAATTTATAATTGTTCCAGTGTGCGCTTCAATTGTGTTCAGGTAGAAGGAAAAACGCTACTAATGGAAAGGTAGTTATAAAAACTCGATATTGAATATAATATTAGGTTAGGTTAGGTTAGGTTAAAAGGGAGGGGCAACTTAACGTTGCCTACACGGGGGCCTATTGGTCCATTGTGGTTCCCTATATCTGTGGTCCTAATGTGTCAAAAACGAATATAATATTAAATTTAATAATATTTTGCTTGCAGATTTCTTATAAGAAAAACCAAAACCTGATGCCAATGATTGCGTTGATTTAAGGGAAGCGTCTAATTCTGACTGCGAGAGTGAAGCTGAATGCAGCAGGTAGTTGTTTCATTATTGTTGAAAAATTTATTAAAACTTGTAAAATTTTATTTTAGTGTTGTGTTGTGTTCCTGCCCAATTAAAGAGTGACTTCAATAGGAAGTTTCGTCCAGAATGGCTGCAAAACAAAAATGCATTTGTGTCGTCTGCGAGAACTCGCTCGTGAACCTCTTGCCCAACTTGCACAGATATGCAAAGAATACTTTGCATTGTCAAAACAATGAAAAGAGAAAATAACGGATTATGATGGATGCATTCATGAAAGCCAAAAATACATTTTTAGAAAAGCAAGTTCGGTAGGACGAGTAGTGTTCTCCATTATGCAGTATCTACCATTTCGTCTAACGGACTTTCTTTCAAATTTGCGATTGGTATGTGGTATAACAAAATTGTCGCAAGTGGCGGATATAAAATAGATATAAAATTTTATAGATAGTATATAAAATAACTTAATATTTTTGTTTTGTTCGTATACACACAAATATACACCATTGCAATGAATTATTATAAGAAATGTAATAAAACAGTTTTGTTAAAAAAAAATTGGTACATTTTATTCCTTTTTGGTACATTTTTACGTAAAATTTGGTACGAAAAAAAATGGACGAGTGGCAACCGTGCCGGATAGTTTGCTAATTGCGGGGTGCATTTGAGAAACATTCTCATGGGGAATTTTAAAATTATTTCGCTGTTTTGAGTTTTATAAAATTTTTAGTTACTGACATTTTTTTGTTGATTTTGGTGCGAGTATGAATATTAAAAATATTTTTTATTAGATTATTTTTTAATAAGCAGTATTCAACATTTTGCTGGCACTTACGCTATCTTTTATAACAATAATTAAAACTTGTTTATCCCTATTTGTAATCTGCAAAAGGCAACACTTTTCCCCATTCATACTGCAAAAAGAAGCACTTTTCAACGAAAAATAAAATTACAACAAAAACAAACAAAATGTCCACCAGTTGGCAAACTATTTGATCGGCTAGTGTGCGGGCTTCCATAGCACGCCATACCATGATACAATTATACAAGGTAGGAGTGACAACTGGCAATTGTATCACCAGTGTCTTGCACTGACTGTCATTTGCCTGTATATTTTGTTTTCTATTTTCTTTTCTTCTTTTTTCGTTCTCTAATTTATACTACTTTTGACAGTTGGTGCAAGACGAAAAAACTGTCACTCCTACCTTTTATATTTGTATCATGCGCCATACCCACTTGGCAAGTCTGCAGATAGTTGCCAGACTTTAAAATCAAGTGGAAATCTGACCTCCCATTTGATTTTTAGTTGGGTTTGATTCAATCGTTAGGTGTGCGCACCGACTGTTTTTTGAAGCGAAGCTTTTTACGATTCGTTCTGTGACTTGCTGGAATGAAATCTGAAAAAAAGGCACTTTTTTCCGACACCGTTTTTTTCTTAGAACTGATATTGTTTTTTGCTTGCGTCTATTGGAACAAGAGTCCTCAGTCCTCAGTCCTCTTCACTGATACTTTAACGCTTTAACCATCGAGCCAAAATCCTCTGTTGGTAAATATCGCTGATTCAATATTAAGAATTAACTAAAGCTATGTTGCAGTAGATCAAAATAATCTATTTATAGGAATTGTATTGGCTACATATCCTTCATCTCCTACAATAACCATTAGCCAATACACAATAACCACTATAGATTGGCTATACAAACAAGAGTACTAAAAAACACAAATGTTGCTTCTACTTACTAATAGATGTCGTTATGTTACAAAGAAATTTAATGATTTTTGTATATTTATTCCCTACAACTGAACAGGTGGACTTTAAGGGAGGGCCGGAGAAGGCTAATATGTATGATCAAACCCCATTATTTTTGCAAAAGGAACATTTTTCTCTTGAGGATCTAAGTTAAAGATATTATTTATGATTTATCTTTTTAAAAAAGTGCATCAGAGAAAACTCTGATGCGTTTTTATTGAGTTCTTTTTCTAAACTAAAGCTTAACAATTTTTATACTTATTATTCTAACTTATTCTCTGCTCTGCTTGTTTATTGTTGTTTTATTTTGATGACGCAGCGATCCCACGATGTGCATGTGAACGGATGGACTGTAGACATGCCCTCCTTAAGTGTGAACGTCCTCGTTCGGAATCCATAAATTGGGAATATCCTGAATTTCTATGGTCCTAGATGTGGGGACTGGTGGTTGATCCTGAATAACGTTGGTTATGTTTATAGGATGTTTTCTTTTTGACCAACATATTTTCATGAGCAGTATTAATGTTGAACATATTACAATTAATATTAATCCGAAATTTATTGTTAGGTTGAGGTGATTCTTCCTTTTTAGCAAGTCTATGTGTTTAGTATTTTCGATATGGAGTTCTTTAATACTTTCTAAAGTAAGTATTTCTTCGATTTTCTCTGCTATCTTCGTTGGTTGAAGAATCGCTGGTAGCGGTTTGTATCCAACAGAATCCTTGGCTGCATAACGTTGTGCGCCTATTTCTATAGTTGCATTGTGGTACTGTATGACATAGCTTCCGTTTAGGTCCATTGGTTTTTCGTTGATTAATAACCTTCCTTCAAATTGATTAAGTAGGATTATTCCAGGTGCAATACTATCTATTATTGGAATATGTTGATTGTTAATGTGCGTACAAGTTGTCGGTTCGCCATTTAGTAAATGAGGTATGCAGGATGAGTTGCTTATATCTATAACGTCTTTATAACTACAAAGTTTTAGATTTTCTATAATTCTACAATTATTTTTAATATTTAAAATCTTATTTTCGCATTTTAAAATTTTTTCACATTCAATTTTATTTATTAATTTACCCGTTCTTATAGGTTTTAAAAGTATTTTTTCACATAATTTTTCATCTGTTATTGGAATTTTCATTATATAAATCAACATAGAATTGTTAGTTGCAATGCTTACATCTGCATATTGCATTGTTTCTTCTAAATTCATATACGGAATATTATCATTTTCTATTACTTCCTTAATTTTTTTAATTTCTTCGTTTCCCAAAATGTGGGAATTACTGACATTTGCTTTCGACCACTGAATGGCATTAATTAAATTTACCATTTCTTCTTTTAATATTTGTATCTGATACATTGTAATTATTCCGATTACTTGTTGAATATTATCTTCATTTTTAATGACTTTATTGACACAGAGTGTCACTATCCTAAAAGAATATGTTATAATTAGTTTTTGATTTTACTTTTGTGTACGATTCGTCCAGATTCTGTCAAAATTGTTGTATTTCTATCCTCTTTAACTGTTTCTTTTTTATATTGCGATGAAAGTTTTGAGCCTAATCTTTTATTGGAGCGAGCGAGCGAAGCTCCCATGGAACAACTTGCATGAAGAATGTTTAAAGGAGCAGAACTCTGAAATGGGTTGACCGATTTTAATATTTCTTTTTCTAAACTGTTCTACTGGTCTTAAATTAGGTGCCTGCGAAGCCCAAATTTGGAAATTCTGTTTAGTTTAGAAATTTATTGAAAAAAATATTTCCATATCTTTCTTTGTTGATACATATTCGCTTAATTCAGTTTGCTGCTTGCCTGCTTCTGTATGTATACGTCGTTCGCTTCGCTCGCTCGCTATAAATAACCGAACAGCATGGAACAACAACAACAACAACAAAAACATGAAGGCGAATGTTGTTCGCTGCAACAGCTGTTTATTACTAACTAAAATAAATAACTGCTATGCTGAAGTTTGTAAATGGATGCAAATACATTAAAATTAAATTGTTTTATGTTTTTATTTTCATGTGTTGGTAAACCCTGTAAAATAAAAGAAATTTGCAATTTTTTTAATTTTTTATTATATGGTGACTGGTAGGCTTATTAGCTTTCATTGCTTCCCCTAAGAATGTGCTGATTTTAACACCAACTCATCAAACCATTATCAGATTCTATCAATTCATGACTATAACTTATGGTGTTTTCGTTTCTACCAAAAAATGTTACCTTTTCATTGCCTCTTCTTTTTTCGTTTTCGATTGTTATATTAGTGCAAACGGGTGAAAAAAAACTGTGTTCGTTTCTTAAAATGTTTAATTAAACATTTAAAATAAAAACATTTATATTGGGCAAAAAAGACACATTTCTTGCCCTGCGAAACTTTTTGAGGGGAGAATGTTGCCCTGAAAATCAGCTGATTGCTTTAAACGAAAATATTATGAAATGCGTGTGTTAGACAACGTTAAATATATGCATTCATAATTTGACACTTAAATAATATTTTTAATAAAGCAAATTTTTTATTTTTGGCGCACACAAATATATCAGCTGATTGAATAAGCATGGTAGTGTTTTGTGTTCAAAACCTGCACTTTTTGAGGGTTGAGTGCAACACTTAAAAAATATTGCACTGTTGTAGGCCAACATTTTTTTGTAGAAACGAAAACACCAATAGATTTAAATTCAAATAATTAACACAAAAAACCAATAAATGTTATAAAATCGTCTTTAGCAGTTTTAATAAAATGATTTTTTTCGACAATATTTGAAAATAATTCTAAGCCTCCATTCCTATCCATGTTGCGATCAATATCACGATATTCTAATTTGTAGGTCCTAGGATCTAGGATATTGTGATATTGATCGCGACATGGATTGAAATATAGACTTAGAAATATTTCTAAATATTGTCAACATTTAGTTCATTAAAACTCCACTAGACGGTTTCGTATATTCAGAAGCATCAAGAGGGAGCACTCAGCATTTGAATAGAGATGAAAGTCGAGTCTTGGTTTTTGTTCACATTGCTTTAAACAACAATTTAACATAACAATTATACTAAATTAATTAAGGAAAGTGTTCGTAATGAACCAGATACTGAGGCAAATTGGACAGAACAACAAACTTTCAGGGAATGTTCATTAAGAGTATCATTAGAAGAACTGTCTACAAATCAAATTTTTAATCAACAATCAGCGTTCATCTTTTTTTTTTACACTGGACCCCGGTAATCCGGCCCCTGACTAATTCGGCACCCCCTGTAATCCAATACGTCCATTATTAATGAATATTTTTTTGACAATCTTCGCTAATGTAGATAATGAATTATTGAACAGGTTACTTACTTGTACTTGTATTGATTGATATATATTGTGATTTTATTCATAATTTTTGATTATTTTAGTATGTACATTTATTTGTACACAATTATTTCCTAATGTAGAGTTATTATTGTAAGTTCTATAGCATTAATAACGTCAATTTTATAATAAAACGTAAGCTTTCTATTGTATTGTTTAATTCACTTAATTTGACAAACATAATGGAGTATGATTTGTACTTCAGAGTATAACATACATAACCTTATCATTTTTTTTTAAGCTTTGAACCAAGATTTTTAGGTGTAATACCTATTCAGTCAAGTCTGCTTTGGTTCGAAATGGGGTGGTAGATTATTGTGAGCGAAGGGACAATCAATTCAATTCAAGTAATAAGGCAATCTCATCCACAAACTACGACTCCAAGTCGTTAATATTGATGAGTTTTCAATTTCAGCTGATTACTTAATGAATGAAAATTGCAAACGCAAAAGGTCTAAGCGTAGGATCATTGCCTAGCTGGGATTCGAATCCGGGACCTCTGGGGTGGCAGTTGATCACGTTTGACGCACATTTACCGCATTTGTGACATCAATGTTACCATTTTTTACTTTGTGGCCAAATTGTATGTTTACATACAATTACGGTAAACTTCCGGTACATTTTAAGACACATTTTTGAAAATGTTTAACGTGAGTAATCACAAAAAGCGCTGAAATTGAAGAATATAACATTAAGAAGCTGAAAAATGTTGGCAATGCTGTGACAATCATCAATGCTTTACGCACCCACGAGCGTTGTCAGACTCCTTCGACGATGCTAGAGGCTTAAGCCAAAAATTGAGACTTAAATTAATGAGTCAAAATCTTTTTCTATTGGTAGGACTGTGCAATGGGCTATAGGTGAGTTTGTTGAAATTTTCTATAACAATTGCAAAAGTGGCCGATTTATAGAGGAATTTCCTTTGTGCATTATGATCAAGTTTCCAAATTATTCTGGACCAAAATACAACAATTTAAATGTTTTACTTATTTCTTCCGTAGTAGTATCATTCAAAAAAGGATCAAACAATTTTACTCGCAAGAAGTTTTCACTACAACTTGCGTATGCCTTTAATATTAAAAATCGCAAGGATTAATTCTCAATCAAGCAGTTTTCGATATTAGAGAAAGGAAATTTACGTTATATTCCTTATGATAAGAAAATAAATAAAAAGAAAGGATTGGTTCAAAAACACCGAATACAATAAAATATTGTATTTCAACTAAAATATATTAACATTTTTTTGTAATTGAATGTTTGAGATCTGGTAATTTTATTGACAAAAAGTAGAATCCCCATTTAATTGAAATAACAAAACCTATTTAATATCTTTGCTTATATAGTTTTTACAAAAATCTATTGGAGCTAGCAACTCAACTAAATTACCTCCACAACGTACCAATTTATGTGGCTAGCTAGCAAACGCGTAAGTGTTTGCTAAGCGACTGCTACGACCTAGTTTATTTTGACGTAGATTACGTCGCCTGTGTTAAATGTCTTGACTGTTTGGCGTTTCTTGTTATGATACTCTAAGTCGGCTTTTTGTTTTTCTTCTAGTCTTGCTATATTGTCGTTCCTATCTAGTTCTAGTCTATGTGGATCCGTACTTACTGTTTTTCCGAAAAAGATTTCTACAGGTTTTTTTCTCGTAGTAGAGTGTATTGTCAGATTGTATTCGTATATTGATTTCATTAGTAAGTCGTGGAATGAAGTATGATTTCTATTTGTTTTAAGACATCTCATGACTTCGAATAGGGTCGAGCGAAATCTTTCCACCTGACCGTTAGCTGTACTTGTGTAGAGAGGCGTTGTATAAATTTCTATGTTATATTGATCTTTCAACAGGAAGGATATTGTGGCAGAATTTAGAGATTTTTTGTTGTCGATGACGACGATTTTCGGTCCACCAAATGCTACTATCAATTCCCTTAAAGGTTCTTTAATATCTTCGATGGATTTTGATTTTAAAATTTTGGCCTGAGCGAACTTCGAAAATTTATCTATGGCTGTGAGCACTAATCTTTTCTCTGTGGAATAAATATCAATATGTACTATGTCACCGGGGTTTTTTGGAATGGGAGTTGCCTGTATTTCGGGTTTGCTGGGGTGTCTGTCGTATTTTTGTTCTTTACAAACTTTGCACTGCCTTACTATTTTTTCAATCTTCTCTTTCATTTTTGGGAAGTAAAAACGCAGAATGATTTGATTTTTATTTTCCTGACTGTTTCGATGAGCTCTTTTATGTTCGTTTATTATTATATCATATTGTTCGCTTTCTTGTGTGAATCTAATTTTGTATTTCCTAAAATGTAGCGGGTAAAATGTTTGGATTTAGCCAATAATTTCTTCAGTAGTCAAAAGGCCGTTAATTAGGTTTGGGTCTAAGTATTTTTTGAAGATAGTAATTAAATCTTCTTCACTGTATTCGGTTCGCTTAATAATATGTTTGTGGTAAGTGGGAAAAGGAATATCAAATTTGTAACTATTTTCGTCATCAATTAATATGTGAAGGTGGTTTTTGAATACGTTAACGGGACATTCGACTGCAGGAATAAGATCATGACCAGAGCTTTCGTTGCTATGTTGCGTCATGGTTAATGAATTGACTTGGCTTACAATTGGTGGTCTAGACAAGGCATCGGCTACAATATTAGTTCTGCCGGGCTTATAAAATAAACTGTAATTATATTCTTCTAAGATGGATTTCCATCTTTTCATCTTTGCATTTGTATTCTTATTACTTAGAGCAAATGTGAGGGGTTGGTGGTCGGTGAAGATTTTTATTTTTGCTGTGCCATAAAGATAGTTGCGAAAAGATTTTAGAGCCCAAATGATGGCTAACATCTCTTTTTCGTTGGCCGCATAGCTCTCTTCCGTTTTGCTAAGAGCTTTTGATATGAAGGATATTGGTCTATTGTCCTGTTCTAAGACTGCACCTAGTGCATAGTTAGATGCGTCGGTTGTCAGGTGGAATTCTTTTGTGAAATCTGGATATGCTAAAATAATGTCTTCTGATATAAGGCTCTTTTTAATTTTTTGAAAAGATTCTAATGTTTCGTCACCAAGATGTATAGCCATTTTTTTCGACTTATGTTTGGTCGCTCGTCCGTCTTCCCCCCTTAAGAGGTTTGTTAGAGGTTTTGCTAGACTAGCAAAGCCTTTTACAAATCGTCGATAATAATTCGCAAGACCGAGGAAGGATCTCAGATCTTTAATAGTCTTTGGGATAGGAAAATTGGCTATGGCTTCAACTTTTTTCGGATTTGTCTTTATACCGTCTGCTGTGATTAAGAAACCTAGAAATTCAACTTGTTGTTTTAAAAATTCGCACTTGTCAAATTGTACTTTCATCCGTGCGTTCTGTAAAGTATGGAATATTGTTTGAATGTTTTCAAAATGAGACTTTTCATCCTTGCTAAAGATGATTATATCATCAATATACACGTAACATACCTTTCCGATATGATCGCGAAGGATGTCATCTAATGTTCTTTGAAAGATTGAAGGTGCGTTCTTCAATCCGAATGGTAAGCGTGTGAATTCGTATTTGCCGTAATTGACGGAAAAAGCTGTCTTTTCGATATCGGATTCCTTGAGTGGAATTTGATGAAAGCCACTTTTTAAATCAATTGTCGTAAATAGTTTGTTATTGCCTAGTTGTGAGATAACTTCGTTAAAGTCAGGTATAGGTAGGCTTGCCATACGTCAGGATTTAGTCCGGATTGTCCGGACTTTTCAACCATGTGCGGACTTTGTCCGGAATTGTGATTTTGTCCGGACTTGAACCCAAAAAATTGAAAAAATAATTGTAAAATCTCTTTCCTAGAAAAAAGTTCTCGTGTGAACAAAAAGTGATCTTTAAGAAAGTAGCCGAAACACCCTGTGTAAGAAACTTATAAAATAATTTAATGAACTGTTATTTGATTTAATTTAATGAACAAAAAGTGAAAAAGTTCTCGTGTGAACAAAAAGTGATCTTTAAGAAAGTAGCCGAAACACCCTGTGTAAGAAACTTATAAAATAATTTAATGAACTGTTATTTGATTTAATTTAATTTAATGAACGATATGATTTATCGTTTTTACATTTATGATTGTTGTTTGCAGTTAGTATTAATTTTTTTTTGACCCTTCTTGATTTGCGAAATGTTGCGATTTGTTTTTGTAGGTGTTTTAGTACTACTTTGTACTAAGTAGCCCCACATTTGATACATATTTAGTGCAAAATTCATTTTAGTTTTTATTTTATTTTTATTTTCATATAATTATTTATTGTGGAGTTATTGTCACGTTTTTGTATGCATTCTAAGTTTATTATTTGTTAAAGAACTTGTTTATTTTTAAATATTTCGTTAAATATAAATTAATTGTTATTGATACTTCCTAATTGTTTTATATTCCTACTAATTTTAAAGCATCAAAGGTATCAAAGAAGATAAGAAAAAATCAACAGCTTCTTACATAATTAAGTTAAGGATTCCTGCTGCAGCTTTATCGTAAAAAACATGAATTGTACAAGTGAAGCAAAATTGTGGATGTCATCTACTCATACCCCCCCCCCCCCCCTCCAAAAAAAACAAAATTCAAAAAGTGTCCGGACTTGTTTTCAAAAAATTATGGCAAGCCTAGGTATAGGATACCTATCTGAAACTGTCACTTCGTTCAGCTTACGGTAGTCAACTACCATTCTGTATTTCTTTTCGTTTGAAGCGTCTAATTTCTTCGGTACAATCCATACCGGTGCATTGTAAGGTGATCGGGATTTTCTAATTATTCCGTCTTCTAAAAGTTTTTGAATTTCATTTTCTATTACATCTTTTAGTGCCATAGGATATGGATAATGTTTTGAATAAACTGGTGTGTCAGTTGTTGTGCGAATCTCGCTTTTAACTCTTGTAGTATAAGTCAACTTTTCGTCTGGTTCAGAAAATAGGTCTTTAAATTGATTAGTAAGGATATTTATGGATTGCTTTTGTGCTTCTGTCATGTGTTCGTTGCGTATATTAATAGAATTAACGGAGGGTGAAAGGTGTTGTTTTAAATCGATTTTTCTTCCATTTCCAAGTATCATATAATTATTTTTAGAGTGGATTACTGCCGAAAGTTCTCTAAGACTGTCATTTCCTAAAATGGCGTGGAATGACTTCAGTGAAGGTAATAGAAAGAATTTTATTTTGCAATTATTCATATTAAAAAGGTTTGCTTCGACATAATGTGTTATTTTAACATCGCCTGCAATAGAGCTTGCGAAATACGGATTATTATTAGGTTTTGGATTTGGTGCGAATGAGGGTTGTATATAATTTTTGCTTGAGCCCGTATCTATTAAAATTTTCATTACTTCGCCGCTCCCCAATTTGCATTCGAAGTATGGCAAAGAGGAGCTGTTTATTCTAAAAAATTAATATCTAGAAATTCTACTGGTTCGTTGGTGTCAGATGGAACTTCCTGGTATTGATCGTATTGTTCGTTCTGAATGTCTTCTGGATATGTTTGATTAGGTTCTTGGTTGTTATTGACGTTTATGTGGAAATTCCTTTGGAATTTGTTTTGTCTAGGCCATTGTTGAGACGAGTCTAAAGGTCTTTTACCAAAGTGCTGGTTTTGAGTGGGGCGATTAATGTAGTTTATTGCTCTGCTTTGGATTGTGTTATCCACTTCCATTGGTTCTGGACGTGGTTGCGGTTTTGGTGCAAAAGGTCTTTGTTGGAATACACCTCTGTGCTGTGGCTGAAATCCTTGTTGGAAAGTGTAATTATTATTAAAAGGACGTTGTTGTATAAAATTTCTTTGGAATGGTGCTTGGAGATTTTGTCTAGGGAAATTGTTTTGTGGGAAGTGTGCTAAATGAGGGTAAAATACTTGATTTCTTTGTTGTGGATGGTAAGTGTTTTTTCGAGGAGGCAACGGTGGTGCATGGTTTTCAAATCTTCTCCCATTGTTGTTACTATTACTATTATTGTTGTGACTATTATTGACATATTGTCCTCTGAATTGTTGGTTCTCTAGTTTTTGACATAAATAGAGGGCTTGCGGTAAATCGGTTGGCTCTCTCATGGCTACTACTAGCAAATCGCCATTTAAAGCACGTATGAACGTGTCCAACGCTTTATTTCTATAAGATTCAGTTAAAACTCTTTCTGCTTCACGTGTTGTACCTAAACATGAAATTTTATTCAGGATGAGAGAAAAGTGTGCATACACTTTTTGGTAAAATTCGTAAATGGTTTGGCCTCGCTGAGTAAGAGCTGCCATTTGATACTCCAGTGTCCCTATGTCACGTTTGTCTGCGTAGTGTGTAGTAAGGCATTGTTTTATAGCTTGCCAGTTAAGAGGAGTGTTATAGGATTCCAGTACTGTGTTGGCTTCACCTATAACTTTATTTCTGACTACGCTCAATATACCGTAGTATTTAGAGCTTCCCTTTAAACATTCGTAAAGGTCCATTATTCTATCTACACTTTTTTTCAGGCACTAAATTCGGAAGGGTTTCCAGAGAAGTCACGCAATGAGCGTACTATATCAGGAATTTTGTCTAATTCCTGTAGGTTGCTATTATCATTAATTTGTTCGTCTGTTAAAGTAATAGAATTTGGGTTTAGAATTTGTTGCACTATTTCTGTGCATTGTCTCGTCAGTGTGTCCTGTACCATTGACCTAATAAGGGTTTCTAGGTCTGGGTTTATGACTGCTGGTCTCTGGGCGTTATTAGATGGAGTAGGTTGGTTTGGATTAAGGACAGGAGGTCTTATGACTGGATTAGTCATTTTGATGAATTTTTTATTTTTTCTTTGTTGTTTAGAATTACAAAATTATTTGAGATATAAAATTTTTGATCACAATCAAAATAAATTTCTTAAAATTTTACAAGTTAAAGATACTTACAAGTTACTTACAAGTTAAAGATAATGAGCAGCAGGCCCGTAGCCAGGATTTACCTAAGGGGGGGGTTTGGATTAAAAAAAAATCCATAGTTTTTGATATCGAAGTTAACACCCTGCACTTCCACCAATATGCTGAGTACGCATCGACGGCTGTATCGACAAGCTGTAATAAGCTCAATAATTAACTTGCGTTTGAGTCAAAAAGTCTGGAAACCGAAGTTGAGGTTTCCAGCAAAATATTTTTTTGGTTCAAAGTGAACACGCGAGCATAACTAATGAAAATGTATTTTTTATATAATTGCCAGAAAGATGGAAAAAATCAGTGGCTAGCGATGGACAATACTTTGAAAAATGAATTTGTAACAAATTTTTCACAATAAAGCAAAACTTGAAAAAACTTGAAAAAAACACTTTAAAACTTTTTTGTATTCTGCAATATAGATGAAATATAATATTCGCTGCGTTCGATTCACCAGCCTATACTCAATTCATGTCGATTATTTCAAAATTTGTATGTGAAAACAACAACAAAGTCTACAGCTAGTTGAGTATAGAGTAGGTCAATTATCAGTTGAGTTGAGTAAAGTTGCGTTGCCAAGTTCTTATTTTTTAGTTGGTTTGTGTACGGAATAAGTAAAATGTAATAGATTCTGTCAAAATGTGATGTGAGTACAAAAACAAAATTATTTCCCTTTAAGGGGGAGATACCTCAAAGTTTCGGATAAATTTGAAATGTTTTTTCGAATTTTTCTGTAAAACAAGTTTCAAGTCATTTATATTGGTTTGAAATTGCTGGTGACCCAAAGACACAGCGTGACGTGAATAGGGTTAAAAAAAAATAATGATAAACTGCTCGCTGTGACCATATTCGCACAAATTCTTTGCATGGCTTCAGCATTATTGAAATCTTCGAAGTTTTTACTGCACTATCAGAATTTTTAATTTGTTCTTTATGATACAAGCACAAAATAAGTTTTGGTGAGTCAGGATCGATAGGCCTGGGTTTCAAAATTTCAGCTAACTTTGCTGCTGGAATATTTAGTGAAGGCTACACCACCATTCTGAAGGTTTTGAACGAACTGAGTATAATTATTGGCACCTATTGCAAAGTTTTCGCCGAAAATACCGATAAGGCACGAGTAGCGAAGCAGAACCCAAAGAGTCTCTCCAAAACAAAAGCAGCTCGTACAGCTCGGATGTACCTTCCGGAAGAATGTACAAGTTGAAAGATATCGTGTGAATAAATCATTATTTTGGAGTCAAAACTGTTGAAAAAATAGTCGATTTTGGACCTTCGACAGAGACTATATATTCTATAGACATTGCATGAGATTCACCACATCAATATTGTGAATACCGAATGATGTAAACATTGGCCCAGGCGAAAAACATTGGCACGGGCAGCGAAAAAGCAGCGCTGGCTGCGGACCTTTGTTGCTAGAATTTATTGATAGACTCTAAAATGTCTAAAATGTTCTAAAGCTCGTAAAAGAATAAAAAATCTGTAACGCCAATGCTAAAAGATGTATCAACAGTATTTTTGTTGTGATTTATTAAATAGAGAAACACCAGAGATATGAAGAAATATGTCAATGGGCGACCTCTACGTTCGGTCAAAAAAATAAAAAAATTTTTTTCGTAATTGTCTTGCAAAAATGCGTCATATTCGCTGGTAATTCAACCTTTTAAGAATATTCTGTGAAGATTTGAAATGAATCGGAGCAAAACTCACGAAATTACAGCCGTTTAAGCAACTGCCCTCAAACATAACTCAGTGTTAAAGTGAAACTTTAAAGCATTTTCCCACAACTCACGTTTTCAAAGTCGGTGCGCCTCATAACATCAAAACTACTGCACCGATCTTTTTGAAGTTTTGAACACTATTTCTGTACATAATTTACGAGGTAACGCTGGACAGTTTTTTTTAAAATTTGTTAATATTTTTTTTTACAATAATAAATTAACCGAATTTTTTCTGGACACACATCAGGGACAATAAAATCTGGGGGGGGGTGCTAATGGGCAGCATTTTCTTTTGATTTTTGCTTTTTGATAACTTCCTTCTTTAGCTGTTGTAAAAAATGTTACCCAATAACACCCTATAATATAACAAAAGGTCCATCATAAAAACAAAACCAAAATAAACTAGCCATTTGGACCCATTCACAATAAATCTTATATCTATTTAACTAGGTCGTAGCAGTCGCTTAGCAAACACTTACGCGTTTGCTAGCTAGCCACATAAATTGGTACGTTGTGGAGACAATTTAGTTGAGTTGCTAGCTCCAATAGATTTTTCTAAAAACTATATAAGCAAAGATATTAAATAGGTTTTGTTATTTCAATTAAATGAGGATTCTACTTTTTGTCAATAAAATTACCAGATCTCAAACATTCAATTACAAAAAAATGTTAATATATTTTAGTTGAAATACAATATTTTATTGTATTCTTGGCGTTTTTGAACCAATCCTTTCTTTTTATTTATTTTCTTATCATAAGGAATAGCCTATCGTAAGGAATATAACGTAAATTCCCTTTCTCTAATATCGAAAGCTGATTGATTGAGAATTAATCCTTGCAATTTTTAATATTAATGGCATACGCAAGTATTAGTGAAAATTTCTTGCGAGTAAAATTTGTTGATCCTTTTTGGAATGATACCACTACGGAAGAAATAAGTAGAACATTTAAATTGTTGTATTTTGGTCCAGAATAATTGAATTGATCAACCAACCTCACCTGTGGCCCATTGCACAGTCCTACTAATAGAAAAAGATTTTGACTCATTAATTTAAGTCTCAATTTTTGGCTTAAACCTCTTGCATCGTCAAAGGAGTCTGACAACGCTCGTGGGTGTGTAAAGCATTGATGATTGTCACAGCATTGCCAACATTTTTCAGCTTCTTAATGTTGTATTCTTTAATTGCAGCGCTTTTTGTGATTATTCACGTTAAAAGTTTTCAAAAATGTGTCTAAAAATGTACCGGAAGTTTACCGTTTACATACAATTTGGACACAAAGTAACAAATGGTAACATTGATGTCACAAATGCGGTAAATGTGCGTCAAACGTGATCAACTGTCACCCCAGAGGTCCCGGGTTCGAATCCCAGCTAGGCCATCATCCTACGCTTTGACCTTTCGCGTTTTCAATTTTCTTTCATTAAGTAATCAGCTGAAATTGAAAACTCATCAATATTTACGACTTGAGTCGTAGTTTGTGGATGAGATTGCCTTATTACTTGAATTGAATTGAATTGAATTAATTGCCCCTTCGCTCACACTAATCTACCACCCCATTTCGAACCAAAGCAGACTTGACTGAATAGGTATTACACCTAAAAACCTTGGTTCAAAGCTTAAAACAAAATGATAAGGTTATGTATGTTATACTCTGATGTACAAATCATACTCCATTACGTGTGTCAAATTAAGTAAATTAAACAATACAATAAAAAGCTTACGTTTTATTATAAAATTGACGTTATTGATGCTATAGAACTTACAAAAAATAATAGCTTTACATTAAGAAATAATTGTGTACAAATAAATGTACTTACTAAAATAATCAAAAATTATGAATAAAATCAATACAAGTACAAGTAAGTAACCTGTTCAATAATGCATTATCTACATTAGCGAAGATTGTCAAAAAAATATTCAATAATAATGGAAATATTGGATTACAGGGGGTGCCGAATTAGTCAGGGGCCGGATTACCGGGGGTCCAGTGTAAAAAAAAGATGAACGCTGATTGTTGATTAAAAATTTGATTTGTAGACAGTTCTTCTAATGATACTCTTAATAAACATTCCCTGAAAGTTTGTTGTTCTGTCCAATTTGCCTCATAATCTGGTTCATTACGAACACTTTCCTTATTTAATTTAGTATTGCTAATTGTTGTGTTAAATTGTTGTTTAAAGCAATGTGAACAAAAACCAAGACTCGACTTTCATCTCTATTCAAATGCTGAGTGCTCCCTCTTGATGCTTCTGAATATACAAAACCGTCTAGTGCAGTGTTAATGAACTAAATGTTGACAATATTTAAAAACATTTCTAAGTCTTTATTTCAATCCATGTCTCGATCAATATCACAATATCCTAGATCCTAGGACCTACAAATTAGAATATCGTGATATTGATCGCAACATGGATAGGAATGGAGGCTTAGAATTATTTTCAAATATTGTCGAAAAAAATCATTTTATTAAAACTGCTAAAGACGATTTTATAACATTTATTGGTTTTTTCTGTTAATTATTTGAATTTAAATCTCTTGGTGTTTTCGTTTCTACAAAAAAATGTTGGCCTACAACAGTGCAATATTTTTTAAGTGTTGCACTCAACCCTCAAAAAGTGCAGGTTTTGAACACAAAACACTACCATGCTTACTCAATCAGCTGATATATTTGTGTGCGCCAAAAATAAAAAATTTGCTTTATTAAAAATATTATTTAAGTGTCAAATTATGAATGCATATATTTAACCTTGTCTAACACACGCATTTCATAATATTTTCGTTTAAAGCAATCAGCTAATTTTCAGGGCAACATTCTCCCCTCAAAAAGTTTCGCAGGGCAAGAAATGTGCCTTTTTTGCCCTATATAAATGTAATATTTTAAGAAACGAACACAGATTTTTTCACCCGTTTGCACTTATTTAACAATCGAACACGAAAAACGAAGAGGGCAATGAAAAGGTAACATTTTTTGGTAGAAACGAAAACACCATAAGTTATAGTCATAAATTGATAGAATCTGATAATGGTTTGATGAGTTGGTGTTAAAATCAGCACGTTCTTAGGGGAAGCAATGAAAGCTAATAAGCCTACCAGTCACCAAATAATAAAAAATTAAAAAAAATTGCAAATTTCTTTTATTTTAAAGGGTTTACCAACACATGAAGAAAGTAAAAACATTAAACAATTTAATTTGAATGTATTTGCATCCATTTACAAACTTCAGCATAGCAGTTATTTATTTTAGTTAGTAATAAACAGCTGTTGCAGAGAACAACATTTGCTTTAATGTTTTTGTTGTTGTTGTTGTTCCATGCTGTTCGGTTATTTATAGCGAACGAGCGAAGCGAACGACGTATACATACAGAAGCAGGCAAGCAGCAAACTGAATTAAGCGAATATGTATCAACAAAGAAAGATATGGAAATATTTTTTTCAATAAATTTCTAAACTAAACAGAATTTCCAAAATTGGGCTTCGCAGGCACCTAATTTAAGATCAGTAGAACAGTTTAGAAAAAGAAATATTAAAATCGCTCAAACAATTTCAGAGTTCTGCTCCTTTAAACATTTTTCATGCAAGTTGTTCCATGGGAGCTTCGCTCGCTCGCTCCAATTAAAGCAGAGAATATATATTCTATAGACATTGCATGAGATTCGCCGCATCAATATTGTGAATACCGAATGATGTAAAGATTGGCCCAGGCGAAAAACATTGGCACGGGCAGCGAAAAAGCAGCGCTGGCTGCGGACCTTTGTTGCTAGAATTTGTTGATAGACTCTAAAATGTCAAAATCTTATCAACAAAGTTGTCGAGAAGCCATGTTTATTTTATTTTTTCCATTGGAATTCTATGCGGACGGACGGTTGGATTGTTTACATTTTTTTTGCACAGTTTTTGTTATTGCTCCTTCTTCTTTGTTTTTCTGCAGGTTTTTGTTTCGCTAGGATTTTTAGCTTAATATTTGGCGATCGTCAGAAAAGTTATATTTTTGCGATTTTGTCTATCTCGATGAAGCTATAGAAAAATCGCTGTAACTTTTTTGATTCAACTTGGATTGAAATGCATCCAAGAACAAAATTATAGAAAATTTTACCACCTTTAAAATGACATCAAAAATTTTTTTACTAAATTTATTAATTTTTTTAACTTAACTTATCTTAACTTAAGATATATATCTATCTAAATCCACCCCTTCTGAACCAATGGCCTTGTTGAAACGCAGGACAATTGCCAGCTATAACAACTACATTGTATTGTTGCTGCTGTATTTGCCTTGTTTTCACTAAAATATGCATGAAAAATATTTAAATATACCTTGTTTGCTATTGTAAATAAACTATACATCAATTACACTAAAACGAACAAGAAAAAAATATTTTTAAATTATGGCCTCAAGATCCATTAAGTTTTATATAAATTTTCGGACTTTATTTTATTAAAAATATTCTGTAATTACATAAAAAACTTATTTTATATATTTCAAATAAAAAATTACTTGTTAAAAAATTAAAGTTAAAGTTCGAAAAATTTTAAATTTAACGAAATAAAATAAAATTACAAAAATAAATAGAACTAAAAATAAGAGTGAAATTAAAAAACTAAAAGCAAATCTATAAAACAAACAACATTAACAATAAATTTTAAATAAAACGCAAAAACTGAAAATTTCTTAAAAAATATAACAGTTGAAATAAAACATAAATAATAATTTAAGGAATACCATTTTATAAAAATTGTGAAAATTATATAAAAATGAAAGTGCTTAATTATACCAATAAAAATAAAATATAAAAATTAAAAAGTGTCAAAAGTAAAAATAAAAAATATAAATTATATATAATAAAATATATATAAATAAATAATAGTAAAATAAAATAACTAATAATAAAATTAAATATGAATCTGAAAATTAAGAAATGGATTTATTTTATTTTATTTGATTTGATTTATTGATTACTTATTTTTTATTGATGTGTTTATATGCTGTTCAAACTATACTTTTTTATTTTATTTTCACACTTAATGATTTAAAAATACATAAAGAATTTTATTTAATTTTTGTAAATAATATTGATTTTCACATTTAAATTTTTATTTATCAATTTTACAATATTTTGTAAAATTGTTCTTATTTGATTTTAATCTAATTTTGTTTCATACTTTCAAGATATTTTTTAAGATTTTTTTAAAGACAAGAAATTGTTGAAAGTATTAAGCAAATTGAAGAACTAGTTGGAAATATGTAATTAATTTGGTTTTAATTTAAAGGTTTTGTTTTTGTTTTAAAAAAGTAATTAATTTTATTAAAAAGGAATAAACATGACAAAAAAAAAGTTAACAAATTGTACAACAAAAAATATCTCATTTTTCATCCTTGAAAATATAAAGATATAAATTTTGTTCGTTTATATTTGTTATTATTGTTAAGATATTTAAGGATATCGAATAAAATAGTAATTTTAAATATATAAAATAAAAAAAGTATAGTTTTAGCTGCATATAAACGCATCAATAAAAAATAAGTAATCAATAAATCAAATCAAATAAAATAAAATAAATCCATTTCTTAATTTTCAGATTTATATTTAATTTTATTATTAGTTATTTTATTTTACTAATATTTATTTATATATATTTTATTATATATAATTTATATTTTTTATTTTTACTTTTGACACTTTTTAATTTTTATATTTTATTTTTATTTGTATAATTAAGCACTTTCATTTTTATATAATTTTCACAATTTTTATAAAATGGCATTCCTTAAAATATTATTTATGTTTTATTTCAACTGTTATATTTTTTAAGAAATTTTCAGTTTTTGCGTTTTATTTAAAATTTATTGTTAATGTTGTTTGTTTTATAGATTTGCTTTTAGTTTTTTAATTTCACTCTTATTTTTAGTTCTATTTATTTTTGTAATTTTATTTTATTTCGTTAAATTTAAAATTTTTTGAACTTTAACTTTAATTTTTTAACAAGTAATTTTTTATTTGAAATATATAAAATAAGTTTTTTATGTAATTACAGAATATTTTTAATAAAATAAAGTCCGAAAATTTATATAAAACTTAATGGATCTTGAGGCCATAATTTAAAAATATTTTTTTCTTGTTCGTTTTAGTGTAATTGATATATAGTTTATTTACAATAGCAAACAAGGTATATTTAAATATTTTTCATGCATATTTTAGTGAAAACAAGGCAAATACAGCAGCAACAATACAATGTAGTTGTTATAGCTGGCAATTGTCCTGCGTTTCAACAAGGCCATTGGTTCAGAAGGGGTGGATTTAGATAGATATATATCTTAAGTTAAGATAAGTTAAGTTAAAAAAATTAATAAATTTAGTAAAAAAATTTTTGATGTCATTTTAAAGGTGGTAAAATTTTCTATAATTTTGTTCTTGGATGCATTTCAATCCAAGTTGAATCAAAAAAGTTACAGCGATTTTTCTATAGCTTCATCGAGATAGACAAAATCGCAAAAATATAACTTTTCTGACGATCGCCATATATTAAGCTAAAAATCCTAGCGAAACAAAAACCTGCAGAAAAACAAAGAGGGAAGAGCAATAACAAAAACTGTGCAAAAAAAATGTAAACAATCCAACCGTCCGTCCGCATAGAATTCCAATGGAAAAAATAAAATAAACATGGCTTCTCGACAACTTTGTTGATAAGATTTTGACATTTTAGAGTCTATCAACAAATTCTAGCAACAAAGGTCCGCAGCCAGCGCTGCTTTTTCGCTGCTCGTGCCAATGTTTTTCGCCTGGGCCAATCTTTACATCATTCGGTATTCACAATATTGATGCGGCGAATCTCATGCAATGTCTATAGAATATATATTCTCTGCTTTAATTAAATAGATATAAGATTTATTGTGAATGGGTCCAAATGGCTAGTTTATTTTGGTTTTGTTTTTATGATGGACCTTTTGTTATATTATAGGGTGTTATTGGGTAACATTTTTTACAACAGCTAAAGAAGGAAGTTATCAAAAAGCAAAAATCAAAAGAAAATGCTGCCCATTACCACCCCCCCAGATTTTATTGTCCCTGATGTGTGTCCAGAAAAAATTCGGTTAATTTATTATTGTAAAAAAAAATATTAACAAATTTTAAAAAAAACTGTCCAGCGTTACCTCGTAAATTATGTACAGAAATAGTGTTCAAAACTTCAAAAAGATCGGTGCAGTAGTTTTGATGTTATGAGGCGCACCGACTTTGAAAACGTGAGTTGTGGGAAAATGCTTTAAACTTTCACTTTAACACTGAGTTATGTTTGAGGGCAGTTGCTTAAACGGCTGTAATTTCGTGAGTTTTGCTCCGATTCATTTCAAATCTTCACAGAATATTCTTAAAAGGTTGAATTACCAGCGAATATGACGCATTTTTGCAAGACAATTACGAAAAAAATTTTTTTATTTTTTTGACCGAACGTAGAGGTCGCCCATTGACATATTTCTTCATATCTCTCTATTTAATAAATCACAACAAAAATACTGTTGATACATCTTTTAGCATTGGCGTTACAGATTTTTTATTCTTTTACGAGCTTTAAAATTCCTCAAAATCAATTCAAGGTCTTCCAAGGACTTGTAGAAATATTTTTTATTTTTATTTTGGAGAAAAATAATTGGTCTCTTTCAGACAAAAACATCGATTCAATATGATCAGACTTTTAATACCGAAGATATGATGAAAATTAAAAAAGGGAGCCCTACGTTCGGCAAAAAATTTTCAAAAATTTTTTAAAAATAGTTCTGCTGGAAATATCGATATACTTCCTGACCAAAAGATTAGTGATATTTTAAGAGCTTTTTTTTATATTAGAGTGGCACATTAGGATGGTAGGAACTGAGATCTGGAGGGTAAGTACTAGAACGGTGAACCTGAGGTCAATGACCTCTTAGAGGTTACACTTTAAAATCCGGCTGTAAACACCAGATGTATGAAGAAATATGTCAATGCGCGACCCCCACGTTCGGTAAAAAAAAAAAATTTTGAAGTGAAACTTCTTAGGCGGCGCTTCGAAATTTGAACGAGAATATTGAGGAGTGAAATTTCAAGGTCAATTTACTTCATTTCGTTACACGATAAAGAAGAAAGATATGTTTTACAGTAGAGAGAATGAGATGGATATACATTGTATAAAAGACTTAAAAAATATACTTGTTTCCTCTGAGGATCGAACCTGCCAACTCAAGATTACAAAGGCGGTCCTCTATCCAACGAGCTAAACTATTCATACAAAAATTTGCTCTATATACCAATTAATCGAACTACTTTTGCTGTAGATGCCCAGCGGCAAAATAAAAAGCGTTCCTAGAAACAGCGCTTTTTATGTGTAGTTTTGATATGCTTTGAGGATGTGCTTTTCAGATTTTTATACACATTTTGTTCGCATCAAAAACAGCGTGGTAATAGCAGAACGATAAGACATTTGATAGTAATGCCAGTGGTCCGGGTTCAATCCCCGCATCTTTTAAAATTTTCTAGCTTTTTTTTGTTTTTTTTAAAGAGCTTTTTAACTAGTTGTTTGTAAAGAAGCGCTTTCATCCTACGATATCCAATATCTATTCTATATTTTTATTACGCAAGCGCTTTTTTTGTGATGACCATCAAATCCATACCGTAAATGCGATTTTTATAAAGAGGGTATCAATAGAAAGGTCTTGCTCTGTAGATGTGCAATAAGGTCTTACTTTTTCTTAAAAATTTTGTATTTAAATAAGAAAACCAAATCAATTTTCTACGAAGAAAGCCAGCTTTCTATTTAATGCCTAAAACTATGTGATCAATTTTTTCTCAAATTTTCAATTTCATACTATTGTATTATTAAAGCAGTTGAGCGAAGCGAAAAACGTACAAATATATTTTATATTGATACACTAGCCACAAAATAGCAAGTTCATGCAAAATCGCTATTCCAGGAGCCTTTACTGGTATCGCCGCCAGCTCATTTGAAGGAGAGCATACTTTGCACAGCTAATTCAAACATCCTATACCTCTTCTTAAGACATCTGTATTGGGTGATAAGCCCAATTCTACGCACGGAAGGTCAGGTCGTGAAGATAGCAGCTTATCCAACAGAAATTTAGTATCGTTGAATTATAACTCGCTCAGGAGACGTGCTACGGTAAATTTTAGTTAACGCATGAATAGATGTGCTATTAAGCCTCACAACGAAGATATCGCGAGCGCATTTTGGCGTTTTAACGTCATACGGGTTTACTAGTAAATTTAAATATGAATTTGGTTTACTTAAAAACCGCTTCAGATGTGTGAAGCGCTATGGCAGAAGCGCTTGTTTAGTGCTTTTGAAGCGCTTCGATTACCGCTGGGTGGCAAAAGCCGCAGATTGTGTGCTGATTGCGTTCTATGTGTGGTAGACAGGGGGGTTGCCATGACTCGAGTAGAAAAGAGAAAGATTCAGCGAAGCAGAAGTGAATAAGAGAGTTGCCCTGAGCGCATTATGATCTTAAAGTAGACTATCATACTAGGGCTGCCATGCCAATATTTTTTTAGAATACCAACGTTGGTATATCTCTAATTCAATATATTAATATAACCTCTATGAATTTTGCTCATATTACACATATTATATTTTTATTCATAATATTGCGATATAAAATTATATAAAAACCCAAATTCATGAAGCATGTGCTGTCGCCCATGATGCTAACTTGACACTGTGCGCAAGAAAAGTTAGAATAAGTTCTTTTAATGGATAACTATTTTAAACATATTGTAGTTATATAATTTTATATCGAAATATTATTAATAATAGAAAGTATAATTTGATATGAGTAATATTAATACGTACATATGTTGAATTAAAAATATATCAAGTTGTATTCTGTATTCACATCTATATGTAAATACGACGCAAATTGGTTATCAAATTTATTGCTTTTCGGCCATGGGTCCATACCAATGAATATTAAATAAACAGAATATTTTTTTTAAAAAACTTTTTATTGTATTTCTTTTGCTTAAAAAGTTCTCTCTTTGCCTTTAAGGTTCGATTATGCAATCGTAAAGCAGTTCTATCTTATGAAAAATAAGTGTAAGTGGTTAGTGAAATCGTAACGTAACCTAGCGCAGCGATGGGTTCTATTCCAAATAGAAATCTACGCCACGTTACGTTGCGTAGCTTTACGATTGCACAATCGAGCCTTTACACTAAAATGGTTCTTATTCTATAAGAGAAAGAAGTTTCACTTCTTTACTGTATACACGGTATACTGTATCTTTTTTTTAATTTTATTTTGTTTTCATCTGAGCACAAATTATGTCAAAAATATATCAAATTGTTTCAAAATATATCAAAAACAAAGAAAATGTCAAAAATTATCTTTATTGAAACATATAATTATTGAAAATGTTTGTTTATAAATGAGAGAATTTTTAAAAATGACTGAAGCCATGATACAATTATACAAGGTAGGAGTGACCATAGTATAATAATAGAGGTAGTCGCAGCGCTGATTGTGGTCTCTTTTGTCATTACTGCCGATATTGTCAGAATCAGCTGTGAACTTACTGCTGTACTTTTGTTGTTGTTTAGTTGTGTTCTCTGCTTGCGGTTAATAGTTTTTCTGCTTAATTTTCAATGATGTTTGGCTGGAAACAATTTTAAATTAGTTTAATATCAATAAAAACACGAAAAATAACCATTTACTACAATTTTTAATTAATACAACAAGACAGCTTCCGCTGTTTTAATTCGTTTACATTTCGCCATTTCTTGCTTTCTCTTGTCATTCTCATAGCTTCGAGATTTTATATGAGTTGTCAACTTCGTTTTGACATTCGCGGCAGTACGCTCTCATCTAGCGAGTTTACCTCTATTATTATACCATGGGAGTGACAACTTGCTTTTTTCTCACCAGTACCTTGCACCGACTGTCATTTGCCTGTATATTTTGTTTTCTATTTTATTTTCTTCTTTTTTCGTTCTCTAATTTATACTATTTTTGACAGTTGGCGCAAGACGAATGAAATGTCACTCCTACCTTGCATAATTGTATAATGACTGAAACGATCAATAATTCCCTCATAAAGCATTTTTTAAATTATTTGTTCTCGTTGAAGCACAAATATTGTCAAAAATAATTAAAAATATTTAAAAAATTTGGAAAATATGTCAAAAAAATTCAAAATGCATAAAAAAATTTAAAACAAAAAGAAAATAATTCAAAATATTCAAAATGCATAAAAAAATGTAAAACAAAAAGAAAATAAAAACAAGAAAATTTGTCAAAATATTTACAAAAACAGATAATAAAATGACAATTTTTTCAGTGCAGAGGGTAGCTTCGAGAAAATGTTGATGTTTAAACATCAAAATGTTGACGAAATTGTTACAAATAAATGAAAAGTCATTGAAAAGTCAAATGCTCTCCTTCAAAAGTTAAAAGTGTCCCGTAATAGGGGCATATTTGACATAACGACTTTTTTTTTGTAATTATCTTGCAAAAATGAGTCATATTCGCTGGTATACGGCGCATTTTTTTTTTTTTTTTGCATAGGATGTGGTACGGTCTAATGTACATATTTTCAATATGTATTGACAATAAGATTATATTTCTAGGGTTAATGTTCGATCTAAGTAATGAATCTGTTTTGCGATCAACACACAACCAACACACGCAGTGCAAAGGATACTAACAACACAAAGCAATGCACAAAACAACAACACAAAGCTAAGCTAAAATCAACAAAAATCATACCTAACAAATAAGATCGGGAAAAAGGTCAGTACCGGAATTCCCAAACGTGTTAACGACGTTTATAAGGTCTGTTCCCGTACTTGCAAGTTTGTGAAAACTTTCGAAAACTTGCACAAGTTTTTACTAAACTGCGTTCCCGTACACCAAAAACTTGCCAAAGAGAGCGACAATGAGAGAGTAAAACATTTGCCCTCCTTGCGAAAAGTTGCAAGCAGTGTTGCCAGTCTAGCCTTTTTGAGGCTAGATCTAGCCTTTTTTACTGTCGTCTAGCCTCGAAAAATACCATCTAGCCTCTCGCCTTTTTTTAGCCTTTTTTTGTTTCGTTCTAGCCTTTTCTAGCCTTTTTTGATATATTGCTTAAGATGTGTGAACCAGAGGATGAATGAATGAATGGATCCATTTGTTGTTTCAAGTTCCTTTCATTTTTCAAGTCTAGGTAGGGAAACACCAAGTTTGCGCGAATCATAGGCAGCAAGAAGTTAGTCGCCAAATGTAGAAAACTGGTAATGTAGAAACTCGAAATGTAGGGAAAAGTAATTATTTTCCCTACAAATAATTTATTTTCAAGTCTGTTTATGAAGTTCGAGAAAATAACTTCGTGTTGTCAGTGCAAACTTCATTTCTCGAGTTAAGAATACAGTTTAACTTAAAAGCATTGGATTGAAGTATGTTTGTGTTCTTTTTGATGTTTTTTGAAGCGAAGCTTTTTACGCCTCGTTCTGCGATTTGCTAGAGTGAAATCAGAAAAAACGACACTTTTTCCGACACCTTTTTTCTTAGAATTGATATTGTTTCTTGCTTGCATCAACTGAACCAGAAAATGTTAAATTACAAAGAATTTTTTGCCCGCTGCAGGAATTGAACCCACAACACACAGTTCTATCGTTTGTTGGTACTTTCCTCTAACCATTACGCTAAAACCCTTTCCTTTATAATTTTGTTGATTCAGTGATAAACATTAGTTAAAGCTATGTTTCAGCAGATCACTATAATCTATTACTTTAAGAGTAGATTAAGAAATATAATCTATTACTATTCTAGGACTGTGTATTGGCTAGCCAACCGACAAAAGTAGCAAACAAAACGAACTAGAGCAAAGATAACTAAATTTACCGAGCTATGGTTTGAATCTTCGGTTTGTCCATGCGAACTAAAAGACCTAACGAACTAAAAGAACGAACGAACTAAAAGAACAAACGAACTAAAAGAAATATTCACTAAGGATTGTGTATTAGATGTTGTTTCTACTTCCTACTAAAGGTCGTTGTAAATATCGTTAAAAAGAAACAACCTGTAAGTTGATTAAATTGTAACAAAATTAATGATTTTTGTATATTTATTCCCTACAACTGAACAGGGGGCTTTAAGGGAGGGCCGAAGAGGGTTAATATATATGATATATATACTTTGTTATTTTAAAGTTTTGAATTTAAAAATTATTTTAATCGAAAAAACGCTATTAAATTGTCAAATCTATGAATTTGCGAAAATGCTTCGCTTCTCTCGTGTGTCCAGTGACGCAACTGTGTTTTTTTTATTGTATACAGGGGAGCTTTTAGTAGGTCCGGAGAGAGTTAATATGTATGACCGACCCCCATTACTTTTGCAAAAAGGAACATTTTTCCCTTGGGGACGTATTCTCTCCGACCACTCCGTAGGGGTTAATTAATTTCGTCACTTTGTATAGAAAAGTATAAGTAGAAGCTCGTCAGTGACTTAGACTTGAAAAGTAGAAAGCTTGATTTTTTCTAGCAATTAATGTATAATGTAGGGTATAAACATAATAGAATCAAGTCTGACTTATGATTCGTTTTTCAGAAGCTAGTCGTGGCTTGTAGTGTAGAAACATATCAAGTTTCTACAAGTCAAGTCAAATCTTGATTTTTTTCAAGTTACTTCAGTTTCAATTGAATTGTTACAGATTTCTGGTATGGACCCAGTTCAACCCTGTGCTCTAAAAATAATATATTTGGCAACACTTCATAAATGAAACGTTATTTCAGCTGGAAATGGAAATGACAAATATTCTTTACAATTCTGGTTTAAATTTACTAAATATTTCAATTAAGTTTCTAAATTCATACAAGAAATGAGTTAGAAAATACGTGATTCTAATGATGAAACTGAAAGTACTTCCAGCTCCAGCAATAGTGCTTCGTCTGATTAATGGAGTTTGAGGAGCCGAAAAACTCGAAAAATACAGTTTTTACACTTATATATTTGAGCTTGAAGACTGCATTCAATTTTAATCAATTTCAAATATGTTTTGTTCTTGGCATTGTTTTATATCATATTCATATAGTATGTAAATATATAAATACGTACGTATATTCACAAAGTTAAAAAATAATGTAAACAAATCTAGCCTTTTTTTAGCCCTTTTTTTTAAGCCATCTAGCCTTTACTAGCCCTTCTTTAAAGCCCATCTAGCCTTTTCCCCCTAAAATTTCTGGCAACACTGGTTGCAAGTTTCTGCTACACAAATTTCGTGTAGTAAAAACTTGCAAGTTGTCATGTGTTCACAGAAATGTCAAAATGTGCGCTAGAATAAAAAAAAAACTGGCCGACAAGTGCATCAAGTAAAAATTTCCGCTAAAAATGGAAAATAAAAAGACAAATATTCAAATTAATTGTACGCCAGGCGCTCATAGCATATATATTTAATCAATTAGTGCAGCTAATTTATCAGACATTGTCGAAATCTTCAAACATTTTTTTCGTTTAATTAGCCAAGTGTTTGTCCAACATATGGTTGATCATAAGTTGCAAGTTTTTACTAAAAAGCGTTCCCGTACTTTTTAGCATTTTTATTGCTCAGAGACAATTTTTTTGCTTACTCTCTTGAATTTTGCAACTTGCAAGTTTTTGCTACAAAAGTACGGGAAAGACCTATAGTTATCGTTAACTGGCCTTTGCTACAATTATCGTTAACTGGTATTCCCAACATCTATGTTAGCTATTTTTGTCCTTAATTTTGACAGTTCTTTAACGTTATTTGTAGCTAGCTTAACCACGAATATTTTAGCGTCGCTGACTTAAATAACAACGTTAAGCGATTGTCTTACATGCGATCGTGATTTTATAAAATATAAATAATATGCATAAAATGACCACAACACGAGGCATATGTTAACCATCATGGTCAAATAAATTAAGATTAAATCAAAATAAAAATAATTTTATAAACTTTTTTCAATAGTTTCTACGCTTTTATTTAAAGTTTAAAAAATAAAGAAAAGTTTTTAAACTAAATAAAAACAAATTAACGGATAATAAGGTTCATTTCAGAGCATTAATAATATAACAAAATAATAAAAGTAAAAATAATAAAAAAGTTATACTTATAACAATTATAAGTTCGTTGAAGGCAATCGCTCAAACGAAATCGACAGCCTTTTAAGCGCAGAAGCAATTCGGTCGCAAGCAATTGCTTGCGTTAGCGCTGCCTCTGCTAATTGCTGCGATGCAGCTATCTGCTGCTTGGCTGATTCAGCATGTATCTATCGAAAAGGTCTATCTATTCTGTCAGAAAAGCACAGTGCTACCATATTTTTGATTTCTGTTAACGACGTTTGTAGCTTATATTGTTAATGTTACATTTTAATAATTTTGTCGCTAAGTAGTGTTTTGAGAATACAACATTCGTTATTGCAAACTATAAACGTCGTTAGTTAACCATAACGATTTCGTATCGTTAACTTTTTGGGAATTCCACTACAGATATCGCAAATTTATTTTACGTCAGCTACGAGACGGACACACTATGGTTGCGTGACAAATGAAAAACGGTAAAAATAGTGGCAGTTTCAGAGTCCGTACAGAACCAAAGCGGCTGTCGGTTGTCGTCATGGTATAATAATACAAGGAAGCATTCCCAGCTAGACAGCTCTAACGTAGTTACGCACACAAGGAAACAAAATTTGGTGTTCACTAACACACTCTTACATTTTGTTGTCAAGTTAAACAAAGAAAGTTGTATGTGTTTACATAGCTTGCTCTTTTTCGCAGCAAACAAGCTGAGGGTGTGAAAAAATAGCGAACAAAAGCTTTAAGCGTGTTTTATCCTAAAATAAAAAAATGTAATCTATATATATAAAAAAGGAGCTTATGTTTGTAAGGCCGCAATAGACTCCTAAGCTACTCATCCGATTAGCATGAAAATTTGTGTATAGAAGTTTTTTGGTACGGTGCGTGTTTGTGGGCTATCAATTTTGATCCACCTTGAACACCAGAGGGCGCTGTAGTACAAATTTTTTACAAAACTGCCTAAAACTCATAAACTGCTAATGCGATTAGAATGAAAAGTGGTATACAGTGGGTTTCATGTACGTTGAGTGTTCTGCTGCTATCGTTTTTGACCTATCTTGAACACCAGAGGGCGCTATAGTACAAATTTTTTACAAAACCACCTAAAACTCCCAAACCGCTCATGCGATTAGAATAAAAATTGATATATAGTAGTTTTCAGGTACGATGAGTTTTTTAGCACTATCTTCTTTGAACCACCTTGTACACCAGATGGTGCTGTAGTACAAATTTTTTACAAAATCGCATATTTTTAGTTGTTTTCTTAGGCTACATGTGCAAATATTTACAAAATATAAAATATTTCTTCAATTTAGTAAAATTAAAAAAATTTGCGTTATTTTGATATCAAAAACATGAACATATCTTGAAAACTATGAAAATTTTACTACGACGATATATTTAATGCAACATCGTTACACAAAATTACGAAAAAAACAATCAGATATTCAATTTTGTGACTTTCGATTCAAATATCTCCACTTCTTTTTTATATATTGTGTTAAATTTTTTTTTGTCTTAAAGCTTCATCAAAATACTATGAAAACCTTATTGCAAAAATACCGTTAGTTGAGTATATATAATTTATATATTTTTTTCAAAAAAGGTCTGAAATTTTGGAGTTTTCCTCAAAAAAAAGGCTCACAAATTCAAATTCGTAAATCTTCAACTCTATTCAAAAATTATAACATTTATAAGCAAAAGTTATTTCAATTTTACGCAAAAATTAAAAACCATTTTTGTGATTCAAAAAATAAGGCCTACCCTTGATTTTTTTGAAGAAATGTTTTTTTTCCAATATTGTGGTTTCATATTTTTGAATAAATTTACAAGCTAAAATAATAAGTTATTAAAAAAAATTATCTCAGTATCCCTTACCAATCAAAAGTTATAGCCAATAATGTTTCTCCAAAATATACATATATACAAAAAGCAAAACGCTGTCTGTGTGATAGCTGGAAACTTCAAAATTACTTAGCCGATAGAGCTGAAATTTTGGCAGTACATTTTTTTCAAGTACGAGATGGTTTAAATTTCTGTCACACCCCCTTTTACCGCCCACAAATCAATAAAAATGCTATATTTCTTACGGTTTTCGTCGATTGGGCTACGTTTTGGTAATTTAGTCTGTATGCTTACTGTCGGCAACTGTACTAAAACAGGGTAATATCCATCTACTAGAAAACTGGGATGAGCATTATAAAAGAGGGTGTGGCTCCGCCCATACAGTTAAAATTTGTATTATCGAATAGCTTTGAAAGTAAAAGTAGCAATACTTACATACAAACTCAAAATGGAGTTACTATTTGGTGATCTCCTGCTACTGGGAAACTGTAACGGGCAGTGGAAAATGACAGTGGTGTCAAACTATGACTCTAGGAAAAGTTTTGAATACACCTATTATTTTCCCATATAGTTGCAGGGTGCAGCAACGCGCACCGGGAAAAGGCTAGTGAATTAATAAAATGAAATGAAACGGTGGCCGTGGCACAGAGGGTAGAATGCTTGTCCCGTATGCCAGAAGCCACGGTTCAATTTCCGTCTGGCACTTGAGAGTTTTTCAGATAAATTTAATAGTAAATCAATTAATATAAGTTAAAAATAAAAACAATCTTATTTGTAAAGAAAAGTAGAGTTTCCTTGCTAATCTATAAAAATTATTGCAATATTTGAAATTACTTTTTTATTTTCTTTAAATATTTTTTTCTTTAATTTATACTTTATAAATACAAATATTTATAATTTACCCATAATAAAAATAGAAAAAACACAATTAATATGAGAAAAACAAAATTTGGTTTTTTGGACCATTGGTAATTTGGTAATTTGGAACATATTAAACAGCTGAATTTGTTTTTTAATTCTTTATGGAATTTGTAATTAGTGTGAGTAGAACATCTATAGCTCTTTTTAATAGATAAAACATGTGTGGCAGACAGAGATGCCAGATCACACGAATAGACAAAAAGGCGTTATATTTTGCACGATGCTAGAACAAATATAACGTAATTTGTATGGAGCATTTTATATGAATATAACGTCAAAGGCGTTAGGTGTATGCCATATATATGGCATATCTAACAGTTAGGTGTCTAGCTGGGTTGACAACTGCTTATATTCTCTTCTACAAGAAATCAACTCCTGTCAAAAACAGCTTTTTGTGGGAATACATCAGCAGCTGCTGTGGTTGTTGTTTTTTTCACTTCAACGTTTTCAACATTGTTTGTGTTTTCAATGGCGGATTGTGAGCGCTCTTTTTTTGAGTATATTTTTTAACAGGAGATGGTTTCCCAAGTAACTGTCAATGCTACCTTTAGACATGGGTAACGCAGCAAAATATGCTGCGCTGCTACAACAACCCCAGCGCAGTTTACTGTATCAGCGAAATGCGCTAACGCAATTGCGCCATGAAGCATTTTGAAATGCTATGATATCTGTATCATCAAGATATCATAACCAGCGCAGGCTGTTTTTGATTTGGATAGCGCGATGCGTTATGTGGTCAATTTGTTGAATGCGCTGAGCTTTGTGGTGAAGTAGCAAGTTGGGCTAAGCGCATATTGTCTTCACTTATTAAACATAAATGAAATTAATTAGAAAATCCTGAAACAATTTATCTATCGAAAGACTCATGTTGCTTATGAATTCATTTAATTATTCAATTAATATGAAGTATTACTGAACATATAGCGTATTTTTAGCATTAACCAAAAATGAAAAAAATTTATACTTCAAGCATGACTGCATGCTGTTCGACGTGAGTATTAGATATCAAACAATATGTACATACACATTTCTGGTATGCAAGGCAAGTTGGAAGTTGGATGTTAGTTTCATTTCATGTACCTTAAAAGCAATGAAAATCTATAGAAAAAACTGTACAATTTCCTGCGATTTTGGGTTACTGCGCTATTTTTGAGCTTTTTTTTTAGCGCAATATTTAGCTTTAGCGCAAAACAAAAAGTATCGCTGCTTAACATATGAAAAAGATAAAAAAATTGAAATGTCATTAATTTTTCCAGGGACCGCAAATAACGATTATCGCTATCAATCAATCCTTTTATAACAATCATTTTTTTGTCGTTATTTGTTCGATCAGAAATAAAAATTATTTTTGGTCGTTTTTTCAATCAGAAAAAAAAGTTATTTTTTTGTTATTTTTTCGATCGGAAATAAAAATCATTTTGTGATCGTTATATTTTCAATCATAAGTATAAATTATATGTTATCGTTATTTTTTTCGATTAGAAATAAAAATGATTTTGTGAAAAAATAAGGATCAAAAATAATTTTAATATATGATCGAAAAAAGAATCGATCACAAATAATTGAATGAAGATGATTTCTTTCTTAAAAATCATGAAAAATAAATCATGCCAAAAACGGAATCTCTGACTCAGTAGCTTCATATTGCTATATTAAAAATTATTTTACATCTTTTTATATGTATATGATCTTTTGATGTAAAAATTAAAAAATAACCGTTATTTTCTATCCTTGAATTTTTCATATTTTTATTAAAATCATATTCAATATAATAATAATGGCAGATAAAATAAATTCTGCTCGTGAAAATAACATGAAAATTTGTACTTTTATATTAAGTAGTGAATAAATTAATAGAAAAAAGTAAAAATATATAAACGAAAATACTTAAGATGCGTCATTTAGATTATAGTTAAAAAAACAACTTGAGATTAGTAACCTGGAAAAAATGCTACGCTGCTCCATTAACGCAAGCTCAGTTCACTGTAGCAGCGTAATACTTTAACGCAATTGCGTTATGAAGCAGTTTTAAATATTATGATACCTGTATTATCAACATGTTTATCTGCGCAAGCTGTTTTTGAATTGCGTTATGTGGGCAATTTCTTGAATGCGGTGAGTTTTTAAGAGTGCGCTTCAAACAAAACTAAAACAACAAAGGATTCTGGCATTGCAGCAAGTTTAAAGTTTGATATAGGTTTGTTTGTACTCTTAACATCGAACACGTTCGACAAATTTGAAAAACCATTGCGTGATCGGCAAAGCATCATCACAATCATACACACTTCAGGTAACAGCATCTTCTTCGACCTTGTTCGCTTCGAACATTTTATCTCCATGTTTAAGGCGACATAAAACTTGTGCAATTTTGGCTCGCTGCAAAAATATTTTCTCAGTTTTCTTTAAGCGTCATTTTTATTATTGCGCTATTGCGTTACTTTTTTAAAAGAAGTGAATTAGCGCAGTTACGCATTTAAGTGCTTCAACGCAATAGCGTAACGCAGCGCAGCGTTACCCATGTCTAGCTACCTTGTATTATTATACCATGTGTTGTCGTGTGCGCTGTGCAACAAAATACATGAAAATCTATGCAAAGCGGCTGTCGGTTTTCGGATGCGCTGTGCAACAAAATACATGAAAATATATGCAGCCGTCAAAAATGAAATGGCTGTAGAAATCCGCGACGGAAAAACGCCAGAATAGAGCCCGAACAGAACCAAAGCGGCTGTCGGTTGTCGGGTGCGCTGTGCAACAAAATACATGAAAATAAATGCAGCCGCCAAAAATTAAATGGCCGTAGAAATCCGCGACGGAAAAACGCCAGAATAGAATCAATTCTATTTTTTCTCCGACGGCTGGTGGATCTCTCTTTGAGTGCCGTAAGTGTTGCCATATTTTAGCTAAGAATTGGATGTGTTCAGTGCTATTTTTTTAGTTTTTACCATGAGCTGACGTTTGGTTTTGTGTGTGTTGCATTCCATGAGCTGACATTTCATTTTGTGTGTGTATGTGTTGAATTTCTTCCATTTACGTGTTGAAAAGCAACGCTGATCCGACAACCGACAACCATGGTATAGTAAGTAATACAAGGTAGCATTGACAGTTGCTTGGGAAAACATCTACTGTCAAAAAATATACTCAAAAAGAGAGCGCTCACAATCCGCCATTGAAAACACAAGCAATGTTGAAAACGTTGAAGTGAAAAAAAACAACAACCACAGCAGCTGCTGATGTATTTCTACAAAAAGCTGTTTTTGACAGGAGATGTTTTCTTGCAGAAGAGACAATAACCAGTTGTGAATGCTACCTTGTATTACTATACCATGCCGACAACCGCTCCTATTCTGGACGTGTTCTCAGCGGATTTCTCCGATAGAGGTCCGCCAACCGACAGCCGCTTTGGTTCTGTTCGGGCTCATAGAATCAATTCTATTTTTTCTCCGACGGCTGGCGGATCTCTCTTTGAGTGGCGTAAGTGTTGCCATATTTTAGCTAAGAATAGGCTGTGTTCAGTGCTATTTGCTTAGTTTTTACCATGAGCTGACGTTTTGTTTTGTGTGTGTGTGTTGCATTCCATGAGCTAACATTTCGTTTTGTGTGTGTGTGTGTTGAATTTGTACCATTTACACAACGAAAAGCAACGCTGATCCGACAACCGACAACCGCTCCTATTCCTGACGTGTTCTCAGCGGATTTCTTCGAGAGAGGTTCGCCAACGGAAAAACGCCAGAATAGCATGGTATAATAATACATGGTAGCATTGACAGTTGCTTGGGAAATCATATACTGTCAAAAAATATACTCAAAAAGAGAGCGCTCACAATCCGCCATTGAAAACACAAGCAATGTTGAAAACGTTGAAGTGAAAAAAAAACAACAACCACAGCAGCTGCTGATGTATTTCCACAAAAAGCTGTTTTTGACAGTTTATGTTTTCCTGTTGAAGAGAAAATAAGCAGTTCTCAATGCTACCATGTATTATTATACCATGCCAGAATAGAATCAATTCTATTTTTTCTCTGAAGGCTGACGGATCTCTCTTTGAGTGTCGTAAGTGTTGCCATATTTTAGCAAAGAATTGGCTGTGTTCAGTGCTATTTTCTTAGTTTTTAGCATGAGCTTTGTTTTGTGCGTGTGTGTGTTGCATTGTATGAGCTGACATTTCGTTTTGTGTGTGTGTGTTGCATTTGTACCATTTCCATGGTATAATAATACAAGGTAGCATTGACAGTTGCTTGGGAATCGACAACCGCTCCTATTCTGGACGAGTTCTTATCCCCAACTCACACGGTGATTGCCAATCAAACAATCTAATCGCTTTGTTGTTGCTTTCAATGTGAAACTATCAAAAGCTCTGAGAGCCGGAGCGGATAAACACAGATTGCAGCAATCTAAATTTTTTCATTTTGAGATTGCTGTACATGTCGGCAATCAGCAATCTGAACAGTGTTGCTAGGTTACGAAATAAAATTTTCAAAGAAATGCAAAATTATGATTGGCGTGTCGTCATGGTATAATTAATCAGGTAGGTGTGACAGTTTTCAATCGAACATAAGTTGTCAAAAATCATACAAAACAAAGCAAAAAAAAAAAGAAAAAAAAACAGCCGAGTTTGACAATCCATGAACTATCTCGTGAGAAAATAGCCTGTTGTCAAACCTACCTGTATAATTGTATCATGGCGTGTCGTGTGAGCTACCAACAATCAGCATGTGAAAGAGAGTAAGAAAAGTTCATTCATCAAGCCATGATACAATTATACAGGTAGCATTGACAAGTATAGATTTTCTCAGCAACAAGGAAACCACCATCTGTCAACAACAAAAATTAAACGAATGTAAAAACAAATAAATTCCGCAAAATATGTGCGTTAAATAAACAATTATAATAATGAAAGTTGTGACAAAATTATGTGTGATATTATTATTACACCATGGGTGATAGCTTTCAATTAGCTGTCATCGAATCTAAAATCAAACGCATATAATTAACACAGAGCTCTGTTAAGTTTATGAGACCTCTTTATAATATATGATCTTTGCTTCAGGAACAGAGTGCGATGTTGTTGCTGCTTGTCGGCTATTTCAGCTATTTGGAATAAGTCAGAAGCTTTACTGTGTGGTATAGATAAAATTTAAATACGGAAAAAACCCGAGTTGAAGGGAAAATATTCGATTTATCCACGTAAATATTTAAATAAAATTTTTGCACAGGCGTGGATAATGTTAATATTCGTTATTTCTCTTAGTGTAAGAATATCAACATTTAAAGTACATATTTTTTTTTTGTTGAAGTTGTTTTCCTTTCGAACTTTAACAAGTATGACCAAAAAATATCAGATACAAATTTTAAAAAATAAAAAAAAACAATTAAAAAAGTTTAGATAATAAATGATTTTTCACCAAAATATATTCCATTGAAAAACAGGTTTGAAAAACAGATTATTTCGACATTGAATGATTTCCGCAATGTTTCCTGCAAAATTTCTTTAATGTTTGATATAAGTAATCAAAAGAATCTGTTTTGTGATCAACACACGACCAACACACGCAGTGCAAAGGATACCAACAACTCAAAGCAATGCTCAAAACACCAACACAAAGCTAAGCTAAAATCAACAAAAGTCATGCATAACAAATAAGATCGAAAAAAAGGTTTGATATCGCAAATTTCTTGTGTCAGCTACGAGGCGGACACACATCCATACATACAAATGAAAAGCAGTAAAAATAGTTGAAGTTTAATTCATGCATTCGTTCATGGTGTAATAATTATAAGGTGTTAGTGAGTTTTTGACAACACCATGAATAGCTTTCTTTCTGTCAAAAAATTGTGAGCGAAAAAGCGGAACTGTTGATAGTTGGCGCATTTCACGTGAAGAGGACAACGAAAACAAAGTAAGGTTCTGAAATTCGTTCATATTGGGCATATTTGTACTTCTAAGGGATATAAACGTGTTCACATATTTTTTTGATTTAAGGCTTAGCTGTATGGGATTCTATAGAATTCACCTGATTGACGGAAGGGTTTTTTTGAAATTTTATTTTCATATTGAAGATAATTATTATAAAATAATGTAATTTTTTATAGAAAATTGACTGCTCGTTTTGATATTTCAATCAGTTTTTAAATTTAAATTTTTTTTCCACTTTAAACCGGAAGTAAGTATTTCAAATATTTTTTTTAACAACTTCGACCATTTGGATTTAATTTTTTTTAACGGCAAAATAAAGTTTGACATTTATTAATTTTACCTTAATAAAAACTTTTTAACAAAAAAAAAAAAACCGACTTCAAAATCACTACAAAGTAAAAAATAATTTTAAATAACTTTTCCCATTAATTTCTAAATCAAATTTTAAAAGTTATTTATGTGTATTATAATATTGGAAATCTTATCATTTTCATTTTTTCTATTTTGTTTTATTATCATCAATATATTAATTGCTTTATGTACATAAAAGCTTTGAACTCGGCGCTTATCTTACTATGTCGAAATCTTTTTATTTTAATTTTTTCTAATTTGTTTTATCATAAAAATATTATTAACTTTATGATTATAAAAGCTTCTTAGCGATTTTTTTCTTTCAGTTGGCAATTTTTGAGTACGCTGAATGTAGCCAATGTGTTTCATGCATTATTTGTGCAGCTGTTACACACTATGTCATATTCAATATGAGCTTTTGAAACTGGTTTTTCAATTGAGACCAAACCAGTTTAGTGAGAATTTTAATGTGTACAAAGCTTTTAAAATTACTACAGTGTCACTAAGGCACCAAATAGTGCACGGATGTTAAAAGATCATGATTGTGTGTCAAAGATGAGCGCCGACTTCAAAGCTTTAATGTTCATAAAGCAATTAATATATTGATGATAATAAAACAAAATAGAAAAAAATGTGCCCAATCTGGACACACCGGTGTACATGTGAAAAGTTACGCTTGCAGAGAGCTCAGTGAGCTATGGAGTGCCCTGCGCTGGTCTAATCCTCTCTGCAGGCAAAGGATTTCAGAACATGAAAATTAGCCGTTTAGGTCGGCATAAAAACTAGTAGGTCCAGTTCTCGATCAATTGTGTCCAAATATTTAATAACACGCACAGCACAATAAATCATAAGAAGCTGGGTCTAAGTTCTTTCAAGAGCTAAAGTTGCCATTTGGTTTTTGTTTTGACAGTATAGATTTTTAAAAATTCTTTTGAAAACTTTGAAGTGCCATCAAAACACAAGGTATTCATGGGTAAAAAGAATCAACTATCGCATGAGCTTAAGCTTGAACGGTACAGCTGAGAAATTGAAACTTAATACATATATTAAGTTTAAAATGATATTTATATTCGTTTCTTCATCCCCTGTTCAAATATATAGTGTAAATATTCATCGTTCTGAATATAAAAATGAATATTTTTATAAACCTAACCAGTTCTATCACTTTTACACTTATTCATGAGAACGTATCTTCTATAAAAACTAGATAAGCGCGCCAAAGTAGTTTATATTTATACTTTAAAGCATTCGATTTAAGAGCTGCATGTATAGCGATTCCACTTGTTCCACTGGCTTGGCTTCTGTCTTTGCAGACCAACAGGCGACGTGCCTGCCGTACTGAAAATAAAACAACACAAAAAAAAAACAACCTGTAGACTGCTTCTTCAGCACCATTAAGATTTGCTACTTTCTATGAAAAACCCGTGCTAAATTGCTCACACTTAAGTAAGTAAACATATGCCAAGCATTATAAAATGCCACATTACGTTGTCGTCAAGTAAGCTGGGATTACGAAGTTTTGTTTCCGACCAACAACCAGTCTCCATCTGAACTTCCTAATTTGTAGCTGTATGTCTTTTCTTCTTATATTTTATAACAAATAAATATTTATTGATCCAAAACTGATAAACATACAAAGTCATTGTTACATATAACCATATCGAGGACGTGAGCTAGAACTGGTTTGAATATGGTGAAATTTTCTCTCACCAAAAGACAGGTCACATTAACACCCAATGAGCAGCGCAGATGCTTCTAGCATATAACAATTTTCTTACAAATTGAAAAAAAAAATAAATATCTTTGTATTCAATAAATCTTCACCTTAGTTTGTCTACTAAACTTTATTTACATGCACTAACCGCAACAGATCTGGGCGCTAGTATTTCGCTGAATATTGGAGAAACCTTTCCAACAAAGTGAACTTCCACTAGTAGCCAAAACCAATGGGTTTGTGTGTTAAGTTGCACAGAGACACTTAAAAGGCTTAAAGAAAGTGAAATTTGAGTATAAATATTTTGTGATTGCGCAGTCGTTAGTATTGCCGTGTGCAAAATATACCCAGAAAGCCAAATACACCGCAACTAAGAGCATTATTGTTGACTAAGCCGAGGCTTGTGTGCTTAACAAACAGTTTCGGTTTTTATATTTGCTTAATAAGTATATTATACATATATTTTATACAAATTTGAATTTTATTACTGAAGGTTGTACGTTTGTGTGAAAACTTTCACTGCTTATATGTTGTGGGTGTATTCTGGCCAAGATGGCTTGCTACATTCCAAGTGTTGGTTGGTTTTAATAAAAACAAATGAGATTGATGGGACTTTTGAATCAAATGCATTATTTTAATTTAGTTCGCTAATATTGCTCACATCTCTCTAATGTTAAAAAATAAATAAATAAATCAGGCGGAGAGTAAAACTCGTTATAATAAAATAAATGAATCCATCAAAACATTTTTTAATTTTTCTTTTGATGTTTTCTAGCTATTGCATTTCTTTTGTGTTTATGTAAATGTAACGAGAGTTTTTCTCCGATAACAAACATTTAAAAACAAAAGACTTAAGAAACGAACTCTGCGCATGGTGAGTTGGACTTCCTAAGCGAGAACACGTTTTACATACATACCAACAAAATTTGTTTTATTCTGTAACGTTCCAAACAAGAGTGCTCCATAACTGTAACGTCTTATTTACAGTGTAAACAATATAAGCACGGGAGGCAGGAGAATCAAACACATCAGTCAACACAACAAAAGCATTTATGTCATATAATCATATAAACGAGGGTTTTATCAGGGTAACACTTGTTTTTTTTTTTTTTTTCACCAATCGATATGATAAGCACGCCCGACACACACAACAAAACTTCGATTGATTCGATTGTTATTCAGCTATCGTAATCGTCGTTGTTTCTTCTTTCGTGCCGAAGTCAAGTGATTGAAGAAAGCATGAATTTCTTTAGCTTTTCACTTTCACCAACACACACATTTACATTTTCGATTTAAGTGCATTGCGTAAAACGGAACAAAAAAGTTCAAAGTTAAGTGGATTGAAAGCATTCGGAGTATCACGACTTTTAATTTTCAAAAGAAAACTCCGGGGAAGTCATGGGAGCCACATTAAATATTTCTTTTACATTGATTTTTTTTTTACGTTTCCGATACTTTAGCCAGTCTGTTAATATGTTGACTGTCTCAATTTCATGAATTAGATGAAAAAAACCAAATCATATAAAATCGTATTTAATAACGTTAACTCGACTGGCGCTCTCCATTGCAATTGATGTCTAACATGAGAAGATATTACTATCGTTGTTGTAATTGATCGATTGGATACCCGCAAGAAAGCAGACAAACTTTTTCCTTTTTGTTGTACGAAACGTCGTCAATCGGCGCGCGCTAAGCACTCACTGTCGCTGGAGTGCTGCACCAAAGAAAAAGTAAGCACAATTCCAAATTCAGATCGTGGCTTAAGACTATGCTTGCGGTAGCTAAAGCAACTTCCACTCTGACTCTGACGCTGACTTGTTGCTATCAGTGTGTTTGTGGGCAAATAGCCGATTACTGCTTGAACTGCTCGCTCAGTTGGAGCTGCTAACGCTTAAGCCTATTACTAGGTCAGTGGTTGCTACTCGTGTCTTTGTTTTTTTTATAAACAGAGCTTCTTTCTCCAGCATTATATACCAGATGTCTCTTCTTCTCTTCTGCTTCTTCTTTGTATGGTTCATTTGAAGCGTCTGCGTCTTGCGCAGAAAGCAGCCTGAGTTGAAATGACTGAGAAGTGCTTGCATTCCTCCCACCCTGCTACCCTGTATTAATACACCGAGCGGAAACAGTTGATTTCTGAGTACGAGTGTGGGTTTGTGTGTATGTGTGTCTTTGCTGAGTTCTTGGCCAGTATAACTGATGCATTATATCAATGAGTACTTGGATTGTTTGGAGTTTAATACAGCTTCTGTTTGTTTTAATGTCAGAACCTGCGTACTGGTTTCTGGTCTAGGGATATCGCTCTGTAATTGTGAGCACGCTAATTATAACTGTTATTTGAGTTAAAGGTTTGAAAACCTGTTTCGGTCCGAAGGGGTTGCGCATAAAACACGTTCACTTAACATAGAGCTGTGTGGAAAATATATTAGATACATTAAGTGGAAACCCTTAAGCAAGGGGGCAAAAGGGCTCAAAAGGTTAAAATAGGTCAAAAAGTACTTATTCTAGGATGCTATGGTTTTTTGTACATTTATAAAAAAGTGATACCCAGAGAAGGAACCTATAAAATATAAAAGGCTTTTCAATGTGGACGCTCGAAATTTGTGATGTTATAGCGGCCATGTTGTAGAAGCAACATCTGTCAAATATGTTGTAAATTGTTCTGCAGTGTGCAAATTATCAAATTTTATTTTCAAAAGCAGTGCACCATTCAGAAAACATTTCGTGATTTCATTCTACTCGTCACAACGTCTTGGCCTTTCTGCAACTTCAACTTTGGGTAAGGACTTGGTAGACAACGCCGAGTGTTCGCAGATTGGTCTCTGCAGCAGTTAGCCTAAATTTTGCAAAAAAAAAAAACATTTGAACGACGGTATATTTAACATATACTGCAAAATATTTTCTCTATCTATTGAAGACCCTGTATTATAGTCTTAAAAAACGTAGAAAACTCAAAAATAAATGTAGTCTGGAATCTTAAAACCTGCTTTATAGCTAATTTATTGGCTTAGCTAAAATATTAAATATAAAAATATTATTTTTTAATTTTTAATTTTTGTAGGCCTTGACCGTATTAAACTTAAAACTTCCGTTTATATTTTATAAATTTTATTTAGCTACTTTCGTCAGCTTTAACTTAAAGTACCCTTTAGTTTAGTGCTACGGGTCCTGATGACGACTAACATATTTCGTCGAAATATTGACAACAATAAAATTTATAAAACATAAACGGAAGTTTTATTTTAATACGGCCAAAGCCTACAATAAATTGTAAATTAAAAAGATTTAAAAAGGCCGACAACATAAATAATTATAAAAAATATTACATTTGTATTTAATATTATGCTCTTGAATTATCATTTGGGAATATAACAATATCTTCACATATCTGTTACTTCAAAAATTGGGATTGATTCGTAAGAAAATGAAATAAAGCTGGAAGAGACAACGCTTGAAATCTTTCCGTATTACTGAGACAAATTTCAGGAACTCTTTTATACGTTTCGGAACTACCTAAAAATTAAATCTATATACATAAAAGGCAACCGTGCTGCTTCACACTTAATTATATGATACAATTACAAGGTAGGCTCATATTGGAGTGCAGTTGTCAAAATCAGCTGGAAATTTTTAGTTTTTCAAATTGTAGTTGTTGCTTTTGTTGTTTGATATTTGTAGCTCCTGTAACAGCTTTGTTGTTGCAAAATTTCTTATTTGAGCAGCCATCTTAAAATGAGCTTAGCTTGTAATTGTATCATGACCTAAGCTCATGGTATAATAATACATGGTAGCATTAACAACTGCTTATTTTCTCTTCAACAGGAAAACATAAACTGTCAAAAACAGCTTTTTGTGGAAATACATCAGCAGCTGCTGTGGTTGTTGTTTTTTTTCACTTCAACGTTTTCAACATTGCTTGTGTTTTCAATGGCGGATTGTGAGCGCTCTCTTTTTGAGTATATTTTTTGACAGTAGATGATTTCCCAAGCAACTGTCAATGCTACCTTGTATTATTATACCATGACCTAAGCTGAAATTGAAATTATTTCTTGCTATTGCAGTGCTTTTTAAAGTTTTCAGTCTGAAAGCACAGAAAATCTTAATACATAAAGCGCGGTACCATGATACAATTATACAGGTAGCATTGATAAGTTTTGATTTTCTCGACTGCAAGGAAACCAGCATCTGTCAAATGTGAAAATAAATAAATTATACAAAATATATGCGTTAAATAAACAATTATAATAATGAAAGTTGTGAAAAAATAATTTTTGATGTAGTAATGTTTTAATTTTTATTCATAACTTACATCATTTCGTCCATATGCATCTGCAGCTGCTGAGGTTGCTGCATTAAAACGTATTTAACTTTTTTTAACCCTTCGAGCCACACCCTCACTCCAGTAACATAGAGCCAAATGGGGGTATGTCATTACCCCACGTCAAAAAATCCTTGTAAAATCCCGAATTTTAGATATATAAGCTTAAAACTTTACATGGTTACTACTTTTGGTCTTTTTTAACATTTTGTATAGTTATTTTCTAATATTTTAAAAATGGGTGACTTTAGGAGCGCGGCCAAGTTAAAAAAACGTGAAAAATTAGCTCTTTTACTAAAATATTCATAACTTTTACAGTTTTTAATTTACGACCTAAAAAATGTATGTTTGAAGGCATCAATACGTTGCTACAAAGACAAAATATTAGTCATAGCGTTAGCTACAAAAAACATATTTATTCTGCTAAAAAACTGCACCCACTTTTTCAAAAAACGAAAAAGAAAAATTTTTTTTACCAACAACATTCAAATAAACTCGTTCAGTGTTGATTTTAAGACCTGAAAATATTTTTTGTAAGTAATTTAATAATATATTTAGAGAAAAAAGTAGTAAAATAGTCAAATTCAAATTCAATAGTTCAGACACTAAACTTCTAAATTTTTACACAAAAATACATTTTTTTATTTTAATTTATCAATTTATATTATAACATACCTTAAAACAATAAAAATATAATTAAATTCAATAAAATGAAATATTTCAGTTTTCTCCAAAAATATACACTAAGCCACAAGTGAGTGAGAGTGATATGAGAGTACCAGTCGATTTTAAACGAATGCCAACGACACACTAACGCATCCTTGACCTTCTAAATTGCTTGAGAGTAAAGCTAGTTAAGTTGTGAACACCCAGGTGGCGTAAGGAGTATGCATAAAAAGTTTTTGATTTAAAAAAATGGGTTTTTTAAGGCATGGGGCGATGAAAAGGACCAGTGTGGCTAGAAAGGTTAATGTTTGCAGTTAATAACATTAAGTTTACAAATTATCTTCGTTCTAGTAATAATAACTCACTATTAATTAGATAAAATAGGCAATATTTTGTAGCAAATGTTTGGTTATTTGCAAGCTCTGAAACTTAAACAATGGCGTAAACATAAGCAATAATTGAATGCTCTCTTTCTTGACATTTTTTTTTGACAGATGCTGGTTTCCCATGCGCGGAACACATAAAAAATTCAACACTTGACTGATACTTCGTAGTGACCGTGATTCACTACGAATTCATGCTCAAGTTAAAACCGTCATTCAAGTTGTGAAATTTAAGAAATAAAGATTGGGCAAGCAATAAGGGCAAGCGTGCTGTTCACACCCAAGGCAAGAATGATAGAAAAATAGATTGCATCTACGTCATGATAGACTTACGATATGAGCTTACGATATGGCTTTCTGTCAAGTCTTGTTCAGAATGTGAACAAATATGAAACAAAATGGCATAAAATTGTAAATATAACAGAGTAAAAAGTTTTTCCTCCGTTTTATATTAAAATATTTACAAAGAATTATGTAGGAGTGCTGAGCATGCAAGTTTCCAACAGTACAAGTTTCCAATCCAACTTGCACTGGCAAAAGATTCAAGAAACAAACTTGGTCTAGCGTGAATTTATTATCGTAAAAAATACTTTGTTCGTAGCTAGAAATGTCAAAATAAAAAGTAAACAACATAACGGAGCTGCGCAATGCGTAATATATTTTTCTATCATTCTTGCACCCAAGGTATATTCAGCAAGGTAGTGTTAGTTGTTGAAATTCTCTATTGTGGTGGGTACAGCACCTGTCAAAATCGACTGTTTACGAATAAAAGCAAACAGTTTTCTATTCGCTGTTTTTTGAAGTGAAACTTCTTAGGCGGCGCTTCGAAATTTGAACGAGAATATTGAGGAGTGAAATTTCAAGGTCAATTTACTTCATTTCGTTACACGATAGAGAAGAAAGATATGTTTTACAGTAGAGAGAATGAGATGGATATACATTGTATAAAAGACTTAAAAAATATGCTTGTTACCGCTGAGGATCGAACCTGCGAACTCAAGACTACAAAGGCGGCGCTCTATCCAATGAGCTAAACTATTCATACAAAAATTTGCTCTATATACCAATTAATCGAACTACTTTTGCTGTAGATGCCCAGCGGCAAAATAAAAAGCGTTCCTAGAAACAGCGCTTTTTATGTGTAGTTTTGATATGCTTTGAGGATGTGCTTTTCAGATTTTTATACACATTTTGTTCGCTAATAGCAGAGCGGTAAGACATTTGATAACAATGCCAGTGGTCCGGGTTCAATCCCCGCATCTTTTAAAATTTTCTAGCTTTTTTTTTGTTTTTTTTAAAGAGCTTTTTAACTATTTGTTTGTAAAGAAGCGCTTTCATACTAGGATATCCAATATCTATTCTATGTATATTATTATTACGCAAGCGCTTTTTTTGTGATGACCATCAAATCCATACCGTAAATGCGATTTTTATAAAGAGGGTATCAATAGAAAGGTCTTGCTCTGTAGATGTGCAATAAGTCTTACTTTTTCTTAAAAATTTTGTATTTAAATAAGAAAACCAAAACAATCTTCTACGAAGAAAGCCAGCTTTCTATTTAATGCCTAAAACTATGTGATCAATTTTTTCTCAAATTTTCAATTTCATACTATCGTATTATTAAAGCAGTTGAGCGAAGCGAAAAACGTACAAATATATTTTATATTGATACACTAGCCACAAAATAGCAAGTTCATGCAAAATCGCTATTCCAGGAGCCTTTACTGGCATCGCCGCCAGCTCATTTGAAGGAGAGCATACTTTGCACAGCTAATTCAAACATCCTATACCTCTTCTTAAGACATCTGTATTGGGTGATAAGCCCAATTCTACGCACGGAAGGTCAGGTCGTGAAGGTAGAAGCTTATCCAACAGAAATTTAGTATCGTTGAATTATAACTCGCTCAGGAGACGTGCTACGGTAAATTTAAGTTAACGACAGAATAGATGTGCTATTAAGCCTCACAACGAAGATATCGCGAGCGCATTTTGGCGTTTTAACGTCATACGGGTTTACTAGTAAATTTTAATATGAATTTGGTTTACTTAAAAACCGCTTCAGATGTGTGAAGCGCTATGGCAGAAGCGCTTGTTTAGTGCTTTTGAAGCGCTTCGATTACCGCTGGGTGGCAAAAGCCGCAGATTGTGTGCTGATTGCGTTCTATGTGTGGTAGAAAGGGGGGTTGCCATGACTCAAGTAGAAGAGAGAAAGATTCAGCGAAGCAAAAGTGAATAAGAGAGTTGCCCTGAGCGCATTATGATTTTCGCAAAGTAGACTCTCATACTAGGGCTGTCATGCCAATATTTTTTTAGAATACCAACGTTGGTATATCTCTAATTCAATATATTAATATAACCTCTATGCATTTTGCTCATATTACACATATTATGTTTTTATTCATAATATTGCGATATAAAATTATATAAAAACCCAAATTCATGAAGCATATGCTGTCGCCCATGATGCTAACTTGACACTGTGCGCAAGAAAAGTTGGAATAAGTTCTTTTAATAGATAACTATTTTAAACATATTGTAGTTATATAATTTTATATCGAAATATTATTAATAATAGAAAGTATAATTTGATATGAGTAATATTAATACGTACATATGTTGAATTAAAAATATATCAAGTTGTATTCTGTATTCACATCTATATACGATGTATATACGACGCAAATTGGTTATCAAATTAATTGCTTTTCGGACATAGGTCCATACCAAAGAATATTAAATAAACAGAATATTTTTTTTATAAAAACTTTTTATTGTATTTCTTTTGCTTAAAAAGTTCTCTCTTTGCCTTTAAGGTTCGATTATGCAATCGTAAAGCAGTTCTATCTTATGAAAAATAAGTGTAAGTGGTTAGTGAAATCGTAACGTAACCTAGCGCAGCGATGGGTTCTATTCCAAATAGAAATCTACGCCACGTTACGTTGCGTAGCTTTACGATTGCACAATCGAGCCTTTACACTAAAATGGTTCTTATTCTAGAATAGAAAGAGTGTAAACAAAGAAGAAGTTTTACTTCTTTACTGTATACACGGTATACTGTATCTTTTTTTTCTGGCACTTAATAATCAAAATCAAATCTTCTAAACGAATAAAAATTTCTTCATTTTTAGTTTTAAAACCGCAAATTTTGCAACTGAAAGAGATGTTTATCTTCATTGCTTTTGGTAAAGTTGGTTTTCTTGCATTTTCCCTAAAAAAAAATTAAAAATAAAAAAAATTTTTTAAAATCATTTGTTCCGCTCATTGTGGGCATCGACCCCACTACCTCATGGCGGCAGTTTGTTAGTCAGGTTAGGAATGCCAGCGCCAGATCGTGGAATGAATGACGCATTAAATCGAGAATCGGAACGTGAACGTGAATATGATCGACAAATCAGTTCGAACAAATGTACCCCTGCTAAACCCCCAACAGAAGGAAGTGTATGATACATTAATAAGGGCAATTGATGATGGAAAAGGTGGCTTATTTTTCCTAGATGCCCCCGGTGGAACTGGGAAGACATTCCTCATGTCATTGATTTTGTACGAGATCCGACATTGCAGTAGCAGTTGCTTCTTCTGGAATAGCGGAGAAAGATGTCACATTGTTAGAAAGATGTCGTACGGCTCATTCAGCGTTCAATTTGCCCTTAAACCTTCAAGCAACTGAACAACCGACATGTAACATTTCGAAACACTCTGCAATGGCCAAAGTTTTAGAATCATCTAAAATTATCATCTGGGACGAATGCACAATGGCGCATAAACGCGCATTGGAAGCACTTAACCGAACATTGCAAGATCTGCGCAATAACTCGAGATGTTTTGGAGGCGCAATGATTTTATTGTCTGGTGATTTCCGCCAAACACTACCGGTTATTTCAAGATTGACTGCTGCCGATGAAATAAATGCTTGCCTCAAATCATCAAATCTGTGGCGCTATGTGAAAAAACTTCAGCTGACATCAAACATGAGAGTTGCATTGCTGAACTATCCATCTGCTGAAGATTTCTCCAAGCAATTGCTGACTATCGGTAATGCCCGTGTTCCTGTCGACGAATCGAGCGGGTTGATTTCGTTTTCTCAGAATTTTTGCAATTTCGTCTCTTCGAAAGATGAGCTCAGCAACAAAGTATTCCCGAACATCATTGTTAACCACAAAAATAACATATGGTTGAGCGAGCGAGCAATTTTGGCGTCTAAGTATAAAGATGTGGATGACATAAACTTCGTAATTCAGAATCAAATCGTTGGAACTCTGCATTCATTTAAATCTATTGACTGTAACAAATGAAGACGAAGCCACCAATTATCCAACTGCATTTTTAAACTCCTTGGTTGTGCCTGGCTTACCATCGCACAATTTACAACTGAAGGTTGGCTCGGTAGTCATCATGCTTCGAAATCTAAACCAACCAAAACTGTGCAATGGAACGCATTTGGTGTTAAGAAAACTGATGATCAATTTCATTCACGCGATAATACTCAAAGGAAAATTCAAAGGTGAGGAAGTCCTCATTCCGAGGATTCCGATGATCTCAACTGATATGCCCTTTGAGTTTAAACGAATTCAATTCCCGATTCGTCTTGCATTCGCCATGACGATTAACAAATCACAAGGTCAAATCACAAGGCCCTTAGTGTTGTGGTCTGAATTTAGAAAATGCATGTTTTCTCATGGTCAATTGTATGTGGCATGTTCACATGTCGGCAAACCATCAGCTTTATTTGTTCTTGCACCTGACAACAAATCGGAAAATGTCGTATATCACAAGGTGCTTCACTGAAGACAATCAACCCGAGTGCACTTTATAAATAAATAATAAATAACTGGCCATTTCAGCCCTTGAAAGGACTTTGACCTAGCTTCTTATGATCAATTGTGTTGTGCATGTTATTAACTTTGTACACAATTGACCAAGAACCGGACCTACATGTTTAACGCCGACTCCGAACGGAATGTTCTCGTTCTCAAGAAGCTTTACATGGCATTTTGATTACTCTCTGAGGTTTGTCATTGTCTGCAGAGAGGTGGCGGCCGTACAGAAAAATTATTTTAGTTCAAATAATTTTCTGTCGCTGCTGGGGTTCGAACCTGGGTCTCCAAGTTCGTTGACATAGCGGCCACGCACTTTAACCAACTACGCCACGGACGCCACTTTATGCACTTTATGCAGCAAAATACATATCTTCAATAAAGTAAGTGTCTTGCTGATACGCTATTGAAATACTTCATTTTTGTGCTTAATAAACTATTACTTAATAAATTTTTTGTATTAATGTTATCGTATTAATCGTAATTAATAAAATAAAGTCGGGTTAGTTATACCATTTACATATAACATATAACATATAACATATAACATATAACATATAACATATAACATATAACATATAACATATAACATATAACATATAACATATAACATATAACATATAACATATAACATATAACATATAACATATAACATATAACATATAACATATAACATATAACATATAACATATAACATATAACATATAACATATAACATATAACATATAACATATAACATATAACATATAACATATAACATATAACATATAACATATAACATATAACATATAACATATAACATATAACATATAACATATAACATATAACATATAACATATAACATATAACATATAACATATAACATATAACATATAACATATAACATATAACATATAACATATAACATATAACATATAACATATAACATATAACATATAACATATAACATATAACATATAACATATAACATCATATAACATATAACATATAACATATAACATATAACGTATAACATATAATATATGGGCAAATCCTGCGTGTCGGACGTCACATTCGGACGCATTTTTTCCCAATTTATATGCTGAAAATGTTTTGTTTCGGAAAAAAGAACTAGTCCAACATTAAGTATTAAGGGGCTGCTATTTATAAATATCAGAAAAAAATACAATATAAGTGTAAGTACATGAACAGTGGTTTTGATATTCAGCGTTCGGACGTTATTAAAATAGAATTAGTTTTGATATTAATTGCAAAATCTGCTTTTTTCAGCGAACTGATTCGAGCGTAGAGAAAATATGATATGAATGAAATGTTTAGAATTAACTGAAATATACAAAAAAGTAAGTTCAGTCATTAATTTTTGTTATTATTTTTATTTTTCTAATGTTTATAATTGTTCGGACGTCATGTGTCGGACGTCATTAATTTTTCCATCATTACATTATTTTACTTATAGATTTTTTTTTAATTGTTTTTAATATTAAGATCTCTCTACACTAAGGGAAAAAAATATTAAATTTATCCAAAAACTTTTTTAATTTATCCAAAAAGCGAGTCATTTTTGCACCAATAACGCATTTGCATAAATCGACTACGTAAATATTTTAAATTCATTTAAAAACTTTTTTAATTAAATAAAATATTAAAATATTTAAACAGAAATAATAAAAAAATATATTAAAATTATGCACGAATATTTTAAATATCTTTTAAAAATTATCTATTTGAAAATAAAGCTATCACATCTAAATGAAATTTATATAAAAAATATTGAAATTAAAAAACAATATATTCAAATATTTCTCCCGAGCTGCGTCTATTAATGCCATTAGCATGGTTACTTTATTTTCTTTTTTCGTTCCTTGATATTATACTATTTTTGACAGCCGGCGCAATATTATGGCACCAAATGTCATAAATAACATAAAACTATAAAACGAAAAATTATAAAGCAATAAGGCCTGACCAAAATAGACGAAACGAGACGATTGCAACTTGCCGAACGTTTGCAATCGTTATGTCCGTTTTGACATTTAACCCAAAATGAAACGAGTACCTCCAATCGTCTGAAACAAGAAGAAGACTGCTTTGCACAGCTATTGTTGACGAGCATGGTATAATAATACATGGTAGCATTGACAACTGCTTATTTTCTCTTCAACAGGATGTAACGAAGTTCCGTTTTCCGGATTTAGAGCTGGGATATACTCGCCGGTGTCCAGCGTTCGTTGCAGAAAATTTATATGATAAAGAAACCCTTTCGCTTGTAAGATGATAATTATTTATTGACAATTCAAGATACGGCTTAATCCTAGTGTCTTATATACATTCCTATGGGTATACGTACGATGGCCTTGACTGATGGTAATAAGAGATGTCTTGGAGGCACTTTAGCGAGGTTGAAGCATAGATTACGGTCGCTTTTGAGGTTAATGCGTATACGCACGATGACCTTGACGTGCGGTAGTAGGTGATGTCTTGGAGTCTCTGTGGCGAAGTTGAAGCGTATACACACGATGACCTTGACGTGTGGCAGTAGGTGATGTCTTGGAGTCTCTGTGGCGAAGTTGAAGTGTAGATTACGGCCGCTTTTAAGGTTAATGCACGATGACCTTGACGTGCGGTAGTAGGTGATGTCTTGGAGTCGCTGTGGCGAAGTTGAAGCGTATACACACGATGACCTTGACGTGTGGCAGTAGGTGATGTCTTGGAGTCTCTGTGGCGAAGTTGAAGCGTATACGCACGATGACCTTGACGTGCGGCAGTAGATGATGTCTTGGAGCCTCTGTGGCGAAGTTGAAGCGTATACACACGATGACCTTGACGTGTGGTAATAGGTGATGTCTGGTAGTCTCTGTGGTGAAGTTGAAGTGTAGATTACGGCCGATTTTGTACTTCAATGGGTATACGGCGGAGGCTGCTTTGATTGGCTCGAACGGTGCGTACGCTTGTCGGGAGTGCTTTTCTGGGTTTTGTGTGACCTTGTTTGAAACAATTAGCTATTCCTGCGACCTAAGAAGTGTGACTAAATGACTATCACTGCGGTAGAAGAAGTTTGATTACGATATTGGGGAAGGAAACTTAACCACCAATACGTAATCACGACACCCTGTGAGTGGAAACAAAATATAACCGGGGAAGGAAACTTAACCACCGGAAATATGTCTACATAAATCGAGCAAGAAACTATTATAAATCCTGACTAAGAATTTTGATTACGATATTGGGGAAGGAAACTTAACCACCAATACCTAATCGCGGCACCCTGTAAGTGGAAACTAAATATAACCGGGGAAGGAAACTTAACCACCGGAAATATGTCTAATTAAATGATCGAAAAGAACTCTGACTCCACAAGGTTACACTCACCACTTTTGCGCTTCCGAACGTCCGATCACTTTGACTGTACTATGAACAAGAGACCGCTTCGATGCTGTGACGGGTCTTTTATGCCTTCGCTTGTGGTTGCCGCGGCGCTCTCATATTCAAACCGGTTTTATTAGCTGACTTCTTTAGGTTGTTTAGTATGCCTTCTCTTAAATTCTCTTATTACTATGTTGCATGTATATTACTTGTAAAAATACAGGGTGTATAACTAAATTTTATACTAATAAAAATTTAGTTGTTACAAGGAAAACATAAACTGTCAAAAACAGCTTTTTGTGGAAATACATCAGCAGCTGCTGTGGTTGTTGTTTTTTTTTCACTTCAACATTTTCAACATTGCTTGTGTCTTCAATGGCGGATTGTGAGCGCTCTCTTTTTGAGTATATTTTTTGACAGTAGATGATTTCCCAAACAACTGTCAATGCTATCTTGTATTATTATACCATGGTTGACGAGTTGAGACGCTAAAAGTTCGGTTGTTACGGAACAGAACGTCTCGTCGCAATGTTTCGTTCAGTTTCGATCAGTTACGTATGTGCATTTTGGGTTTTATCATTGGCTTCCATTTGTTCGAACTTACTCGTTATGTCTCGTTCTGTCTATTTTGGTTAAGCCTATATATGCAGGCAAATGACAATCTGTGCGACAATTTCGTGGGAAAATGTCGAGTTGTTACTCCAACCTACATAATCGCATAAGCAATCGATCATATGTACGACCAAATATTTCTGTTATATTACTCTTGCAACAAAAACGAAATGAGAACTATAAGAACTAAGGTTGCAACTGCAAGAGAACAGAGTGCGATGCTGTTGCTGCTTGTCGGAATATGTGTGTACGTGTGCGATGCTGTTGCTGCTTGCTTGTATGGAATATGTGTGTACGTGTGTGGTATAAATAAAATTCAAATACGGGGAAAAAACGAGTTGTAAGGAAAATATTTGATTTATCCACGTAAATATTTAAATAAAATTGATACTCAGGCGTGGATAATGTTAATATGCATTATTTCCCTTAGTGTACGTTTAAAAAATAGGCTGCTCGAGCAATATAAATGGAGGTTTAATTTTTGCAATATTTTTAATATTTTGCCATCTATTGTGGAGCGATGTTACATGGTTTTCAATTTTTTTATGTTTATGTACATTGCCTGCATTTTAGAAATAAATACCTTGTCTTTTCTTCACAAAAAACTGGCGATAAAAATCCATATGTATCGTCAATTTTCGTTCCCTTTTGTCACCACCAATTCGCATCAAATTGCCAACAAATTGTTCAAATTGCTTTCAAGTCATGAAAAATTTGAAAGATGTCAGCGTAAATTAAATTTAAAAGACGCTTAAAAAAAAACAAATTCCTGAAACCTCAGCTAAAGACATCTACAGAAAGAGGTTGAGAATTCATGCCTCGACAAAGGGCTTTATGTTTTTGTATGATCAAATTGAAGAAAGTTTTTCTATTTAAAATTTTTGGATAAGGGTTAATGGTATGTTATGATTATTATAATATCGTCGCTCGTATGACTAACCGACGTAACTAACATTTTTGCGAAATTGAGTTAAAGATGTCAATATATTTATTTAGTCATTATGTCGGAAGATATTGCAACTATAAATAAAACAGTTTGACTAAAAAAAGTAAACGGCTTTGAGCGTATCTGAGATATTATACGTTAAAACACATAAACGAAAAAAGAAAAACTGCTCTCCTGAACAATTAAGAAATTTCAGATACGTCAGTTAGTCATACAAGCGACGATATGATTGTATGGTATGATGGATATAGTATGATTAGTTGATGGTACGGTATTATGGTATGGTACGATGATATGATGTATAGATACAAGGTGGCGCAAAAATAACCTTCCGATGTTTTTTGGCTGTAATTTAAAAAAAAAATGAAAAACTTTGATTCTTCTTGTGGATTATTTTTATTTGGTCTTTTAATTTTTTTTACATCAAGTCGAGAATATGATGTCATGTAAATGGCCGCCGCCACAGTTGATGGTCATTTGAGCCCTTTTTATGGCATTTTCCATCACTTCGGCCAAAACTTCCGGCGATAGGTCCTCACATTCTTGACGGATATTGTCTTTAAGAGCTGCAAGAGTCTGAGGCTTGTTGACATAAACCCGCGACTTCAAAAAGCCCCACAAAAAGAAGTTTGGAGCGGTCAAATCAGGCGATCTTGCTGGCCAGTGCAAATCGCCAAATCGGGAGATTAGGCGCCCGGGAAATGCATCCTCCAGCATATCGGTTGTGGTACGTGCAGTGTGTGCCGTTGCGCCGTCTTGTTGGAACCACATGTTTTCCAATCCCAATTCATCAAGTTGCGGCAAAAAGAACTCGTTTATCATTGCTCTGTAGCGCTCACCATTCACAGTAACCGTCTTCGAAGAAAAAAGGTCCGATGACTCCTCCAGCGAAAACAGCACACCATACAGTGACTTTGAGCGGGTGTAATGGCTCTTCGTGGGTTACACGCGGATTTTCAGTGCCCCAGAAGCGTACATTTTGCGTATTTACGTACCCGCTAAGATGGAAATGGGCCTCATCACTCATGATTATTTTTGATGAAAAATCATCTTCCTCTTGGTGGTGATTAATTCCGCGTTCTGGAGCAGTGTAGCGTAACATTGTTTATTAACGTATATTTCGCATGTGTTTACTACACAAATGTCAAAACAGAACTGACATTAGGGGCCAATCGCAAAATTTATAGCATTTTCTGATAGGAGGATTACTTTTGCGCCACCTTGTATATGGTATGTTGGTAGGTATGGTTTGGTGGTAGAATATGATGGTATGGTATGATAGTATTGTCTGATGGTATCGTATGGTGGTAAGATGAGCATGGAAAGATGGAATGTTATACTTTTATGATGGTATAGGATGTTAGTATAGTATGATGGTATGGTATGATAACATTTAACTTTTCGGAATTGTACATATTAAAACAGATTTAATCAAATCTTGCAATTATATGAAATGGGACTTTTTTTAGTAAAACTATATTTAAGAGTTAATCAATTAATCACTTAAAAATCTCTGCTTTTTTTGTGTTCAAGTTTCACTTCTGCCGTGCGTGGCGGCCACGCACATATTTTTTTAGCTAACTGGTGGTCCTTTTTATTTTTTCCTTAAAATCTTTGCGATAAATACGCCTTCCCTCCTCTTCTTTTCTACAAAATTCGTCATCAAGTTTTTTTTTAATTATTTCGCTAATTTTTGGATCTTCCCACACTTTTTTTAATATTTGGCTTACCATCTACAAAAGTAATATACAAAAGTTATTTCCACGTTAATTCTATTTGAAAATGTCGCCTACCGTTCGGACGTCACTAAGTTTGCCCAGTTGATATGGGCTGAAAATTATTTATATTTTAAATTTGCAGTTATATTCTGGAAAATGTGCAAAAACTTGCTTTGTCAGAGGTTTCAATTTTTGTTTTTAATTTGATTTAACAATTTTATCTCAATAAAACCCTTTTTATGTGTCGGACGTCAGAACAGAGTTGATCATATTAATTTTGCAAAATACACCGTTATGCACAAATTTTGTCAAACCTATTATGGCACCAATTTGCGAAGAAAGAAGTGCAAAGGGAAAAAAAAACTTTTATGCGCAAAGCTTTTATATCAATAGCTTTCTACCTGAAAAATAAAAAAAAATACTTAACTCGAATATTGACTGTGAATCTCTTCTTTTTTCATTACATAAAAACTCAAGACAAAAAAAATTTATTGGGAACTTAAATGTAGACATATTAAGCTATTAATAAGCACTAATGCTCTTGAAAAAGGAGCATCTTTAGTTTCTCACACTTGGTGGACTATTTTCGGGATTTGCCCATATAACATATAACATATAACATATAACATATAACATATAACATATAACATATAACATATAACATATAACATATAACATATAACATATAACATATAACATATAACATATAACATATAACATATAACATATAACATATAACATATAACATATAACATATATCATATAACATATAACATATAACATATAACATATAACATATAACATATAACATATAACATATAACATATAACATATAACATATAACATATAACATATAACATATAACATATAACATATAACATATAACATATAACATATAACATATAACATATAACATATAACATATAACATATAACATATAACATATAACATATAACATATAACATATAACATATATCATATAACATATAACATATAACATATAACATATAACATATAACATATAACATATAACATATAACATATAACATATAACATATAACATATAACATATAACATATAACATATAACATATAACATATAACATATAACATATAACATATAACATATAACATATAACATATAACATATAACATATAACATATAACATATAACATATAACATATAACATATAACATATAACATATAACATATAACATATAACATATAACATATAACATATAACATATAACATATAACATATAACATATAAAGATCAGCTGGACCGATTTAAATAATTTCTTATTTATTGGATTTTCCTTTGCCCCAAATAGCAAAATAGCTTTTAAAATATCGGAAAAATTCACGGAAATAAATTATATGAAAGTTAATTATCTACATTAATAAAAATCATTTTATGTTTGTTTGACCAGAATGCAAATCTTAACAGCTGGACGAATTTAACTCAAAATTGGCTCACATTTTACTTGAATCTTAGATTATGCTTTGGCACAATTAGTTTTGACCATGCCTCTTCCACCCTTTTACGAGTAAGGGAAATCAACCAACTAATTAATTAATTTTAAAAACATTCTGTAATTTTGACACCAAAAAAATTCACATATCTTCAAGATTGCACAAATTTTTAGTACAACGTCTTTTTCTAATAACGCCTTTTCCTTAGAATGACAAAAAACCATTTTGCATATTTCCATACGTTTTACGTCAAAAGCTTATTTTTTCTGGCTAAAAGTCGTTATCTTCTGAACGAATAAAACCTTAACATCAAAATTTTATGTTTTTCCTCGAGTAACACCGGGAATATCAGCTAGTAAATAAATATAAGTAAAAATTAAATACAAAACTGAAAATCAAAAAATGTATTCATTACTCATTGCTTATTTTTTATTGATGCGTTTATTTGCTGTTTCGTCTAAATAACATAATTTAGACGAAACAGGCGTTGCACTGTCATGTAGTCTCCTAACGTTAGACTAATATTAAAAATAAGGCCCCCAAGTATTTTTATGTCCGAATAGAAGGCTTAAAAAGGCCAGCAGAATTTGGAAGCCAGGCAACCATGGTTGGTATTGTAAACGCTTGCGGAAATCGTCTACCTGCGGTTTAAACATATTATATTATATTTATATGTATGTTATATATATTTATTTATATCATATTATAATAAAATATATACGGCTGTATGCATAAAAAATTTTGAACCTCTTATGAAGCCTTCATAAAGAAAAAATCGAAAAAAAATTTAAAAATATTATTCATAAACGTTCAATAGCGTTAAGTCTCTTTTAAATGCTTTATAAATGAGAGAATTTTAAAAATGGATGAAACCTTCAATAAACCTTCGATCGAGGTATATTCAACAAGGTAGTCTCGTCTCGGAGTGGTGGGTACAGTAGCTGTCAAACATAAGAAGAGCGTAAAAAAAAAACTAAATAGAAAACTGTCAAATGTGTTAAAATTCATAGTTTTCATTTTTGTGCGTGCTGAATGTTTATTTTTAGTATTTATCGTGAAGGTAAAATAACACACAGGAAGGCACTGCTCCTGGTTGCAACCGGAGTGGACCGCAATTATTCCCCGGAGGATTTATAAAATCTGTTTTATAAAAATGCTTTTCGCAGACCCACGCTGATTGGGAAAATGTTGTGGAACAAGCAACGTTCCAGCGATTGCGTCTTGCTTTATTAAGAGGCACACGAAAAGACGAGCTATTTTCTTTTTGAAAAGGCTTCTTACAAATTGATTTATTTCTGGGCATTAAATCGCTTAAATAATTTACATCAACAACACAAGTCTAATTGGAAAATTTTGTTATTTGTTTTGCTTTTATTCGTTCAATAGCCAATTTTGACAGGTGCTGTACCCACCACAAGAGAAAATTTCAACTACTAACTCTACCTTCCTTAATATACCTTGCCTTCGATAAAGCATTTTTTAATTTTATTTTGTTTTCATCTGAGCACAAATTATGTCAAAAATATATCAAATTGTTTCAAAATATATCAAAAACAAAGAAAATGTCAAAAATTATTTTTATTGAAACATATAATTATTGAAAATGTTTGTTTATAAATGAGAGAATTTTTAAAAATGACTGAAACCATGATACAATTATACAAGGTAGGAGTGACAACTTGCTTTTTTCTCACCAGTACCTTGCACCGACTGTCATTTGCCTGTATATTTTGTTTTCTATTTTATTTTCTTCTTTTTTCGTTCTCTAATTTATACTATTTTTGACAGTTGGCGCAAGACGAATGAAATGTCACTCCTACCTTGCATAATTGTATAATGACTGAAACGTTCAATAATTCCCTCATAAAGCATTTTTTAAATTATTTGTTCTCGTTTAAGCACAAATATTGTCAAAAATAATTAAAAATATTTAAAAAATTTGGAAAATATGTCAAAAAAATTCAAAATGCATAAAAACATTTAAAACAAAAAGAAACTAAAAACAAGAAAATTTGTCAAAACATTTCAAAATATTTACAAAAAAAGATAATAAAATGACAATTTTTTCAGTGCAGAGGGTAGCTTCGAGAAAATGTTGATGTTTAAACATCAAAATGTTGACGAAATTGTTACAAATAAATGAAAAGTTATTGAAAAGTCAAATGCTCTCCTTCAAAAGTTAAAAGTGTCCCGTAATAGGGGCATATTTGACATAACGACTTTTTTTAGAATTTCTTAAAAATGGATATATAACGATTCTTAGGATTCAATACCCTTTACAGGATTCATAGTCAAATAATCAATGGTTATAAGATGTTAAAAATTTTAGTATCTGTAAGCAATTTTCATGTGGCGTCCGTGGCGTAGTTGGTTAAAGTGCGTGGCCGCTATGTCAAAGAACCTTGGAGACCCAGGTTCGAACCCCAGCAGCGACAGAAAATTATTTGAATTAAAATAATTTTTCTGTACGGCCGCCACCTCTCTGCAGACAATGGCAAACCTCAGAGAGTAATCAAAATGCCATGTAAAGCTTCTTGAGAACGAAAAAAATTCCGTTCATCGCCGTTCGGAGTCGGCGTTAAGCATGTAGGTCCGGTTGTCGGTCAATTGTGTACAAACTTAATAACACGCACAACACAATTGATCATAAGAAGCTAGGTCAAAGTCCTTTTAAGGGCTGAAATGGCCAGTTATTTATTTTTATTTTATTTAAGCAATTTTCATAGTAGTAACAGTTTGAAAAAAGATGTCACAGCTACCCCAGTTTACCCTATATATTAAAAAAAATTTTTAGCTGTTATTACTATTCCGAGTATACGATCTTCTTATGATTTACAAATTTATGACTACAAAGTTTTTTCATAGCATTCTGCTTCTGGCGTTAAAATAGTTCACAATATTTTTGTGCTCTTCAAGTTGACTGCATTTGGAGATTAAAGTTCAATGAGAAAATTAAAGTAGTTTGCTTTACAAGTCTTTGATAAAGGTTCTACTGATGACAGATGTTTAATGGAATAAGTGGACATTATATAAGAGCAAATCTATAAAAATACGATATTTATGACTGAGTTACTTATTTCGGATTAATTCAGATTCTTGAGTAATAATTTATGGTTTTGTTTCCTTGCTGCATTAAAAATGTGTTTGAAATAAACCAGGAGATTTTCCAAGCAGGTTTTGTTAAATCTTTGAGAAGAGGCAAAAAAAGCCGACTGCATTGGCAAATGGTTGCTGAGCCACCTTTCAAATTATTTATTACAAAAGAGTTAAAGTCGGAAACTAATCTAAATTACACTGAACAAAAAAATCAATTTTTTTCCAAAATAACAAGGTTCTGACAATGGATTCTGGTAGAGGGGACAAAAAAAGAAATCATGTTATCCTTAAATTTTGGGTATAGAATGTGTTCTGAGGATTTATGTAAAATACTACGATTAATATTTTTGTGGAAAACCCCCTAACTTCTAAATTTATGGGTCTTTTTTGGCCCTTTTATGATAAAAGGGTACATAAGCTTGTTTATGTCAGGGCCAACAAAAACACCTGTTATAATGAAAAGATAGATAATGATACTTAATTTCTTATGCCGATTCACTATAAGAATGTTAAGAAAGGGAGAAACTTAAACCCTCCTAAAATAAGACTCATACGTTAACTTTCAAAACGCCGATACACGTATATTCATTTTTTGTCCCCTCTACTAGAATCCATTGTCAGAACCTTGTTATTTTTTCGTGTTGAACAGTGTTATTATTACGCAAGCGCTTTTTTTGTGATGACCATCAAATCTATACCGTATACCATCAAATTGCGATTTTCAAAAAAAGGGTATCAATAGAAAGGTCTTGCTTTGCAGATGTGCAAGAAGGTCTTACTTTTTCTTAAATATTGTGTATTTAAACAAGAAAAACCAAAGCAACCTTTTACGTAGGAAGACAGTTTTCTATTTGCTGCCTAAAAGTATGTGATAAATATTTTCTTAATTTTTCCAATTCATACTATCGTATAATTAAAGCAGTTGAGCAAAGCGAAAAACGTACAAATATATTTTATCTTGATACACTAGCTGCAAAATAGCAAGCCTTTACTGGCATCGCCGTCGGCTCGGTTGAAGGAGGGCCTACCTTGTATTAGGTGTTAAGCCCAATTCTACGCACGGAAGCAACTTTGATAGTAGTGGTCATCTTATCATTATTGATGAAGCAAGTATGATTCCTGCAGTAGCACTGACAGTTATTGATCGTATTTTTCGCGATATAGCCAGATATATCGAAAACTGCTTTTTGCCAGAAAAGTTGTTGAATTTCTGGTGATTTCAAGACAACAGTTCAATCCCTCATTCCAGGCGTGCTGTGACAGCTACTATGACGAGCTACTGAAGATAGTGCCAGACAATTAATTCTTGATCAGCTTCTTTTAGGTTACGATTGCCGAAAATTAATTTGCTGGTAATTGAGTTATTATGTTATCCATAAGTTTTTATATAAAAGCATTAATACAATCGTTTCTGAAGAAGTGGATGCACAAATAATGGAGTTCCCCTTAAAAGCATTGAAGTAAGTGGTCTTCCGCGACAGCACTTAACGCTCAAAACATATGCTATTCTCAATGGAACCTGGCTACAGATTATTAATCTTTACAATATTGTCGATTGCATTATACTAACTGGTGGTGACCAACAATCAAGCTCATTCCATAGGAAACATTTTGACATGACAAGGTTACGTTTTACCGAACAGGCTTCCAAAAAAGTTGAAAGAGGACATTTTTTCAAAATGCATCGGCGTTGCATTAAATTGCATTAACTTGCTGAGTATACGTGTTATGATTAAAATAATAATAGTAAAGGTTAATTCTTTGACAAAAATAAAAAACAAAATTAAAGACGTTTTCGGGATTCGGAGGGAGCTGCTTAAACAAAGGAATTGCGAATTTGTTGCATGGAATTATTACTCGCTGAGTATTAATGCTAAGGTAAAAATATGATACGCCATTACGGGCCTAACCCTCACAACAAAGTTAAGCCCTAACCAAAATAGACGAAACGAGACGATTGCAACTTTCCGAACGTTTGCAATCGTTACGTCTGTTTTGACATTTAACCCAAAATGAAACGAGTTCCTCCAATCGTCTAAAAAAAGAAGAAGACTACCTGCACAGCTGTTGTTGACGAGTTGAGACGCTAAAAGTTCGGTTATTACGGAACAGAAAGTCTCGTCATACCGTTTGGTTTAGTTTCGATAAGTTTACTTTTGTTCATTTTGGGTTACAACATTGAAATGTATTTAAGCGAACATTTTCGTCTTCACTCGTTACGGAGCAAATCATCTATTTTGGTTAGGCCTTTAAACAAAAAATTTCTGACGTCGGCGTTGCATTGAATTATTGCTCCGTAAGTATATGAGCTACGCTCAATGTTTAAAAACGAAAATGAAGGATTTATACTTGGCCTTACGACAAAAATAAAAAAAAATTCTGACGTCAGCTTATCCAATAGAATTTTAGTATCGTTTCATGGAATTTTAACTCACTCAGGAGGCGTGCAACGGTAAATTTTATTTTATGGATGGATGTGCTATTAAGCCCCACAACGAAAATATTAAAAAAAATTTTATCGTCATGGTTACAGGGTGGCAACCATAAATGGTAGTAAAAATACTACAATCAAAGACGTTGCATGGAATTTTAACTCTGTGGGTACTGGTCCAAAGGCAAATTTTATGGAACGAAAATGAAGGTGAGGTCTTCGGACACATGATAAAAAAAAAAAAATTTGACAGCGTCATGAGACCCCTCAGAAAGCAGCTTAATGTAACGTTAATGCATCGTTGCACTATAGGTCAAACGACCTCAATGATTGGCCAAAATCTAATTTTGAAAAGTCCTCAAATCATATGTTCTTTATAGTAATCTATTACAGAACATTCCAAAGCATATGCAATTCGTGTTTCGTTTTGAAAAAAAAAAGATGACGTAGTTTCCAGTTTATATCCCGGTGGTCCACGCATTCCATATGACGAAAAATCTGCCCGAGTAAAACGACGCGAGGCTGGAGAGCTAGCAACAGCAGCGGGTACCCATCATCATTGCTTGTTCTTGCACCAGCAACGGCAGTTCGAAAAGAAGGTGAGGTTGACTTAGCAGGTGTTCTTAAAAATACTTTAGAAAGTCCATCAAGGCCATACAAAATAAGAAAGCTTTGTAGAGAAGTAACAAAAACAGCTTCTATAAAATTAAGTGCGGATGAAGCGCTAGCTTTTTTACTGGAGTAAAATTTTACAAAAGAGCAGTATTGCGCAATTCGGCGAGAAAGTAAAATGGGGAATTGCGATATTTATCCCCACTTTAATGATGTTACAGCTGCTAAATCGAAATGTAGACCTGCGAATATAGTAGTAACTGAAACTTTTGCAAATGTCCCTTTGCAGTCACCTCTTACGCACACTGCAAATAGAATTGTGAAGATGCAATCAGAAGTTGTAGAATTAATAATGAATAAAGATAAAAGGTCCGATTTGGAAGCCGAACGTATACTAAATTACGGTTTTGATAGCAGCTCTGGCCATTCCCAGTATAAGCAAGGCTTTCAGGATTCAAGTTCTTCACAAACTTCCGACTCATCAATTTTGGCCACAACAATTATACCTTTGATTTTATTGATAAGTAATTTATTGATTTCTTACTTGGAAACACAACCAGTTTGTTTAAAAAAATTTTATAAACATTAAGAAACTATATGATTTTATAAGGTCCTAGAGGGTTAATTTTTATATTTTTTAATGAAGCAGACAATTCTTTACTTACAATTATCTTGTTGAATAATTTTTTGTTGGTAAAATATTCTATTTCGGTGTTTAATAATTTTGGCCAGAAAAACAGGTTATTTTAACTATAGTGCATTGTTGCATGTATTAATTGTATGCAGCTAAGGCAAAGTTAATTCATCACCGAAAAGCACAACCAATGTAGAAGCAAAAGTAAAAGCAAAATAAAAATGAAAAGCAAAAGTAAAATCAAAAGCAAAAACAACAACAACAACAAAAGTTATGATTTCAAAAGTTTTTTCGTGGCAACTAACACTGGTCACAAACAAAATAATACAATGACTACGTTCAGCAGGTACAACTGCAGAACATTAAATATAGTTTGCATAGATATATGTCAAAAAGTTTTAATGAAAAAAAAAAAGATAACACTAGATATTTTTTTCGCATTTTGGCGTTTTAACGCCATACGGGTTTACTAGTTTTGAATGGTCCTTAAACTTGATTTTTAGTCGTGTTGTGAGTTAATCAATTTCAATCATCATAAACTATTTTAAAGCAGCGTGTTTTAACACCAAAAAATCGATAAGCAGGCAAAGAGGACTGAATTCCAATGGTTGTCAACTGCCGCCTGGGTTGCCGTTTGATTTTAGAAAAGTCTTTTCTTTTACAACTTTCATAAGTGATGAATGAGCATGACCACGGTAGCACTTAAAAGAAAAAGTGGGTAGGCCCGCAGCCAAGAAGGGCGAGGGGGTGTGTGAATCTACCACATTGGGTCAAAATTAAACAAAACTAGTAAGAAAGGATCTTCGACCTCGCCGAAATCGTCAATAATCTCGGCCTTAAATGAAGAAGATAAAATTATAATTTTTTGTGATTTTAACCGTCCCAACATTTCCTTTGTCACTGATGAAGATGATGACTATCTTCTTCCAGTTAACCTCTCTAATTCGATTGACTATACATTACTCAGCACGTTTAACAGCAACGATCTGCAGCAAGTTGCTGCAACTCCAAACCTGAACGGTAGGTGGTTAGATTTAATCTTTACTAATTCCTATGAGGAAGTGAGGGTTGGTCCAACCAATGAAGCAGAACACTTATTGACTAATACCCTTCACCATACTGCTTTCACAGTAGAGATGTCAAATACCAATATACCTTTTACTCAATCCTTAAATAACTCAATTGAGTATGACTTTCTAAATGCTGATTACGAAAGCATTATTATCGATTTAAATGCCATAAATTGGGATGCTCTATTACCCATGGACTTAGATAGTGCGGTTTCACTTTTCTATCAGCGTATTCTAAGCCTTATGGACAAACACGTTCCAAAAATAAAGAAAAGAAATAAACTTTCGGAGCCATGGCTTGATCAGGATCTAAGACACCTGAGGAATCAACGCAACAAGCTTTACAGAGTCATAAAAAATAGCCTTCATGTTAGTGAGGAAGTAAAGGCGCGATACACTGAGCTGTCCAAAATGTTCGCTATCAAGTCAGAATTAGCTTACAGATTTTACACCAACCTAATTGGAGAGAAAATTCTTGAAGATCCTAAAAAATTCTTCGACTTTGTAAATGTTAAGCGTAAGTCAGCTGGTTACCCTACGACCATGTCCAAAGGAAACGTTAGTTCTTCCAATCCTGAAGTGATATGTAACCTATTTGCAGACAATTTTATAGATGTATTTAGCGTGCATTCATCCCATCATCAAATTATGCCGCCCTGTCAGATTACATCATCCTTGGTTGATATGATCCAAATAAATCACCTGGTCCAGACCTCATACCGTCATGCTTTCTGATTAACTGTGTAGATCAACTCCTCATGCCCTTACATACTCTTTTTAATAGATCCTTGCATCTTGGTATTTTTCCATCTTATTGGAAATCATTCCATATAACACCTATATACAAAAATGGTGATAAGAGGTCAGTCGTAAATTATAGAGGTATTTCTATAAGGTCTGCTATTCGTAAGCTTTTTGAAAAAATTATATGTGAAAAGCTTACATACCTAGTTAATCCCTTACTTAATGAGCAGTAACATGGATTTCGTAAAGGCCGTTCAACGGTTACAAATCTTGTAATTTTAGTCTCTGATGTTCTTTTTTGCAATAAAAATTGATCTCCCTAGAGCGATGGTGCAGTAACAATAAACTCTCTCTTAACACTAATAAATGCTATATTATCAGCTTTTCGCGTAAAAACTTAATAAAAAATAATGGTTACTTCCTTAATAGCGTTGAACTAAATAGAGCAACTCATATTTTAGGTCTTGGTGTTGTCTTAGATAACAAGTTAAGATTCAACGTTCACTATGATAAAGTTTTATCCAGGGCTTGTTAACAGCTTGGATTCACTAAAAGGCGTGCAAGGGAATTCAAAAATGTGTGGGCCACTTAAGCCCTATATTGTGCATTAGTTCGCCCGCTACTTGAATATGCTTGCATAATTTGGAACCCAGCTTTTGAGACACATAGTGAAAGATTTGAATCAATCTAGAATCAATTCTTGCTTTTTGCAAGATTGTGATTTTACCAACTTACCCCCATATGAACAAAGGCTTCGGCTTCTTAATCTGATGCCTCTATCTTCAAGAAGAACGTTACTTAGTTCATGTTTTACATTTAATGTAATCACTGGTGCTATAGACATTGAATATTTTTCAAATAAGTTCACATTTAACGATCCAGTAAGACGAACCAGACACACACGTCTCTTAAATGAATACCAACACCACACCGTTTATGGACAGAACGAGCCCATTACTAGATGCTGCAGAGTATTTAACAACTTTAGCCACTGTTACTCACCATCCATGTCAAAGCATACATTTAAGCGTATACTTTCCAATTCCCTATTCCCTTCTAAGATTTATATAGTATCTTAAGAATAGATATAAGCCGTCTTATTTACTTTCCTCCTCCTTTTCTTTTTGACATTTTTTCTAAAATCATGTCAATCTGGTGGGCGGGTATGTCCACTTTGAGTATAAAAAAAATATAAAATAAAAAAAAAGGAAAGAGTAGAGAAAAAAAAAATAATAATAAAAAATAAAAAAAAAAAAAAAATCCTGTCAAACTCTATTTAGCATAAGTTAAATAACGGTGATTCCATGTCAAATCGGACGCTTTTCGACGCTTTGTTTCTCCAACATAAAATTTTGGGAGTGCATTTAGAATGAATGCTTCAATTCGACAATGTTTTCAAAACGCCAAAAAAAATAGTGGTGCTGACCATGAAAAATGTGAATTAAGTTTTTAGTAGCCAAAAAAATTAAAATTTTTTATGAAAGTGTTAGCAAAAGATTTTTTTGTAGGACTAACGGTTTTGCAGATATAGTTATTTGACTACATGTCCTATTCACAATTTTTGATAATTTTTTTTTAATTTTCCACTGTGTATAACTTGAAAAAAAAATTTTTTTAAAAAAAAAATATGCAAATATTTTTATTTTTTAAAGTACTTCGACGTGCAAAATTTGAAAAAAATCGGCGTCATCAAGATCCATTTTTGGAGAAAAGCGTCCGATTTTACATGGAATCACCGATAAGTAAACCTGTTAGAATAAGTCTTGCCTTGTTTGGCCAATAAATAAATAAATAAATGAAAATACCCCACAGCGGAACCAAAGTAAATTCAAAGTCTTAAGCAGTCAATAAAATGTTTACCTGTAAAAACATTTTCGTCATAGTTTTAACGGAAAATATTCCCTTTTGTTTTTTGATACAGTCAGTTTGTATGGGAGGTAGGCTTGGTTTCATCCGATTTCGTTAAATTTTATACTCAGAGTACATATTAAATATTTAAGAAAATTCCAAAATTCCAAATCCATATGTTATATTAATATTTGTGGAATTCTAAGAGATTTTAACGTTTTGATAGTCACATTGTATCGGAGGTAGGCGTGGTTTTCATCTGATTTGGCTTTAATCCTTGTCCGAAGCTCTTTCCTAGTTTGGAAAGGTGTGTTTTAGATGTGTCCAAATCTTTCTCCTAATCCATATCCAATTTCTTGTTATAGTCCTTTTTCGGTGACAGTCCGGTTTTATTGTGCTGTTTTGTTGTTTGTGTCCAGTGTTGGTTGCTATGAAAAAAATTTTTAAATCTTAAAATAACTTTCATTTTGGTCGGAACTCTCCTAGATTTTTGTTGTTTTTGCTGTTGTCGTTGTTGTTGCTGATGATGTTGAATTTGAAGTTGATGTTGATGTTGATGTTGATATTGATGTTGATGTTGATGTGTTGTTGTTGTTGTTTTTGTTTTTGTTCTTGTTCTTGTTGTTGTTGTTGGTGTTGGTGTTGGTGTTGGTGTTGGTGTTGGTGTGGGTGTTGGTGGTGGTGGTGGTGTTGGTGTTGGTGTTGTTGTTGGTGGTGGTGGTGTTGGTTTTGATGTTGGTGTTGGTGGTGTTGGTGTTGGTGTTGCTTTTTTTTTTTATTTGCTTCTCCATTGGTTGTGCTTTTCCTAGGTGCGTTAACTTTGCCTTAGCTTCATGCAATTAATCCAGCAAAAGTCATGTATGTATATGCGTCACATTAGGCAGTTCCCTGAGGGGCCTCATGACGCCGTCAATTTTTGTAGCCCCCGTTTAAAAAACGTAAAAGGGGTATATTAATTTTGTCATTACGTTTGAAACGCTCATAAGGAGGCGTGGTAGGTATAGAAAAGTACATATATTCTTGATCAGCATCACCACCCGATTAAGCCATGTCCGTCACGAAATTCGATATTGAAACTTTTATCTAAAAATAAAGATGAAGTTCGAAATCAGATGAAAACCACGCCTACCTCCCATACAAAGTGACTCTACCAAAAAGTTTAAATCACTTAGAATTCCATAAAAATTAATATATGGACTTGCAATTTTGTAAATAAGCTTTAATATGCACTCTGAGTATATAATTCAACAAAATCGAGTGAAAACCACGCCTACCTCCCATACTAAGTGACTTTATAAAAAAAACAAAGCGAATATTTTCGTTAAAGCTATGACATAACGAAACATTTTATTGACTGCTTAAGACTTTGAATATATTTTGGTTCGGCCATGGGTATTTTAACTTCGGACCAGTCGAAGATCATTTCTTACTAGTTTTTGTTATTTTTATCATGTGACCAAACTCCTCACCTTCATTTTCGTTCCTTAGAATTTACCGTAACGCCAGTAGTCGCAGAGTTAAAATTCCATGCAACGTCTTGTCATGGTTGTAGTATTTTTACTGCGTTATGCAATTGCCACCCTGAAATAATGGCGATAACAATTTTTCAGGGTTTAAATTGCTTTCAGCAAAACAGCAAAAGAAACGATAATTTTGCTGCGTAGGGCTACCTAAAGTTTTTAAAGACAAGCATATGCTGCTCATTTTGCTTTGCTTTCTGAATCTTCGAAAGGCTAAGCAAAAGCAGCAGCACTAAAAAGAATTTGTTTTGCTGCGTAGTGCTACGAAAGCATAAGAAATTATTTTAGTGCTTTGATTTTCATTTTGCTTTTCTAATTTGTCGCAGCACTACGAAAGCAACAATGATGCGCTTTGCTTCGTTGTGCTTTCGGAAGCATTTTATTTTCATTCGTTTGGCTTTCGGGATTTACTTACATATCATCGTTTTTATGCTATATTTCAGAGACGTACATATGTCTTTTTGTACGTTGTTGTTTGTATAATATGCGTACTTGTACGTAGTCGCGAATGCATGGTGTGGTTTTTGTTGTGTGTAACGGTTTTTTTATTGCATGAGTTTTTAAGAGATTGCAGAAATAAATTTGGATGCGCATATAAAATAGTTCTAGAACTTTTAAAGATAGATATATAATAAAACCGTTACACACAACAAAAACAACACCAAGCATTCGCGACTGCGTACAAGTGCGCATATTATACAAACAACAACGTACAAAAAGACATGCGTCTCTGAAATACAGCATAAAAACAATGACAAGTAAATCCCGAAAGCCAAACGAATGAAAATAAAATGCTTCCGAAAGCCAAACGAAGCAAAGCGCATCATTGTTGCTTTCGTAGTGCTGCGACAAATTAGAAAAGCAAAATGAAAATCAAAGCACTAAAATAATTTCTTATGCTTTCGTAGCACTACGCAGCAAAACAAATTCTTTTTAGTGCTGCTGCTTTTGCTTAGCCTTTCGAAGATTTAGAAAGCAAAGCAAAATGAACAGAATTTTGTTTGAGATAGTGCTTTCTGCTTTGGCTCTTGCTGTTTGATTTTCAATAAGCACAGCAAAGTAAAAGCAAAAGCAATTGAACGTTTTCAAGTTTTTGAAACACTGCAATTTTTTTGTATTTTAGTTGTGAGGCGTAATAACACATCTATGCTGTTGTTAAACAAAATTTACCGTAGCAATTCTACTGACTGAGTAATAATTCCATGCAACAATTTTACATTTCTGTTACGTAAGCTGCTATCTTCAGGACCTGATGACGACAGAATTTTTTTTTATTTTTGTCGTAAAGCAAAGTATAAATCCTTGCAATGCAACGCCGCACAGTGTAACGAATGCGGACAAAAATAGCTTACGAAAAAAGTCATAAATTTATAAATCATAAATTGAAAATAAGTTATATGGGAGGTGGGCGTGCTAGTCGGCCGATTTGGTTAATTTTCACACAAAATAACTATGTGTAGTAAATTTAAATGATCTGGGGTAATTTTTTGTGTAAACATACCTGATTACCGATTTCAATTATGATGGAGGTGGTCATATTAGTGAACCGATTTAGTTCATTTTCACACCAGTTATTTATAACTCCAAACGAACTATGCGTACCAATTTTTATTGATCTGCGATAATAGTTTGGGGAACTATTTCATACTACCGATTTCGGTAATATGGGAGGTAGGCGTGCCATTCATTCAATTTGAAAGAAATTTTGCGAAAATAACTCTTTCATCGTAAAACTCATTTCATGATTCTAGGACAACTCCTTCTAAACAAATTAGGTGGTTTGTTCCTGTGTTTAACACTCGATGCTGGCGTACAGGCGGCAATATGTGCTGCGATAAAGTTTCGTCAGTCTATGTTTGCAAGTAAATCTTGTTCAATATGTGACCAAGATTTACTCGCAAAGGTAAAGAAAATAAGGAAATGAAAGAGGTGAGTTGGAATTTTTGGTACAAAAAATATTGTTTTTATTAATAATAACTTACTTTTTAGCTTCCAATATGTGGAGTATTTAATAGCTGAGTAGATAGATGTGGGCGCAAAAAAACGGATCAGAAAATCTTCAAAAATTTACAATTCACAGGGTTTTAAAAAACAAGGTGTCTTATTGTTTCGGATGACAAAAAAAGGAAGGGAAGCCATTAAGCCGACCGAAAACTCGTCGGAGAAGCCGATCGAGGGACTCGTTCGGCTATCGAAAATCAATAATCGAACGAGTCGGTAAGTAAGTATGTAATCTTTAACATCGGTGGGCATTAATCTTCTACCTTTCTTTCTTTAGGGTTGCCGCCTAAACAACTTCTATTTTTTTTCACTCGCTATATGGGCTCGTCACACCGTGCGCCGTTGAGTGAATGATGCATTGTCGATATTTCAGAGGCTCTCTCTGTGTTCCCATGACGTCAGAAATTTTTTGTCTAATTTTGTTTTGAGGGCTTAGAACAGGCCTTTATTGGTGTATCATATTTTTAATCCTAGCTCTAATACTCAGCGAGTAATAATTCCATGTAACAAATTTTCAGTTGCGTTGCTTAAGTAACGATGACGTTTTGAATTCTTTTTTTTTTTATTGAAGTCAAATAATTAACTTTTACGGTCATACCATTTCTTTAAGGCTAAGTCGCAAAGGCGCTTTAGGTCGGTCGCGCTTTGACCGTACTTTGATCGTACTTTGGTCAACTTTACGGGATGAACTGTCAAAACGCCCGACCTTATAATTTTGAAATCATAATGTCGCGTTTGGTCGCGTTAGCATGTCGTGCGTTTGTCACTTAGATGATGCCACTGTACGCAGTCAAACCAAAAAAATCCCACAAAGTCTGAAATCCCCAAATCACAATGTATGTGGTAGAAGTACATGATGGCTGTATTTCTTTATTCATTTTAGCTTTCCATATTTTAATAGCCGTCGCTATTAATAAATAAGTTATATGCTGTTATATGCTTTATTATTTATATAATAAAGAAAATAATTACAATTTATTATGTTTAATAAACAAATGTTTCTGCATATCTAACCAGCGTAGAAGTTATATTATTTATATAATAAATAAACATCCGTGTTATATGTTCTATTACATTGCTGAAGTTTAACAAAAACAATAACAAACGAAAAAAACTAAAGCAACTGATATCTATTTATATACACAGAAATTTACATACATATAAACAACAGCAGCATCAACAAAAAACGTACAAATTCACATACATGTAAACAAAAGCAACAGCATCAACAACAACACAAGCAGGTACTGAAAAATATTCGCTTCAAACAAAGCAACAACCGTAACATAAGCAGCCACTGATGTTATGAATGATTTATCTTGTAAAAAAGTCAAAATTAAATTACATTCAATACAAAATATTTTCATGAAACAACAAATCCCATGCAAACATGTCTTTACTACTGCAACTCAACAATGCTCATATATTTAGCTAACTCAATGAATATACAACCCTGCGCTATCGGCAAATGTCAAACGCCCGACCAAGTTGAACACTTCTCAACTTTTTTCAGCAGCTCGCGCTTTGATCGTACTTTACCCCTTGTTACGAGATTCGACGATATTTACGATACAAAGTACGATCAAAGCTTGAGGTCGAATTATGGATTGCTTCATAACAACTCGTTGTTTCTACTTTAGCTGTCAAAGCGCGACCGACCTAACGCGCCTTTGCGATTTGGGTATTAATCATAGCTTATATACTCAGCGAGTAACAATTCATTGCAACGCCGATGAATTTTGAAAAAAAATCCTTTTTCAATTTTTTTGGAAACTTGCGCGGTAAAACGTAACTTCGTCACTTTAATTAGTTTGCTTTTCATAAGTTGAACTTTGTACATAAGCTGGTATACAGCATTCAGTAAAATATAACTACCCTGTGTTTTTATGCATGCATGCTCACTAGCCGGCGGCGAAACGGCAACGACTATTGACGCCGACGAAAATGCCGGTGGCTACCGTTGAAAAAACTTTTTAACAAAAAAAAAAAAAACCGACTTCAAAATCACTACAAAAGCCGCGGTCATAGTATATTAATACAAGGTAGCATTGACAGTTGCTTGGGAAACCATCTCCTGTCAAAAAAATATACTCAAAAAGAGAGCGCTCACAATCCGCCATTGAAAACACAAACAATAGGTCGTTTCCGTACTCTACACCATGGTATAATAATAGAGGTAGTCGCAGCGCTGATTGTGCTCTCTTTTGTCATTACTGCCGATATTGTCAGAATCAGCTGTGTACTTACTGCTGTACTTTTGTTGTTGCTTAGTTGTGCTCCCTGCTTGCGGTTAATAGTTTTTGCGTTTAATTTTCAATTATGGTTGGCTGGAAATAATTTTAAATTAGTTTAATATCAATAAAAACACGAAAAATAACCATTTACTACAATTTTAAATTAATGCAACAAGACAGCTTCAACCGTTTAACTTCGTTTACATTTTGCCAATTCTTGCTTTCTCTTGCCATTCTCATAGCTTCGAGATTTTATATGAGTTGTCAACTTCGTTTTGACATTCGCGGCAGTACGCTCTCATCTAGCGAGTTTACCTCTATTATTATACCATGCTCTACACTGTGTAAGATTTGTGTAAAATGTGTGCAAGAGAGTAAAAACGAAATGTGACGCTTCTAGTAAGTTTCAAGCACAAAACAGCTGATTTTGACTGCAGACGGTCAAATTTGAAACAATTTCACTCAAATTATTAAAAGCCATTTTTTAATGCAAAACTGAACAATTACTTCATTTTTATTTATTATTATTTATTTATTGTACGAAAATTTCTTTTTGGGCACACAATCTGTGAATTTATTTATCGCAAAACATAAACATTTATTAAATGTAATTTGACATTTGCTTCTTCTTATTGATGCTTATTCTTCTTGGTGCTTGTTCTTACTTTACTCGAAGTCTCGAGTTCTAGCACTCTCTGTGCACTTTGTGTGCTCAAGAGAGCGATTTTATGCTTGTTCTTCTTCTCCCATTTTAAGCACAGAAAGTACGGAAACAGAAAATAGTGTCCCACAAGTTACACAGTGTGCGTACGGAAACAGACCTAATGTTGAAAACGACGAAGTGAAAAAAAAACAACAACCTCAGCAGCTGCAGATACATTTTCACAAACAGATGTTCTTGACAGGAGATATTTTCTTGTAAAAGAGAAAATCATGGTATAATAATACAAGGTAGCATTGACAACTGCTTGCTTTCTCTTCTACAAGAAAACATCTCCTGTCAAAAACAGCTATGCATCTGCAGCTAAGGTTGTTGTTTTTTTTTCACTTCAACGTTTTCAACATTGTTTGTGTTTTCAATGTGTTTTCAATGGCCGATTCTGAACGCTCTCTTCTTGAGTATATTTTTTGACAGATGTTTTCCCAAGCAATTGTCAATGCTACCTTGTATTATTATACCATGAGAGAAAATAAGCAGTTGTCAATGCTACCATGATACAATTACCAGGTACTATTATTCGCTGAAAATCAGCTGTGGAAAAACTATCAAGATGGGCATATAGTGTCAAATTGAAGTATTGCAATTACAGCAAGAAGTAAAAGGGGATTTTTTGTTTTTTATATTATAGTAAGCCAAAAATGCTCTCTTTGCGTGAAAAATTGCAAAAAGTACGGGAACAGACTTTTGCAAAAATTTGCAACTTTTGATGAAAAATTATATAAAATACTGCTTATTACATTGTATTCTACTTAAAGTGCTTGCCGAACAATAAATTTTCACATTTCTCGACATTTTTTATTTTTCTTAATGTTGCTTCAATAGCTGCCACTCAAATTTAATACTAGCTGTCAAAAAATTAAAGCTTGCGATCAAGGAACTAAGATATAAGGAAGTGATGTTATTGCCCAAAAGTGTGGTATTTTTCTTATTCGTGTTGGTTGACACAAATACATAAACATTTACAAAGGGCCGTATTCAGTTGCATTGAAAAAGAAGGCTCAATTTGTTTCTGATTAGAATAACACATAAAACTGGTATTTAGAGTTATACGGTATTAATAAAACGTTTGATAATTAAAGACCTAATATATTAAAAAAAAAAATTGTATTGTAATACAGAAACATTTACTCAGGGCCATATTCGGTTAGATCGTTAAAGAAGGTCCAAACAGTTTCTAATTGGAATCACATATACAATAGATTCTGGATTAAATTGACTGATTTTGGAGCTAATTTAATTATATTATATAAAAATAATTAAATTATTATAAAAAATGATAATAAAGTTTTGTTTTTATTGTATTTCCACACCACCTTTGAGGCATACAATTTGGTGCGTTACCGATATTTTATTGGGTAATAATAATATAATATAGTGTAATATAATATAAATGTAATATTATATAATATAATATAATATAATATAATTTGAGATCCACAATATGCGGAAATCTGAAAAAAAATAAAAAATAACAATTATGTATCATAAACTTAGCTGAAGATAAAAGCGCCCCAAAAGTGTGTTAAAGAGTGAAAAAATAATGCGCCCCTGAAGCAGGGCTTGCGTTTTGACAACTGTTGTCGCATCAAATTGGCGCGATTATTTTTTTTACTGAGAAGACTGGTGAACAGCTGACGATCGCTCAGTAGTGTCAAAAAAAACACACTCTGTCTCGCTCGCTCAATTTACGAATTCGGCCACAGTTCACGTACACTGTTTGCGTAGACAACACCACTTCCTTATATTTTAGTTCTTTGCTTGCGATTTTAGTTCTTTGCTTGCGCCAAATTCGTGTAGCAGAAAATAGCAACATTTGGCAAGGACTGGATTTCACATTTTCGCTCTTTTGCGATTTTTTTGGGTACGGCAACAGGAAATCGCAGAAAATAGTACGAATTCGTGCGAATGTTCAAGTACGGGAACAGAGCTATGATTCCATGGCAGCGTTCTTTTGTAAGCGAGTGACAAAAGAACGCTGCAACTCTGTAAAAATTTGCTTTAAGTTACTTAACAACACTGGCAACAACTGTCAAAAAACTTATGATTAGGTTGTTGAAATAAACAAAAAGCAAAACAAAGTGAGTAATTTGGAGGATTCTTTGGTAAATACATTTATTTACTTAAAAATATGATAATAAAATCTATAAATAATATTTTGCGTTTTCAGATTGCATCTGAATACATGGGTGAGCAGCGCGAATATCTTCGCAATGTAGAGATGGAAGCAGTGAACGAAGTGGTGGAAGCCATGATACAATTACCAGGTTCGCTGAATTCGCTGAAAATCAGCTGTGGAAAAACTGTCAATATGGGCATATAGTGTCAAAACTAGCGAGTACGTGCAAACAATGTTGCTTATTGTTTTATTTAAAATGAAAATAGCTCTATTTTTATAACAATTTTTCATATTTTTGAAGTGAAAACTTCTCTTAGCGCGTTGAGCACTTTTTGGTAGAGGGTAAAACAATAGAATCGCGATATCATCAAGTTGCTTACATCAAGAACGAATTTGTTTCTATATGTTTCAAGCGTAATACACACATACATACATACATACTAGGTCGTAGCAGTCGCTTAGCAAACACTTACGCGTTTGCTAGCTAGCCACATAAATTGGTACGTTGTGGAGGCAATTTAGTTGAGTTGCTAGCTCCAATAGATTTTTCTAAAAACTATATAAGCAAAGATATTGTGGCGTCCGTGGCGTAGTTGGTTAAAGTGCGTGGCCGCTATGTCAAAGAACTTTGGAGACCCAGGTTTGAACCCCAGCAGCGACAGAAAATTATTTGAATTAAAATAATTTTTCTGTACGGCCGCCACCTCTCTACAGACAATGGCAAACCTCAGAGAGTAATCAAAATGCCATGTAAAGCTTCTTGAGAATAAGAACATTCCGTTCATCGCCGTTCGGAGTCGGCGTTAAGCATGTAGGTCCATTTCTCGGTCAATTGTGTACAAACTTAATAACACGCACAACACAATTGATCATAAGAAGCTAGGTCAAAGTCCTTTCAAGGGCTGAAATGGCCAGTTATTTATTTTTTTTTATTTTTATATAAGCAAAGATATTAAATAGGTTTTGTTATTTCAATTAAATGGGGATTCTACTTTTTGCCAATAAAATTACCAGATCTCAAACATTCAATTACAAAAAAATGTTAATATATTTTAGTTGAAATACAATATTTTATTGTATTCTTGGCGTTTTTGAACCAAAACTTTCTTTTTATTTATTTTCTTATCATAAGGAATAGCCTATCATAAGGAATATAACCTAAATTCCCTTTCTCTTATATCGAAAACTGCTTGATTGAGAATTAATCTTTGCAATTTTTAATATTAATGGCATACGCAAGTTATAGTGAAAGTTTCTTGCGAGTAAAATTGGTTGATCCTTTTTTGAATGATACCACTACGGAATAAATAAGTAGAACATTTAAATTGTTGTATTTTCGTCCAGAATAATTGGGAAACTGGACCATAATGCACAAAGGAAATTCTTCTACATATAATTCGGCCACTTTTGCAATTGTTATAGAAAATTTCAACAACCTCACCTGTGGCCCATTGCACAGTCCTACTAATAGAAAAAGATTTTGACTCATTAATTTAAGTCTCAATTTTTGGCTTAAACCTCTTGCATCGTCGAAGGAGTCTGACAACGCTCGTGGGTGTGTAAAGCATTGATGTTTGTCACAGCATTGCCAACATTTTTCAGCTTCTTAATGTTGTTTTGTTCAATTTCAGCGCTTTTTGTGATTTCAAACATTTTCAAAAATGTGTCTAAAAATGTACCGGAAGTTTACCGTTTACATACAATTTGGCCACAAAGTAACAAATGGTAACATTGATGTCACAAATGCGGTAAATGTGCGTCAAACGTGATCAACTGCCACCCCAGAGGTCCCGGGTTCGAATCCCAGCTAGGCCATGATCCTACGCTTTGACCTTTCGCGTTTGCAATTTTCTTTCATTAAGTAATCAGCTGAAATTGAAAACTCATCAATATTTACGACTTGAGTCGTAGTTTGTGGATGAGATTGCCTTATTACTTGAATTGAATTGAATTGAATTAATTGCCCCTTCGCTCACACTAATCTACCACCCCATTTCGAACCAAAGCAGACTTGACTGAATAGGTATTACACCTAAAAACCTTGGTTCAAAGCTTAAAACAAAATGATAAGGTTATGTATGTTATACTCTGAAGTACAAATCATACTCCATTATGTGTGTCAAATTAAGTAAATTAAACAATACAATAGAAAGCTTACGTTTTATTATAAAATTGACGTTATTAATGCTATAGAACTTACAAAAAATAATAACTTTACATTAGGAAATAATTGTGTACAAATAAATGTACACACTAAAATAATCAAAAATTATGAATAAAATCATAATATATATCAATCAATACAAGTACAAGTAAGTAACCTGTTCAATAATGCATTATCTACATTAGAAAAGATTGTCAAAAAAATATTCAATAATAATGGAAATATTGGATTACAGGGGGTGCCGAATTAGTCAGGGGCCGGATTACCGGGGGTCCAGTGTAAAAAAAAGATGAACGCTGATTGCTGATTAAAAATTTGATTTGTAGACAGTTCTTCTAATGATACTCTTAATAAACATTCCCTGAAATTTTGTTGTTCTGTCCAATTTGACTCATTATCTGGTTCATTACGAACACATTCCTTATTTAATTTAGTATTGCTAATTATTGTGTTAAATTGTTGTTTAAAGCAATGTGAACAAAAACCAAGACTCGACTTTCATCTCTATTCAAATGTTGAGTGCTCCCTCTTGATGCTTCTGAATATATGAAACCGTCTAGTGGAGTTTTAATGAACTAAATGTTGACAATATTTAGAAACATTTCTAAGTCTATATTTCAATCCATGTCGCGATCAATATCACAATATTCTAGATCCTAGGACCTACAAATTAGAATATCGTGATATTGATCGCAACATGGATAGGAATGGAGGCTTAGAATTATTTCTAAATATTGTCGAAAAAAATCATTTTTTTAAAACTGCTAAAGACGATTTTATAACATTTATTGGTTTTTTTTGTTAATTATTTGAATTTAAATCTATTGGTGTTTTCGTTTCTACAAAAAAATGTTGCCCTACCACAGTGCAACATTTTTCAAGTGTTGCACTCAACCCTCAAAAAGTGCAGGTTTTGAACACAAAACACTACCCTGCTTACTCAATCAGCTGATATATTTGTGTGCGCCAAAAATAAAAAATTTGCTTTATTAAAAATATTATTTAAGTGTCAAATTATGAATGCATATATTTAACCTTGTCCAACACACGCATTTCATAATATTTTCGTTTAAAGCAATCAGCTGATTTAAAGCTAATTTAAGAAGGCTAATAAGCCTACCAGTCACCAAATAATAAAAAATTAAAAAAATTGCAAATTTCTTTTATTTTACAGGGTTTACCAACACAAGAAAGTAAAAACATTAAACAATTTAATTTGAATGTATTTGCATCCATTTACAAACTTCAGCATAGCAGTTATTTATTTTAGTTAGTAATAAACAGCTGTTGCAGCGAACATTTTCTTTAATGTTTTTGTTGTTTTGTTGTTCCATGCTGTTCGGTTATTTATAGCGAACGAGCGAAGCGAACGACGGATACATACAGAAGCAGGCAAGCAGCAAACTGAATTAAGCGAATATGTATCAACAAAGAAAGATATGGAAATATTTTTTTCAATAAATTTCGAAACTAAACAGAATTTCCAAATTTGGGCTTCGCAGGCACCTAAGTTAAGAACAGTAGAACAGTTTAGAAAAAGAAATATTAAAATCGGTCAACCCATTTCAGAGTTCTGCTCCTTTAAACATTTTTCATGCAAGTTGTTCCATGGGAGCTTCGCTCGCTCGCTCCAATAAGAACTTTTGCGCTATGGTGACACTGCTAACAAAGTATTTCTAACTTTTCTAACAATTTGTTGGTGTTGTTGGGTTTTGTTGTTATTGTTGATGCAGTATTAAAATAATTTTTAAAGTGGAAGTGTTAATAAAATAAAGATTAATACTTCAATTCAATCATATAATTTCGTCATTAATCATTTCATTCTTAATATTTTAAATGATTGGCTTAAATATAAAAAAAATAAAAAAATCCCCTTTTACTTCTTGCTGTGATTGCAATACTTCTATTTGACACTATATGCCCAAATCAACGAGTAAAAGTAGCGATTAATACTACCTGGTAATTGCAAAGAAATAAAATATAAGGAAATGGTGTTCTCCTCACATACAGTGTGTGTGTACTGAGGCAAAAGTTTTTTGACAGTTCGATCTCTCGTGTCTAAAAAAAATTGGAGTCGAATTATAAATACTAGGCCTGTGCGAGTAGCTGCGAGTACGAGTCGAGTCGAGTAGTGCAACTCGACTCGATTTTCGATTCGAATTACTCGATGTTTCGATTAACTCGAAATTACGAGTTACTCGAGAAATTATCGAGTAACTCGAGATATTTTCGAGTTACTCGAACATTTTCGAGTATTTTTTTACTCAATGCTTGCTTTTTTTTTTATTCCACGGTCACAACTTCACTTTAAAAAGGGTTGCCACTTCTCTAAGAATACTTATTATTTTGTAAAGGTAAGTTGGGTCCAAAGAAACTATTTTTTGTCCCTAACATTCTATTAAGTCTTTTCTAGATTTTCGTTCTATTAAGAGAAAGAGAAATACAACTACAATAGATATGAATTTTATTATATTTTTTTATTACTGAACTGACCATACAAATAAAACTACAAGCTACAAATTAAAGATTTTTGTGAGGAAATAAAAGACATGATACCGTTTGCGGTAAAAGACATGATCGTTTTTCATTCACAATATCACCAGCTGAAGAAAATAGCCTCTCACTCTCGACTGACGTACATAGAATCGATAGATATCGTTTCTCTTCCATTGTTAAGCTTTATCAAACTACAACTGAAACAACATTCACCCTAAGCCATTTTTACGGAATGAATTTCAAGGTCCTTTTTTTCAGAAAAACGGGAAAAATTTAAGAGTGAGTGAGATCCTGAATATAATCGTAATTTAAAGAACAGTGCTCCAAATGAAATATGGTAACTCTGTTCAGAAACAAATGAGCAGATGTAAAGTTATTCTATTCAATGAGTCGTTTTATAGTTAACCTTGAACGCATAATACAGTGTGTGAAACATGCAGATACGAGAATATAAATTAAATACGTGTATAAAAAATAAAGCTTATTTGAATGAAAAGTTAATTGTACTACGACACTTTCAATGTTAGTCCACTAGGAAAAATTAACTCAAATATTCATGATTATCATTACATTTTGTTTCAAAACACTTTGAAAGTTCATATATGTATATAAAACTGAGAGTGTATGTTGCTTATATTTGAAAAATTTTAAATTTAAAATAGTTATTTACAATTAAATTTGTTTTATGTTTTATTTATTTCATTAGAACTGCTTGAACTTACTCACATTAAATATATGCGATTATTTTTACAACCATTCCACTGTCATTAGCTATGAGTCAAGATTCAAGAGTGTTTTGAAGATTTTACCCCAATAGGAAATAGAAACATATTTCCAAAACACTCAATATTGAAATCTATGCATAGAAACGGATTCAAAATAAATCGAAATTTCAACTAGAATAAAATTATAACGCAAGCCATCATAACAAAACATTTCTTTATTGTATTCATTATACAGCAATATAAAAAACAATGTCATCTTGGTTTTAGAAAAATTAAATGTTACTGAAAATTCTTTTAACTCTTTCATATAAAATAAATAAATAAATAAACTTGCCATTTCAGCTTTTGAAAGGACTTTGATCAAACTTCTTATGATCAAATTGTGTTGTGCGTGTTACTAAATGTTTCAACATAATTAATCGAGAACTGGACCTACTAGTTTTATGCCGACTCCGAACGGCTAATGAGAATGTTCTCAACAAGCTTTACATGGCATTATTTACTCTCTGAGTTTTGCCATTGTCTGCAGAGAGGTGACGCCCGAACAGAGAAATTAATTCAATTGAAAAAACTTTCTGTGTCAGATGGAAATTGAACTAGGGTTCTCTGGCGTATGGGTCACACACTCTACCCACTGCGCCATGGCCGCCACAACCCACTATGTATATTTGGTTTTATCCACAAACCCGAAAGTTTGAATAAGTTATTACATCATTATCTTTATATTTGGACAAATTAAGGCTTATAACAAAAACATCGCTTCAATGCATCACAATGTAATACTGCTAATTCGTTCATTAATTAGCTTCTAATGTAAGCTAACTTTTCGCAAAATGTTTAAGTACTTTCTTTTTTAATATAACCAATTGCTGAATTCAATAATTTTTTAATTTATATTACTCTTTTGTTAATATTTTAATGAATTTAATTACTTATATTTAGTTTATATTCAACTTTAGTTTTATAATTTTCTTATTATTTCAAACTTTCTCGCAGACAAGCCTTAATAGCGGAATTACAATGCGGCAGTGGCAGCGTCAGTGGCAGTGGCAGTGATCAGCTGTTATTTTAGGAATAATGGTGTTATATGGTAGCACTTACATTACATCAGCGGCAGTAAGCAGTACTGTCGAGGTTAGCCCTATTTCTAAATTCACTGCGACTGCCATAGTGCTACCAAGCAAACGAACGATAAAATTCAGGGAGGCAACATTTGAATAATAAAAAGACAAAGGAAAATTAAAAATACACTGCTGCTGCCCCTGATACTGCCACTGCTGCATTGTAATTTGCAGGCAGTAAAATACGAAACAGCTGATCACTGTCACTGCCACTAACACTGCTACTGACGCCGCCACTGCCGCATTATAATTCCGCTATAAGGCTTCGCGGGATACAAGAAAACTTAAACTTGCAATTGTAAAAAGAAATATTGAAATAAAACTCGTACTCCTACTCATACTCATACTCATATATACCTATGCTGAAAAATCCATGCTGTTTAATTTTCTACTGGGTGTTTTATACTGATGAGTGAAAGCACACACTTCATTCATATTTCTGATCACACCACACACATACATATGTGTCCATGTCGATTGATATCAGTGTTGTGACTTTAACGAAAAATAATATAATATGTTAGTCAATATTAATTCTTTGTCTCTAGACCGGTAATATAACATATTACTTTCAGCAGAATTAATATTATGCAGCAATTTTATAACTTTTTGGCTAATAAATTAATTACAATTATATAAGAGACAAAATTACGTGGTTTTTGTAATGGGTTTTTCTATATCTTGAAATTGTATTCAAAAGGCAATAGTAAAAAGTAACTTATTACTTTAATTTTAAAGTTATATGTAATATCGTATTATAACATTTAGGCGTCGATAAAATGTTATAAGTAACATATTACTTTCAAAAGTAATATGTCACAACACTGATTAAGATCAACAGCATTAACGGGAAATGAAAAAACTCAAAATACTCGAAAACATCGAGTTACTCGAAAACCGCCGAGTTACTCGAGAACCATCGAGTTACTCGAATAATCGAGTTATTCGATACGAGTTTCGATTCGAATTACTCGACTCGAATCGTGCCGAGTTACTCGAAGATCGAACTACTCGCACAGGCCTAATAAATACCTATTATTTAATAAAAAGCGATTTTTATTGCTAAATTTTACAAAATTATTAACGTAAATAACATAAACAATTGACTAAAAATGCATTGAAAAGTTGTGCAAACAGCCATAAATTGAAGAACAAGGCAATATCCTTTCACAAGTAAATATACCGGCATCAGTCGAATTTTATAAACAAAACAACTTTATTTAGTTTAAAGAAGTTGTAACAAGTGAAAGTTTTAATATTTGCAATTGGAATTTTGCGAAAAAAATTAAAATTAGAGCCCGTTGTCTTGCACCGATTTAGTGTGATCGAACTGTAAAAATACATATACCGCTTCAGAGGCGCATTCAATTTACACAATCGCACATATTTTTAGGGCGCTCTTGTTTTCAGTGATTCAATTTCAATGTTTCAGATTTCCATATATTGTTGTCCGGGGATTCATGTGCTGTATGTGCAAAAAACACATTTTGAGTATATCGAAGTTAAAGTTTGAAGCGATTTTTTTTTAAAAGACTTAGGATTTCCTGAATGTCTCACCATAAGTTTGTATAAAAATGGTAATCCACAAAACATATTTCCTAATCCTTAATCTCACGCACAAAAGTACATTTTCTAACGGTAAAAAATCCACTTTGCTCTATACGCCATTTCAAACTTATTTTTATGTGAACTCATACTCATAGAGCATAGATGCATAAGGAAAAAATGAAACAGATTTAAAGTTTTTCGTCAACAGCAGTTTATTCATTTACAAATTCAAATTAATATTCATTGAAACACAAAAGAAAAATATGTTCTTAAATTTATTTAACAGAAATCAAAAAAATGTATTAATTTGCAAAAAACAAAAATAAAAAGCTGTTGGTATAACTATTACAAAATGGCGTATGGAGCACATGAATCCCCGGGCGACGATATGCTTGATTCAAAAACCCTTTGGATTCGAGCACTGGGATTAGAAAATGATGTTATAAATGCAAGATCAGTAATTTGTTGTTTGCATGATTGCTGAAAAGGAACTTCGTATTCAAACGAAATTTATTTGAATACGAAAATTCGTCTTATTCAAAAGACAAATCTATTTTGGAAAAAATATAAATATTATAATAGAATAATGTTAAATACGCAAAAATCCCTTATTGGAGAAACTATGTTTGAAGGTCATATAAAGTCTTCCGGCCATTATATCGTAGTCAAATCATTAATTGAAATTTGTTTAAAAAGGCGATATTATATAACGAACAAAAATAAACGAAAAGTCTCCAATCAGACAAAAGCACCACAAAACTGTTAATTTTAAGGGGTTTAGTAGCTGAATTGTTTATTAATAATTTTACTAATGATTTCTGTTCTTTATGGGTTAAATAGGCCTACAAATGAACCGTACACCCAAAAAAAAAATCGATGATGCACCAAATTGTATATCTCAAGGGTGGTGTGGAAATACAATAAATTTTCACAACTTGTGAAGTTAAGATTTTCACATCTATCACTCACATAAGTTTCATGTCATTTCTTCATAATATTACCTGATGACTTCACATTGTATACTTACATGTTTATTCATCCTATATATTAATTCATTCCATTCAATTCTAGTTAATATTGCAAAAGTTTGCGCCTTCTTAGTTGCTGCACCCGAATGCGGTCCTGCGTAAATTTTTCTATGTGTGTGTTAACCAACACCAATGAGAAAAATACCTCACTTTTGAGGAATAACACCGCTTCCTTATCTCTTACTTCTTTGGGTAATTGTATCATGGTGGAAGCTTGCTTACACTTGCTCCATTTTGTTTCGTTTTGTTTATATGTACATAAAAAAATGAGTTTGACGTTTGCATGAAATTTCCTAAGGATTTTTTCAGAGCTCATTCACAATAGAGCAGTTTTCTAACTTTTCAACACTGCATATCAAGTCGGATATTACTTTACCGAGTTGGCTGAACTCGTATAAATAACCGAGTTTGTGTTGTTATTTTGCATGTAATTATTTAGTTATCCTACCTAGTGTTCTTTTGTAAATCGGTAGCAAAAGAATGGGGCTAAAGAAAAAATAATTTTATATAACTTTTCCCATTAATTTCTTGGTCAAATTTTAAAAATTATTTATTTGTATTATAATATTGGAAATCTTATCATTTTCATTTTTTTTTTGTTTTATTATCATCAATATATTAATTGATTTATGAACATAAAAGCTTTAAAGTCGGCGCCACTTTTCGCTATTTTTGACGATGGCAATTACAAACACAAGCACAATATCCAAGTCATGTGAGCTTTTTGCAAAAAACGCTAAGCTGTTGTTCTAAGGAACGCAGCGTATTTCTTTGTTTTCTGAGGAACACAACATATTGTAGGGAAAATACAGTCAATAACCTAAACAAGTCAATAACCTAAACATGCATCACTTGACATTTTGATATTACCAAATTGTTAAGCTGATTAAGCATACTTACAACATTCCAAGGCACTTGAGTTACCAACGTTTAGTCACCTATCTCAAGTTGCGCTTGAAGTGAACTAGTGATTCATGATTATGTATTTTCCTTACCTTTCGTATAACAGAAATCATAATTAAATAAACAGTCTTAAATTAACCACTGAACTGAACTAGTGTATTATTTAAAGGGTCAACATGGCGACCGTGACAGGACTCGAAGTCCGAAAAACTTATAAACTGAAGTGAAAACAAATAAAATTTTTTTTTAAGTGAATATATAAAGTGAAAAACTTACAAGCTGAAGTGAAAAAAAAAAAAAAAATTTGTCGTGGTGGAAAAAAATTCTATCTACTATACCCTTAATCTTCGCCGGGTATGAAGTAGGAAAAACGGTAGAAGAAAAAGACCAAAACGAAATAATTAAAGCACTGAGCACGGAAAAAGCTAAAATAAACAATGAAGAAACTCTTATAAAAAGTGAAGGAATTAACTTGGCGGAAATCACACTAATAATCATTTCAGTAGTGATTGTCATAATTTATATTATTAAAGTAATAAAATCAGCAATAAAAAAGAGCCTCAATGGCATTGCTCGCGATCAACCGAGAATTTAAAAATCACAAGTACGCTACTAATTAACATTTTAAAGAGTGACGAGTGCCTCAAGCCGGAGGCCCAACACCCCCCAACGATTGGGAATGGGGGAATAGAAGTGTCTTCATCTTATCATCATTATCATCAAGAACAAATATAAGAAACATCTTCAGCCCCACCTTTATCAACAAGCGTAATGTAGCAGCTAGTGAGCAGAAAAAAATGGGTGACAACATTTGTAAATTCCAAAATTTATAAAAAAAAAAAAAAAAAAAAAAAGATACAGTATACCGTGTATACAGTAAAGAAGTGAAACTTCTTCTTTGTATACACTCTTTCTTTTCTAGAATAAGAACGATTTTAGTGTAAAGGCTCGATTAAGCAATCGTAAAGCTACGCAACGTAACGTGGCGTAGAGTTCTATCTGGAATAGAACCCATCGCTGCACTAGGGAGAAAACTCAGAGCGTAGCTTTATTGAAAGTTTGAGAGCGAGAGTATGATCGTGAGAAAATCAAGTGTTGCATATTCCGCATATTAAGAGAATAATTTCTTAAAAAGAGATTTTTTTATTTTACATAACTACAATGAGCGATTTTTTTGCCAATGGGAGCTTCAGGTGCATTTATAAATTTGTTTTTCAAAAATTTTTTTTGGCATATTAATAAGGAGTTCCACAGAACAATGTCACAACAATAAATCTACCTCAACTGTAAACTTGATCTTAACTTTCATTTTTATTTCTGCCTTAAAAACTAAAAATCAAAAATTACCGATTATTTTGTACTCAAAAACTATGGGACAAATTTTAGTTATTATTTTTGCTTTAAAAAAATTAAGCCTTATAAATACTTTTTTGTTCAAAACTTTAAATGTGAAAAGATAACTAAAACTTTCACACACACATTACACTTACTATTATTAATAGTAAATAGTTCGATATAAAATTATATAACTAAGATATGTATAAAATAGTTATCTATTGAAAGAACTTATTCCAATTTTTCTTGCGCACAGTGTCAAGTTGGCGTCATGGAATTGCACAATTATCGCAACTTGCATTTGCGTAAACTTGCATAAACTTTTATCTTATATTCTTTCAGTTCTTCTTTGCTTGTAAAATACATTTAATCAATCAACATTAAATCAATATCTAAGATTCAGAGACATAAAGCTTTATGTTTAGAAGTTTAATTGCGTTTCTTCAACGTTAACTATGTCAATTGCCCGAATTTCTATTAGTTGCATTGAGCAAGGTCGTACTGTAGTTACTTTTTTCTCCATACAAACATTTTTGACTCTACACTAATAGTTCGGGTGTAGAATTAAATGCTAAGAAATTTTCGTTTCTACATCATACTACGCTTTATTGTTTACTTTTCATTTTGACATTTCTAGCTACGAACAAAGTATTTTTTACGATCATGACGTCACGCTAGACCAAGTTTGTTTCTTGAATCTTTTGCCATTGTTTCATATTTGTTCACATTTTTAACAAGACTTGACAGAAAGCCATATCGTAAGCTCATATCGTAAGTCTATCGTAATGTAGATGCGCAGATCGTAGAAAATTATTTTTACTATCTGCGCAATCTATTTTTCTATCATTCTTGGGCTTGATTCATAAACATTTTTTCATTCGCTGCTCATTGTAAGGTTTGTGTCTGAACTAAAGAAAATCTCTACAAAAATTAAGAACTCCAATGGATTTGCAATGGCCGCCACATAAAAAAAAT